>VZTX01022141.1:113854-240807 GCA_013400915.1 Pardalotus punctatus | reverse complement strand
AAAAAAAAAAAGTAAAACCAAAACAAACTCAGCTAGTACAAGGGTTTGAAGCCATCCAGTAACCGGCTGCATTGCAATACACAGCACAACATTCATCATTTTGCCTACAATCACATCAGAAGCCAGCACAGTATCTGCATTATGATCTTTAGCTGATGCATGAACTACATGGTCAGTTCTTATCATTGACTTAGGTACAAAACCTTAGATTAAAGCATGCAGCTCTTTGAGGAAAGCTTCTTATGATGAACTATTACATACAAGCTTTGATCTACTGAAAATAACATCCCTTTTTATGCTTAAGGGTTAGATTTTAATTCAACAGCCTTTTTAAATGCATCAAAATCAATTCAGAATGCAAGCACCATATTGCTTGCAGGGAAGTCACATGTAACATTGCTTAGCATAAGATTCAGATCTCTTTAAGAGATCTAAAGCCGTTTGTCTGCACACACCAGCAGGCAATATTATCTACATGACCTGTTGAAAGCCAGAAGACAGTTGTGCTGATGAGTTAAAAGGGAATGACTATCACATGCTCAGACACTGTGCTACACTTCAATAAAGCACTTTAGAGAATAGTCTATGACCATAGAAGCCATCTTCAACCTGGTTCTTTAACAAATAACTCCAATATGAATCTGTTAGCATCCTCAGGTATTTAGAAATAATCCTGCTTGTATAAACAAGCACCTGCAGAACACACTCCCAGGTTGAGGACTTCAGATGCCTTAAGACCATCAAATAACCCTTATGGATACTAAAATACACTTTACTTTACCAATTAACTCAGAGACGTCAAGTGCTGAGGGAGTCCAAATTGTTGCAGTCACACTAAGCACAACTCAATCAAAAATCAAAGACTACTTCTCTTCTATGTTTTGGTTTTGTTGTTTGTTTTTTTAATCAGGAAAAACAGAATACCCAAACCAGTAGATAAGACTAAGAGTTTGTAGTGCAAACTGCAGAACAGTTGTATCTTCCTTCTTCACTTCTGCTAGGGAAAGACTAGTCAGGGGTTTCATACAAAAGTCTTATAAAATATGAAAAATATTTCAGTGACAGAAAAAATGTTAAGTCTTCAATCTACCAATTTAGCACAAGCCTCCAGGGATTTATCAGGAACTCTTAACTCAGTCTTCACCTAGCAATGTCAAAAATACACTAAAGGCAATAATCAACAATGAAAAAATATTGTCTTCTGGATCTTGATATTAATGCACAGATGTATTGCTAGAACTTCCCAAACTGTTAACAGGTTCTGACCAAGCTTTGTGGCAAGTTATAGCCATGTTTCTGACTATCCTGTTGAAACAGATAGGTCTGGCAAAGCGCACAGCCTTCCCCAGTCTGAGCAAGGAAAGGCTGAGAAGTCAAACACAAGCATGGCAGCCTGCCAAACGCCAGGATCTCAACAGACTTCCCTCTTCAATCTTTGGAACCCCAGGCTCACTAAAATATACCCAGAGGATTGCAACAGAGTGTATTGATACTGTTAATTGAGTCACAGAAAGTTAAAGCTGATTCACAAAAGGAACACATCAGAAGAGAAAGCTTGCCAACATTTTACTTGCTCGTCAAAACAGCAATTGAAAATCTTTTCCTTTGCCCTACAGGCCAGCAACAGAAAGATCCATGGTGTATTTCAGCATATGGCAGTAAGCAGGCTTTTTAGTTTGAGGAGTCATATTTGAAGTGTTTTAGAGCAAAAATAAAAGAAGCTGCTGTACAGCTGGTCTGCCACAGGGTTACAGGAGCCACATGTTACACTTCCTCATTTCTTAGCTTCCACTGGTAAGCATAAAGTTCATGGAAACAGTAACTACCATGTTTTTCCCTGTGTCTTCCAGTGGCATAAGTTTAAACACCAGCATTGGAAATAAAGTCTACTATTTCATATCCAAGGAGATATTCTGAGGGTGGTAGACAGGGATGAGAAGAGCTGCAGGTGAACACCTGGGTTGCACGCAAAACTCAAAATGCAATACCAACCAAGGTGATTACAGAGCCGAGGGACAGACTTCTTACGAGACTGCAACAAAACGAAGATTGCTCTGTGGCATTTAACACCACCGCATAAGCAAAGTTAACCACGGTACCTATACAGCTGGAGTCTTGGAAACAGATGTGTTAAAGAACATGTTTAAATAATATATAGGAAAGGAATAATGCATGGTTTGGACAAGCAAACAGGACTTTTCTGCTTCTATGTGCTCAAAGTATCTTTCTCATACACAAACTTGAGATTTGAATATAGAACTAAGCATAGCAAAAGTTCCATTCCCTCACTCTATAGGGCAGGAATGCAAGCTCCTTTTAAATTTACCAGCTGACTCTCAGCATGTAAAGTTTAAGTATTCTTCCTATGAGGACAAATTCAGCTGTTTCAGTTGCCTTTAACCTGTAAAGCATGGTGCATTAGATGCATTACAGAGCCACAACCCTAAACTAATTTCAGCAATAGCCATAACCAAAGCCACCACCGCCCAGACATGCAGGACAGGAGGAGCAGTACGAGCAGGAACTCTCCGGGAGCCCTGGAACCAGCAGTCAGAGCAAAGCAGCTGTTTGAGGACAGCCACAAAACCCCGGGACAAGCCAAGAGCCCCATAAACTCCACTAACAAGAGAGCGCAAAGCCTGTCAAAAGTGAAAAACTTCACTGCCACATCACGACCTCCATCTACATATGCCTCAAAGGCAAGAATAAAGGTTGCTGATAACAGCGGTAAAACGAGAAACAAGAAGCCAGATTTCACAGGCGAAACACGCTTTCCCCCGCAGAGGCCGGGCGCCGGGACCCGACAGCCGGGCTCACAGAGAGACCTCGCAGAGAGCAGCCCGCCCCGTCCCGTACCTGCGATATCCCAGAGCTGCAGCCGCACCAGGGTCTTGCTGTCCCAGTTGATGACTTTGAGCGCGAAATCCACGCCGATGGTGGCCCGGTAGTGCTGGGAGAAGAGCTGGTGCACGTACCGCTTGATAATGCTGGTTTTGCCCACGCCCAGCTCCCCGATCACCAGCACCTTGAAGAGGTGCTCCCGGCACTCCGGAACGCTGCAGCCCGCTCCTTCCCCGCCGGCCATCCTCGGCCCCCCTGCCGTGGAGTGTGGCCGAGAGGCCGGGCTGCCGGGGCCGCGGCTCTCCCGCTTCTTAACTTTCCCAGCCAGCAACTTTCCTCCAACTTTCCCGAGCCGGCTCCCCGCAGGGCCGGCCCTCGCCGGGCGGGGGAAGACGGAGCGGGACGGAGGGTGGGAGGGAGCAGGGAACCCCAGGCACCACCTGACTGCAGTCACAGGACGCGGAAACTCCGCGGGCTTATAGCAGCCCGGGGGGAGGGCGGCGGGAGGGGCCGGGGGAGGGACCCGGCCCGCCCCACTGCTCCGGGACACCGGGTGGGAACGGGAAAGGGCCGCGGCTGGAGGGAGTTCCCCGCGGCTGCTTCGGGCGGGCCGGGCTGGGAGCGCCGGGGCAGAGCGGGGCGGCCGTAGCAGGAGCTGAACTTCTAAAGCGGCCTCAGGACGGGGAAGTTTCACCTCCCTGACGGTGCCATTATCTGCTCCCTTCTAGTAGTGGTGGCAGCGAAGTTTTCTCCCGGTAAAGTCTCTGAAAGCACCGGGGTTCTCTCCCCACCGTTCGGCAGAGAGTGTTCTATGGCAGAGAGGTCCGTGGGACAGGGCTTTGTTAGAATGCATGGGCAGTAGGAGGCTTCCGGTGGCCCGTGATCGCACCCAGTCTCCTCTCCATTCCCGGGAGCCGGGTTGGGTCCCTGGGGGCGCAGGGCGCTGCGCCTCGGCCGCCTCCCCGCCATCGCAGGCCCTGCAGGGCGGCCTGGGACTGCGTGCGGGCCGTGCTGAGCCCGCCCGGGGCAAACAGGGCCCGGCAGTGCGGGCAGGGCCGTGCTGAGCCCGCCCGGGGCAGACAGGGCCGCGCTGAGGCATCAGCAGTGACGCAGCCATGGCCGCTCTGCGGAAAAGGCTCGGGTGACCGGGGAAGAAATTAGCTCCTCGTCTGCAGGATTCTCGTCAAACACTTACAGCTATATTTGGTTGCCTCCTGCTCCTTAGTTCATAGAATAAAATACTTTTTATCGCTCTCTGGTTGTTTTAAAAATTATGCCAGTCATAGAATCCCAGAATGGTTTGGGTTGGAAGGGACCTTACAGATCATGCAGTCCTGATCCCACTGACATGGGCAGGGACACCTTCCACTGGACCAGGTTGCTCAAAGCCCCATCCAGTCAGGCCTTGAATAGGTCCAGGGATGGGGCATCCACAGCCTCTCTGAAACAGACACATTGTTAGAAACCAATGTAAAACAAGTTTATTTTCCTTAGGACCATGTAGTACCACCTGTGCTGACTATAGGTGCTGGGAAAAGAAAGCTTTGCTAGCATACTCTCCAAGTGCAACACACAACCCCAGGTGTCTGTGCCTGCAACAGGAGGATGAAGTTGTGTGGCTCAGTGGTACTGTCTCCGTGCTATAATGTTTGTTTATCATGTAAATACCTAAGCAGAAATATTTTGTGCTAGAGAGCAATGACAGCCGCCCCAAAAGGGAAATGTTATGTGGTTGTCTGGACAGCGTGTGTGTACAGGGGCAGGTAACCCAAGGGAAGATCTGATCAGCAAATGAAGGGATGCCCCCAATGGGAAAGAAGGTAGTGGTTAAAATATATGGGAACTGATCCATCAAACAATCATCAGTTGCTCCTGATACTGTAATAGTTTTTTTCATGTACTAATTTCTTTGCTATGCTTAAAGTTAGTGTGTTCAATAAAATGATCCAGACTTCTTCAGGTGCCTTTTGGAGAATGCGTACTTCCATGTCACACGAAGATGGTGCATGCAATGTAGGTGGGAGTGGGTGAAAAAAAGAGCTATTTGGCAAAGTAAGACAAAAAAGGCCAGCATTCTTGGAGAAAAATTGTGTTTGGAGGTGTTGGTTTAAGTTTATTAATTTGTCATGCTATATTAACTCCATGATAATTGTTGGAATTAGTATTTACTTTCCCAGCAGTAATACCAGAATATGAACTGAGAGAAGACTATAACTTAGAAATTAGAATTTTATTTTTTTTTCTTGATGGAGGGTGGCACAGGGCAGCACAGGTTCCTGTCACGAGATGAGACAAACAAGTAACAAACACTGTCTTTATCTGAGAGGTTAAAGATGGATGTGAGACAATGTTATTTCAGGTACAGGTACTTTAACCACTATGGGTTTTGGTAAACATCTCTATCTGTAACTTTACTGAGGTCTGTCTGTCTAGCTGCAACTATGGTCCATGCAGACAGGGAATTTGGCTGGCGTGTACTGAAATTTCTCCCCAGATAGGTGCCAAAGTTTTCCTTTGTCTTGCAAAAACCAAAGTGGGATGGAAATGAATTGTCACATGCTCACATAACAGCGTGCCTCATGGTTAGGACGGATGCAGAAGCCTTGTTCCCCAGGCTTAGGTGTAGTCTTTGTGCCTTCCTCTCCTGCCTGTGAGATAATAATTACATTACTTTCCTACCTTATAGGAGAGTTATATTAATTGATTACTAGGCACATTCTGGAATTATATACCAGGGTGTGGAATGCTTGCATGTTGACTGCAGGCCTTTGATAACATTAGATAAATTGTCTTTCCTTGCATGTCATAGAAATCCATTGCTCCCATTAGTTCCTCCATTCCTCCTACTTTTTTTTTTTTTTTTACAAGCAAGGCAAGACAGATATTCCAGTTTTGGCTGGGATAGAGTTAGCATGTCAACTAAGTGAGCTATTGTTAACTGTACTATCTTTAGTAAGCTGATACAAGTACTTCAGGATAGCTAAGTTTTATATCTACAGTACAAAAGAAGCCTGTACTTTATTTCTTTTCCCATATACTGATTGTGAGCAATTAGAACCAACATGAAAACCAAAGAAGTCAATAAAAGTCATCATCTGTTCACATAAGAGTCAGTATAAAAAAGTGAGGGCAAAATGTGACTGATCATTTGCCATTATTAATAGTTTAATCAGTACTAATTACATTACATAATACTAAACATACAGCAGTAGATCTTGCCTGAACTCATAATTTGCCTTAATTTCATTAATATTAATTTTTGTCAAGCTGGCTGATATCTATGTGAAACAGTACGGAAAAATTCAGTCATTTACAGTCCTGTGTCTCTGGGGCAGTGCAATCAATCATGCATGGGATTATAGAATAAAACATAATCAACACCCACCTAGTGCAGGGTAGGTAATCTTCATATTGTGAGCTACATTTCTGTGTCACTTGGTCTTATACATGTAATTCTACTTTTTAACTTACTTCTCTTTGTCAATTGAATGTCAACAAAAACACTCTATTGAACAAGGGCTGTTGACATTATGGTACAGTAATTGGTATAACAACATTATATTTTACCATCAGTTGCCTGCACTGGAAAACAGGAAAGGGTTATTTTTGGCCATATTACCTAGCTTATCTGGTTGGTTGCCTTTCAAATATGAAATAAAAGCTGTTTGGTTTTAGTGTTTTGTTTTTTTTCTTTCTGTGCACTGGAGGTCTCAGGAATGAGGAATGTATATCTTACAAAACTGGCTTTTGGTACCCTCTCTATCTAAAGGTTGAAGTTTTGTCTGAATAAGTTTGTGGTTTTTTGGTTGTTTTGTTTTTGTTTTTTTTTTTTCTATTGTTGTTTTGTTTTGTTTTGTTTTGTTTTGTTTTGTTTTGTTTTAGTCCAGTTGCTGTTTGTTGGTATTAGCCTGCCCAACCACTGGGTTCCTTGCTAAAGGAACCTTGTGTTTATCTGCATGTCAGAACACTGGCTTCCAGCAGCAGCTGGTTTTAAGGAACTGGCTGGCCACTGGAAATGCTACAGAAATTTTAATAGCCTCATGATCATTACACAATGAACTGGTGAAATAGTTTAGCTTGTAGGACGACACTGTAGCTTCCTTCCTGTAGCTTCCTGATCCATAATGTCTTCTGTATCTCTCTTCCTTCAAGACTGCTTCTTCTAATCTTTCCCATGTTAGTCTCTCCTCCACTTCCTCTACACCACCATTTTACCTTATCTCACTTCTATTTTCATCATACCAACTGTAATTCTTTAACAACTTCCCTTTCTGCCTTCTTTTTCTTTGGTTTTTTTTTCCTGTATTTTTATTTCCTTCCCCCCTGAATGTTCTTTTTCTTCTGACCTCAGTTTAGGCCTTTCATTTTTTGCCTTTTTAAAATTATTTCTTTCTTTCATACTCATTTTCCTGTTCTTCTGAGCTTTTTGTCCTCTGAAGTAAATGAGAGATTTTTCATGTTCCTACTTGTCAGCCAGTGGTGAGAACGGGACAGCAGCAGGTTCAGCCAGTTAGACTGGGAAAGCTGCAGGAGGCACATTCTTGCCCAAAGCAGAGGGGTGCATTTACCTTACTCTGCAGTTGCATTAGAAGGCAAATTCATAGCTGAAGGGGTGGTGTGAGTAGCTGAAAAAGTGGAAGAAGTACGACCCACGGACAATTCCCGTGTGCATATGAGGAAGCAGCGCTGCTTGGACACTGTGACTGAGCAGGTTTGCACACCATGCTATCTATTTCTGTGAGCTTCTCCGATCTGGTGGGGGATGCACAGAGCACTTCCTCTGCTCCACACAATGTTTCCCAAAAGTCAAGGGCAGAAATAAATCTGCATTGTTTAGGAATAGTGACCACAGACAGAGTGTAATGCTGGAGCAGCACAGCTGGCTGAATGCTTTCATTGAACAGTGGGTTTTAAGGGAAATATCCCATAGTACTGATTTTAGTGATCGTACCATACAAACAGTAAGAGACCAAGGTAAGAATGGAAAGCTGCAGATATTTCGGAAAAATGCTTCTGTGGTATTAATAATAATTTTTATTTAAATCCAGTAAAATAGTGGTGTAAAAAGTGAAGTAATGGAAGGATCCTTCTGTTCAGAATAGTAAGAGAAACCAGCCATGAAGAGGAAGCCTCTTTCTTGAGGCCTGATGGTCTTATGCAGAGGATGGGATAGTCTTCCTTAGCCTAACTCACCTGTAATCTATGCAAGATAGTGATGGACTTGGAATACCGTCTTCACATGGCAGCCAAACTTACTTGTTCCTCAGTTACAGGCTTCCTGTTACCCAAATTCTGGGCTATATTAATGTTATATTACTTCTATTCCTTTGAAGAGTCTTTTGTGCCTTTTCAGTTATCAGGAGGTGAATGGATACTGTACTGCTGAGGCACTGAGTGACTGAGAAACTCTGTCATCATCTGGCTGTGACTGCAACACATTAAGTAGAGGCAAACAGTAGTGAAAGTGCTACAGACCTGCTGATTTCTTCCCTGACTTCTTTTGGTAAATCTACATCTACACAGACAACAGACAGAGAGAAAAAGCTTTTGAATTGTCTCCACTGCAAATATTTGTTTCCTTGTTATGTAGGAGAATGGTAAATTCTTTGCCTTCATTATCAGCACTCTGAAGAAGATAATAATTCAATACTCTAGTATTGAACTAGTGCAGTGAGCCCCCAGAGGGTAGTTGGCAGGCAGATTTGTGGCAAAATAGGTAACTACTTATGGAGCATCATTGCAAGTCTGAAGGCTGAGGCCAGGAGGGAGGACAGCCATTGTCTGGGATTCAGATAAGCAGGATGAAATAGTTGTTAAAATACTGAGGAAATTATTATGATAAACTCTTTCTTCCTTTACTAGCTGTTTACTCTAGCTTGTGTGTGGGCTTTATTCCCCCATCACTGTTTTCTACATTCACTAGCCATGCCCTCATTCTTCTCAGTACTACCAAGCCATGTGCTAGGAAGGGAACAGAAGTTCTTCCATGCAAGGCCCTTACTTTCTATCCACAGTGACTCCACCTGATCTCCTCCATAAAGTCAGGGTCATTTTGATCTCTCATCAGCATAGAAGACGAGGTAATGATCTGTGTGGTGATGATTAACTATGGCGCCTACAGCCAAACATGGAGGCTGTGAGCATCTGAAGGTGGGGAGAGGTGAGAGGATTTACTCAAAAGCAGCAAACTGTAGCATCTCCAGCGGGGCACAGGTGGACTGCAGTAGGCACCAACCAGACATAAGTTGCCTTAGGAAAGCATTTTTTGTGTGTTTTAAATGGTTTTAAAACTGAAGTACTGAAAAGCACTAGAAACTCCTAATTATGTTTATGTTGATAACTCACCATAATGTTTTATGCACTATGAACTAAAATCCTTATCATTCTTAGCTTGTCTTGGTTAAGAAATGTACTTTTTCTGTACCACACTGAATAATATCTGCAGCTACGGAAGTGTGACTAAAGATATGACTTGGAAACATAGATACCAAATTACACAGATAGTTAGAGTGACCAGTGACAACTAGACACTATTATAAATAAATCCGTGTTGATTGACATGTTTAATTTTAATTAGTTCAAATTTATTTAATTTGTACCAACCTTTAAAAGCAGCAGCATTTGTTGCATCTTGCATGTGAAGCAAAGCAGGAAAACAAACAGAAAGCATTCTGTGACCTTTTGGAAATTGTTAAAGTCCCCATTCTGCTCACGTACTTAAGCAAGAGTGGAAGCTCCATCATCATGACTCATCCCATCCTCTGCACTTTCTAGAGTTCATTCTTGTGCATGAACTTCATGCAGCCAACTTCTTATTTTTTTGTGGTGGGACACAGAATGGAAAGGATAACCATTACAGCAGACCTGGAAATACAGGTAATATGCATGTAGACATTAATACACATCATACTTACTCACTCATTACAACTTCAGCTGAAAATATAGGTGCTTTCCACTGCATTCTTTGCTTCACAGTTTCACAGCAATGACAGAAGACATGGAAATGCCCTTTCTTCTCTCTTTCTTCCCGTTCAAAAGGGCAAGCTTCTCTAAGAAGTTAAACTAACCATATTTATGTATTTTTTGTCAACCTCAGTGCTGCTTAAAGAGACCATGAGCCCATGCAATGGAGGAAGCCATATTACAGTCAAAGTAAATAATAGTTTTAGTCTAATTTATGTGGAGATTATGTTGGAATTTAGGTTCCTGTGTGTCTTTCTTGCAACTGGTTTTAACTGTGAATTGCTAAAATTAATGTTTGAACTGTGGTGTCCAGAAGGACCCTGACCAATTTTAAGGGGTTTTTTTATGGGTATGTGAAGTTTGACACGTGCCACCCTATATCAGTTTTCAAGATCCTGCTACCAGGCACAGGAGTACAAACCTTTCCCATCTAAAGAAAGGCTTTTGATCTCTGACTTGGGACAGTCATTTCCCCCTACCCCCCTGCTAGTTTATTATTGAGAAATGGTTGAACAGGTCTTGTTGACAGGTTGAGAGATTTTCAGCATGGGCAGATACCTAGCATAGATAAAGTTTGCTTAAGTTTCAAGCGGGCTAAAGGACAATAATGGAGACTCCTGGTCTTTACTGGAAAAGCTACTAGCTCCTGCTGCAATACTGTGTCATCCTCATTTCTCCTCTGCTATGCAGGTATTTGGACCATGGTTTTATAGGTATGGCCCTGCTGTCAACCATTTAAAAAAACAAAAAAAAAAAAAAGAAAATCAAAATCCAGCCCAAACCAAACAAACAAACAAACCAAAACAAAACAGAAAAGAACCCCTATCTGTCAGACTCAATTGATATCAGATTTGATTTGATAAATAATAAATCAAAATGTATTTTGCTAAACAAAATAGTGGTTTTCTTCAGTCATAATTTTTTACAGAAAAGTATGGAAATAATATTTGGAAGACAAATAACATATGTGATTACTGTGACTGTGAGAACAAAGCTGGGTTTAATGCCCAATCACTTTACCTGTATATGCAGACAAAACAGTCTTTAGATTCATCATTCACTGAAAAAAGCACTTCTTTTTTTTGTTTTTTTTTTTTTTAATTGGTTTTTAATCAGGATTAGAGTGGCCTTGAAGCTATTTTC
This sequence comes from Pardalotus punctatus, assembly GCA_013400915.1. Taxonomy (NCBI): domain Eukaryota; kingdom Metazoa; phylum Chordata; class Aves; order Passeriformes; family Pardalotidae; genus Pardalotus; species Pardalotus punctatus. Next base: position 229,860 of record VZTX01022141.1, on the reverse strand, counting down.
TTTCTTAAATGTGGATTCCATCACAGTGTTTCAGTTCTCAACCTGCCCCCAGCTGTATGTGCCTTTTTTGCCAGATCCTTCCTGAGGAGCAGCACCACTCAGTCCACAGAGAGCTGGCAGCCGGGGAATGGGGTCTGAGCACTTTTGCCAGCTGGCTGATCAGCTGAGGGACAGAGACAATAGCTTATCTATGCTTGCTCTGGTCAGCACCCAAGACATTCTGGTCCTTTAGACTGGCATGACTCTTGGGTCAGTGCCAGTTTTCATCACTGTATTGCTGTTCTATGTACACACTGCTTCTTTTTGCTATAGCTATTTATCATTTTTCCATAATTTTACTTTTATTTGTGGTGTCCATCTGAACCACTGCTGCCTGTTTTCTGCATTGTTAACAACAGTCATAAGCTACTGTCAGTTGGATCTAGTTAAGCTGCAGCTTTATCCCATCAGCCTCTATTCTATGGAGACCTCATTGCCTACACAGCTCTAAACTGTCTGAACATAAAAGGAAATAAAGATCTCACTCTAGGCATAAATCTCAGCAACTGAACATCTGTGTTTAATGCTTTTCATATACCTTTCTAATAGATGCAGGTGGTTTTATCAGAAAATAATTGTGCACTTGTCCATACATAATGTTTCAAAAGTCCAGGTTCACTGGTTTTTGCTTGTTTGGCTTTTTTAATCCATTAAGCTCCATATCTAGTGAGAGAGGTGAACTAATTAAAGAAAATAATGAGCCATACCCATATCAGATCAATATGTTTGGAAAATTTTTGCAAGCTGAATAACAATCAAGCTGAAAATTAGGATCTAAATGTTGCTAATTCCATAAACAGCAATGAGCAAGGAAAGGAACATCTGGTTTAATGTCTGCTACCAAGATTATCATTTGATAGTTTTCAAAGTACTGCCAAGAGAGTGCACAAAACTGCCACTGGGTTACGTATTTAGGTTCAGTATTGTTCTTCCAACTGGAGTACTTGGAATGCAGTTACAATCTTTTTCTCACTTTCCATCTCACCATGGTAACATGAGTTATGTACCAAATCTTTCTACTGCGAAGTACCTCATTTTGTGAACACAGTCTGTTTATGGCAGAGATAATATTTTCAGTCTGTACACTTTATATCATTCACAAGAAACTAATTCAGCACAGACATCTCACAGTCCATTCATCATGAAAATTGTGTTATCCTGAAATGAGGTGCTGATTTTCTATTTTGGTTTCTTCAATGCCTCTTTTTATTAATTTCTCCTACTTTCTCCTAATAAGACATTCTACTAAAGAAATTTAACTTCTCTAAATATCTTTTTAAGATGCTCTGTTAAGTTTACAAACCAGACACTATTTGTTAATATGTAATTTAATTTATAACAACAGAAAGTACCTGACTGCTTCAGAAATTATGCAGTTGCAGTTTGTTCCCTTGTTTGTTTAATCTAATCCTGTAACTAATAGTATTGATATCAACAATTTTAGGGGCGTCTATTTGCCTTTGTCATAGAGGTAGTTCGCCAATGTTAACCTTGTCTCGAACATCCACACAGCAGCTTTAGTGGGATAAAGTATTGTGGCCCACAGAAGACAAAGCCACTCCTTTTCCAAGCTGTTGCAGGCCTGAGTCAGTGATTTGTCTCTGTGGCAGACATACTAAGTTCTTTACACATAGCTTCCAGATGAAGGACATGTTCTTCCTAACAACAAGCTGCCTGGTCATAGAGCTCAGGACTCATCTCTTCTGAGCCCCTTTTGCTGTTTCTTCCCATCATAGACGCAAAACACCAAAGAATCCAGTTCTTGGTAGAAGGAAAATCCCTTATAGAACAGAGAGTTACAGATTTCATATACAGAAGTTCCATTTAGAGCTGAAGGTGTTTATTTAAAATGTCCCAAAGCTACAGTTGGCATTACTTCCTTTTGCTGGATGTAGCAATCACTTTGTCTTACATGTGGTTCTGTGTGTGCTCGAGATCAGAGGGCTTTTTTTTCAAAATTGGTTCTGAGATGTGTATAAAGTTTGAACAACCATAAACAGTCTTTTCAAAAAGCAGCTTGTCACATGACGTATATGGATACCAACCAAGTTTTTTTCTGTTTGTTCTTTTTCTCCTAAATGAAAAAATCTCTTCTGGCAGCCTCTCATAAGCTACTTCAAAGAAGTCTTCTCAAGTATTTTTTTTTTCCCAGATGACCTACTATTCTGCTTCTTCTCAGAAAATTAGTCAAGATGTTTGAAATTTGAGGAGTGGGACCTAACAGCAAATTTGATTTTTTTTAAAAAACCAATTATGTATTTCAAGAGTCCTGATTTTATTTTAAATGATATTTTAGTTTATACCTCTCATCTACAGTGAAGATATATCTATAAAGGGGTGAGGCCCAGAGGAAATTTAGTAGTTTTGGAAAACTACAACACTGACAAAAACCAGCCTCAATCCAACACAGTGCTTAAGTTATGCATAGTGTCAGACATATGAGTTAGTGTAGGAAAGCTGAGATTCATACCTCAAAGCTAACATGTTCCAGTGCTCTATCAAATGACTGCTGAGGGAGCAAAGTCTGTAGGTTACCTACACAGAGTGGCCTCATCCAGCAATGGGAGTTGCTCCCATGCCCATTATTTGCTGGGTTGAAGAACACATCAGCCAGTGGTCTCTTAACCGCTTTGTTTACTATGCCAACAACTGCTGCCCATTCTAGGTAGTGTGAATTTTAACCACGTGATGTCACGTTGGTGGGTATTTCCCAGTGCACTTTTTTTGAACAGTACAGGTGACTGAAACTGTGTTTTTGCATAGTTAGGAAATAATGTTCTACTTGAAAGGCCAAGCATTCAAAATTATGAAATGCCAGAAATGAGACTGTCCATCCAACTTTAATTTGGAACTATATATGTGCCAGTCCTTAATGGCACAACTGTATTCTTTCCCTGTTCCCAGCTCCATTCATTGTAGTGGAGTATGCTTGGAGAATCCAGCATCTGTTCACTATTTTTATCCTTGTTGCTTAACTAGTAGCTACACCATGGAATGAGTACAGAATTATTTCTTTCCTCATGATCCTTCCCAGAGCATACTAGAGCGCAAGGGTGTCCAAATGAATGATGAATTTTAATGATCATATGGCTGCTATGAGATGAGACACATCACTATCTCCATTTGATGTCCGTGAAAGTGGAACAAAATCCTCTCTGGAGGCCACACAGGGAACCAATGGCAGAACTGAAATTTGGGACCCAATCCTGTGCTCATTCTTCTAGATGAAACCATTTTCCTCCAGGAAGTGCTGAGCAGCCTTGGCTCTCATTGACTTTGCACTTTTGAGCATTCGTCATGTTTGTTCGCCATCACAGCACTGGTAATCTTAAAAAGCTCATCCAGAAATTAAAAGCCCAAATAGATATAGTTTTTCTACCCCTGAGGCAACAAAAGCAGGTGTCTTATTTAAACAAGCTTTTGAATGTAATGAGGAAGCCAAATGAAATTGTGTATATTCGTTGTACTTCTGCTTTCCCGTTTTCATTTCAAAACCCTCATTTCTTCCTTGTGACTTCTTCAGTGTGACCACTGGGGAAGACACCACTTGTGCTGGGGATGGCACAAAGCTACACTGGGGATGACTGTCAGACCAGAACTGGTGTGACCGCTCATGGTCTGGCACACTGCTGCCCAATTGAATGTGGGATGGACTGTTTCATCTGCCTTCCTGTGGTGGGATTTGGTCACGCAGCATAAATCCAGTTCCTCATATCTCTGGAAGTTATTAGGACTTAGTTAAGGCTGGAAGCCTCCTACATATGGCTGAAATGAATGACCTTGTTCAATGCCTGGTATTTGAAGGATGGATGGGCAAATGAACATGCAGTCCTTGCAAGCACATAGACTATCTTTCCTTGGTAAACCAGGAGAATTTTCTATTTCCTACAAAAGAAAAAAACCAATGTTCAACAAGACAAGTGTTTCTAGTTCTGAGAAGGCAAAAATACCTACTGATATATATGAAGTTTTGCTCTTTCAGCCTCTTTTAGATGAAGGCTGCTCAGATATTTGCAGGGATAATAGCAGTAAAAGATGTTTGGATAGGTAAATAAAAATTATTTTCTTTCAAGTGTCATGTTCTTAAACTAGACAATAGAGTGCTAATATATTTCAGACAAAAAAGTACAAAATTTGGTTAAAAAATTCCAGAAGCTAAAAGCTCTACACTTTCATGCCCATGCCTGGGGTCATGCAATTTCTTTAGATTTTCTGACAAAATATGCCTCTTGGCTAATATAATTTAGCTCAGTTAAATTTGTTAAAGAATAAAGGCAGTATATCCTATGATAGTTCCTGTAGGATCAATGCATGGTGATTGTCCATTTTTTCTGCTAAAATGCCTTCCTCAGTGTGTTTTGGAGTGCATATTTTTCAAAGGAATTTCAGAGAAGAGACCCATTTCCTAGGCTTGTCTAGAATGTAGAGTTAGTTAACCAAACCTTCATCTTTTTGGAAGCAGTTAATTGGTCTTGATGTGGTAGATGCCCCACAGAATTTTCAGAAGAGGTTTAAAACTAGATCATATGTGCTTTGATCTGTGGACATTTTGGGTAATGTGGTTGCATGCAAAGAAACTTGGCCTTTAGTGGAGATGGGCAAACACCAGAATAAGCCTTTGTGAGACACATGCGGTGAATTCTGGTGGTCCTTCTCCCACTTCACCATTAACTAGCATGTGCATTTGCTGTCCATCTCATGCTGTTGTCACTTCCAAATCATTCATGATGATCAGAATACATCACCAAGTTATCAGAGAATTGGGTGCTTCTTGTGCCATTAGAGACTCTCAAAGTTTGGATGATAACTCACCTTCTCTGCCTGCCTCTGCTATCGCTATATTACACCAGGGTTTTCCCTTTTTCATCCTTGCTCCATGAGAACTCTGAACAGCTGTGAGAACAATGATCTGGGAACTGCTGCTAACTGGTACAGTATTTTAAACAGCCCCAAAATTAAATACCTATATTGTTGAGCTTTAAATTCATACAGCCCATGTATAAAGACTGAAAACCTATAAACCAGAGATGGTAGCATATGTGTGATATATAATTAAAACTCTTTAATGACACCCACAGAGCTCTTAGTGGAGAAGTGCCTCACAGCAGTGGAAAGGGAAATTACAAAGGGAAATTACTGTCATTGTAGACCCAAAAAACTTGCAGCCTACTTGCACATAGAGAAGACACCAAGGAAGGCACTCTGAACTTTACAACCTAAACAAGGCTAATGGGCAAGTCGAGCAGAATTATAAAACTATTCTAACCTAAACTACATTGTCTATTAATCTATTTTGCTTTGCTTTATACTTCACAAATGAAAAAAAACCTCACTCCCTTGAGTGAATTTGGCTCATGGATAAAATACTAACAAGGGAAAAGAGAAAATGTTCCCAAATAACTTAAGGAGCATATTGTTTCAAGAACGATCATGCAATAGGCATGGAAGCATTTGAAAACATTTCCACACAGCATGACATGCTCCTAGGTTGTTCCATGACAGCTCTCCCTATTTGCAGTGAAACAAATCCATTCTACAGATAATGAATGGATGTGGCTGTCCTTTCTTTTTTGCTCTCCTTTCTGCTAGGAAGGATGAGCATGACTGGAAATGACTTCTCTTGTCAAGTTTCAAATATTGCTTAATGTATTATTGAATTGCTTGACAATGAGTTCCTTGGATTGTAGGTTTGCTGTGAAATGTAATGAGCAGACTGTTCAGATAAGAAACTTCACACCAGTGGATCTGGTTTCATTATGTAATCATTCATTTCTACTCGGCAAGCTTTTGCTTGTACATCATGTTTCTCAGCTTTGTCACCCTTAAATTAAAAAGAGGCCTGCAAGGACCTACTTATATTCAATAAAAATCCCAATAAGATGAGTCTTATAGGGCATAAGAAGTATATAGAACTGTAATTTTTCTTACATTCTACTTCTCTGTAAACTGGTCACATTTCCTCATTTAACTTGTTAGGATGTGTAGTTATTTGAATGAAACAATTAGTCCCTTAAATCTAAAGAGTGATAATCCTTGTTCTTAATTTAAAACTGATTATGCTACAATTTTCACCAGACATGAGGATACCATGTCTAATTGCAGAGGCATAAATCATTACTTTTTTGGCTCAAGGCCCCTGTTCTCACAGGGTTTTTTTCACCCTTTTTGGAGTCTACCGTAAGGCCAGGTTATCACAGATTTTCATTCACAATTTCACATTTCTTTCCAGTAATCTAACATCCTCTCACTATGACCTGGCTTACAGAAGACTGGAACACCAATGATATATCTAATTACCATGTTATTATGGCACATTGTCACTGCATTACCTGTGTTCAAAATTTATGTGCACATGTCCAGCTGTTGAACTGTAGTCAAGAGACAGGCAAGGAGAGACATAATATTACTAATTAGTTTTAATGTTAGAACTATCAGGCAGTGATAATTTTTCAAAATTCTGTAAGAGGTGAAAGCAAACTTGTGCCTAAGCAGTATGAGATGTAGGAAATTAGATAGTATTTTTTAAACCTCTCATTTCTGTGATTTTTTTCCCCCAAGAGCAAAATGATTTTCACACAAAAAGCAGTTATAACTGTAACCACACTCCAGTTTTCCCCCATCTTTCCCATCTTTTCTCCTGAAAGTATTATGACAGCTTTTATCTTTTTTAGACAATTTTGAGATATTTTGAGTACAGAGTTCAAATTCTTTTTCCTACTTATTGACAATTTAGACAAAGAGATATCCCCACCCACATTAAAAAAGGCACAAGATCTCCAGAGAGTAGGAAGGTTCTGCTTTTAATGATCAACTGTAGCAAAACCAAATAATTAGCAAAAACACTTTTATAATTTCCTATTGTATGTCAGACAAAAAATGTTCCTTGTCCTTTGTCTTCTGATTGTAACTATTTTGAGACTATCAGCACAGCAGTTTTTCTGAGAAAAAGAAGACACCAACACTTCTGTTTGATTAATGGAGATCTTTCCTATTATTGTGCCTTCCTGACGTTCTTGTCATTGACTAAAACGGGACAAAAACCTTCTGTTGCTGCAAGGTCAGCCATTGCTGGGCTAAACATCTCTCAGGTAGAAGTGCCTGAACAGAGCACTTGAACAAATCATTTGACTTCTTAAGGCATGATGTCTAGTTTCACAGCAGTCAGGACAAATATTTCACAATTATTCTGAGAATGACTGATCAATTACGTTCGCTGTTTTTACAGGCTGACTTAACTTTTACAGTGAACTACTAAGGTTAAAGATGGATCCGAATCCTGAGGATGTTTTCAGTCTGAATGCTGCTTCTTTGTGGGGTTGATCTAGCGTGAGCTGCACTGGACAACAGTGTCAGCTGGTGCTGCAGAGCTGTGTCACCTCACTGGGTGACACTGTGCAACCAGACCCCCTTGGCAGATGTAGAAGGAAGGCAACTTTTGTCAGCTCCACTTGTGTTATTCCTGTGGCTGACGCAACCAGACCCACAGGGAAGCTATTCATATATGCTGTTTCCACTTTGCAGAAAAAGCCTTGTTCACAATTCAAAAATTTTGGTATCGCTTCTGCCATCAAGATCTGGATGTGTGAAACAATAAGGACTGTCATATCTAATCGCTATTCACAAAGTATTTTTTGTATGCATCAAGCCATCTGTTCTGATAAGTTTTTCCCGCCTATTTGTCCATTCAAAGCAATGATCATTGTGATCATTCTTATTTTTAATATTACCCCAGTTCTCTCTGGCCTGCTGACTGCTACAATGTAAATTAGTTACAGCAGTAGAGTCTCTGTAGTGCAAGCATGTAATCTTTGCCACACCACTCCCAAGGGATCAGGGGTGTGCAAGACCAGCTCAGCTGCCTCTGTCTGGCACATCTGGAGGGGAACTCTGAGGAGCCGAAGGAGCAGCCCCTGTGGGAATGAGACAGGAACTGGAGTCAGTGCAGCAAAGAACTCTGAAACTGAGGAAGGCATTTCTCCAGTAGGGCTGCGCCTCACAAAGGTGAGAGTCAGAGATCTATATCAGGTCATTCATTGCCTTTGGTTTTGACTCTATGGTTACTTAAACTTTTTTAATAAAATGGCATACCACTCACATTGAACTTTTTTGAACATTGAACTTTTTTTTTATTTTTAAATATCTCCTGGACTCAGAAAACACAAGAATATTCTATGAAGAGGATAAGGGGACAGCACGCCACAGGCACTTCAAAAGGGGAGCTATGACATGACAAGAAACAAGTACCAGATAAATGAAGCTGAGATTGTCTGAAAGAAGGGAGTGCCTGAAAGGATTTAATGGACATGCAGTCTATAATCTAAACCCTATGTAGTCAGTCTTTGCACTGAGCACTGAACTAAATAAGCTTTGCATCATGACCAAGGAGAGAAACTGTGTACCAAGTAACCCTCATCAAAAGTTTTTACATGGGCATTTTGATCCACTTAGTGATTAAGGTCACCCAGCAACATCCTTTCCAGTTTTGGAGTTTATTTTGCAACATACTGTGCATATCTTACTGAGAACTCACAAAATACATTTTAGTCTAAAATTGATCAGGAAATTGCAATGGACACCTTGAACAGATGGATCTCAGGAATACTCAACAAATGCAGCACTTACAACTGAGATGTTATCTGATCCTTTCACATATTAATTGATTAGTCTTCAAAAAGCTACAGTGATGTAACAAAGTTTGCAAAGCAGATCCGAAGAAAATTTAGAAGCAGGACACAGCCCAGTGTTGTAGCCACAAGATGATAACAATATTCAAGGCTAGGCAGCCCTCATGTATCTTTAGGTGAGTACCATGTATAAATGCATTCTGGCGCTTTTGTAATGTTGCTGCTTTTATTTTTAAGAAGCTTACTGCTAAATCTTGTAGGCATTAATGATACTAAGAAACTGTACTTTTTTATCACTGAAAAGAATCTTAAAATTATTAAATAATAAAGCTCTGAGCAAAAAGAAGTCAGTTTAATATGGAAATATTCACATACCATTGTAATTCGTCTTTCCTAACCTAAGGGAATTGCAGTTTAATAAAGTGAAGACTTAATTCAGTTTAATGAAAGTGAATATGACAAAACCTTAATGTAATTATGAAAATAAGGTCAAAATAAAGTAGTTTTAATCTTGAACAGTTGCCTCATAAGAGCAAAATGAAAGCTTTACTCAGTTTTAAACATACTGAGAACCTCTCTGAAAATACTTGATCATGCATGTAAATATTAGGCAAGAGAAAGACTGCTTGGTTCCATTTCAGTGATATTAAATGTATTATTATATTAAGTCCAATAACACCTGGAGGATGGGCATCCCATGGGATCCCTGAGCACAGTGAAGGGGAGTGTTTCCACCCAGGAGACAGAGAGAGGAACAGGATTGTGAAGGATCGTTGCTCTTCTTTGGTAGAAGGTAAACTGACCACCAGGTGATGTTACTTGCACAAAGTCAGTTATCAACAGGACAAACTACTAAACTGGATTTTCAATCCATTTCAGGTTGGATAAATTGAAGAATGTCTTCATTTTTAGAAAAGTAATAATATAAAAAAGGTTCTGAGTACTTAGAAGATTAAGCAGAAGAAAATTTAGGTAAAAGACTTTTATATCAGAAGGCCAAACCATTTAACTATCAGAGTGTTAAGAAAAGTACTACCACTTACAAAATCAGGAGTTTCTTGAAAAAGATTATATAAAATGCTTTGGGTTTGGGTTTGTTTGGCTTCCCCCCCCCCCTTATTATTTGTACCTGTTTTTTTTGTCTTGGAGCAAATAGCAAAATAGTTAAACCTATATGTGTCTATAACATGGATATGTACTCCAATCAAATATTTTTGAAGAAAGGGCTTATTTATGAAGAGGATGTAAACTTCAGAGCTAGGAGCTAAATGTGGCGCCAGTGCCGTACTGAGCCTGGGGTCCGAGGCTGTCTTACAATTCTGGTTTTCCAGCAAATTTTGAGGCTTATACATGCATTACCTGGAAATTGGTAATATTAATTTTTAGATAGGAATGACTGAGAAGGTATTTAAGAAAAGAGTTTCGGTTGGAAACTAACTAGTTGAAACTCTTAAGAAATTAATATTTCTGTTTTGATGAAACTTCCATGAGAAAGTAGTTGCACCTACAGTGGTTTTTGTGTTCATAATCAGGGTAATATTATAATAATACTAATCGTCAGGCAGTTAGTATAGGCGATATAATAGAATGGAGAACCTCTTGATTCAGAACAGGACCTTAAATGAGGGTTTCTTGTATTAATTGGTTTTGCAAGGTGAGTCATAGCCAAGGACTTATCTGGACATTGATATTTTGTATAAAAAAACCAAATATTCAGTTGCTAAGTGACTAGAGTTAAGAAATAACAAGATTTCTCCACCTGTTGTTATTGGTCATCTATGTCTTGAACTTGTCCTGTACCAAGTCCCATAGCCCGATGCATCATGTGGCTCAAAAGGAAGGAGGTCACCTGAATTATGCAATGGATTTCAGCATGATACTCCTATATGCTGACTTTTTCACCCAAATACCTTGTCGAGTTCATTCAGCATGAAAATGTCTCTGGCAATGCTTTCTACAAGCTGCTCCTAACACTCGCAGAAGATGAACCCTTGAACACACTGCAGCACGTGTATGTCTTTGGTCTTCACCTTTTGGAAAAGTGGTAGAACACTGTAGAAAGACGTAGTGGTAGTGACTACACTGTAGAAACTAAAAATGGTACTGGCAGTGCTCCTTCTAGCTGAAAATTCCCAGCTATTTATACAGAAGGGTATAAAAATCTCCAGTCTTCCCTGTAGCCTCGTCTGCTGGGATGCTCACAGGAACAGGGCAGGGTGTGGATGGCTGTGCTCCCCAGGAGGGCAAAACACATTCCAGCCTGGCCACTCGTAGATGATGTTGCTGTGTGGCTGCCTCCAAGTGCAGTCACAGTCATGGGCTTAAATTCACACCATCACACCTGGCACAGAAGCTGACTGTGATTTTGTGTTCAGATTGAAAACTGTATCATGGTGATAGCAATCCTGATGAATTAAAGGGCAGAGGGAAAACAGAGAAAGAATAATTTTCTGCAATAACCCCCAGGACTGTGGTGAGCATTTCGTCCAAGCACAAGGGAAATCTGGAGTTTCTGAGAGCTGTTTTTTCTCAAGAGCAGGTTGATGCAGGCTGGCCTGTGCACAGCCCATCCACAGCTGCTGGTGTTGATGCTCTTGACAGTGCCATCTCCTGTCCCTGCCACATGTGATGGATAATCTGTCATGCCAAGTTTTGTTTCCTGCACCTGCCTCTGTCTTTAGTCTCCAATGTCCCTTGAGTCCAGGAGCTTTGGATCAAGCTGGCCACAATTTCCAGGACTTCAGCCTCTTGGCAGACTTAGAAATCCTGTCGTGTCAATAAAAATAAATCAACATAATAGTCTCCATAAATTAAAATATTTAGAGACTTTTAGGGTAGGGGAGTGTATCTGATCAACTAGACTGGTCCTATGTAGTGCAGGTCACAGCACCCATTCAGTGCTGAGCCCAGTAACCCAATTTCACCTGATTGAGAAAGGAATTGGCTTTGCTCTTGGCATCAGTGGTTTCAGAAGCATGGAAATGCACTGAAGTAAAACCTCCTCTGAGGAGAGAAGAAAGTTTTAAAACAGAGATGACTGGAAATCTTGGAGCTTGAGTAAGTATAGCCTATAGCACTTCCAGATACTGTCTGTATTTTTCTCCAGATATCTGCCACTATCCAGGTCATTTTGTCACCTTTGAGCCTGAAAATGTTGTTAATTTTAAAGACTATTGTTTTGAATTAAAAATAATGCAAATGAGATAAGGCATGGATGAAATTAGAGCCAGTGCCTGAAAAGAGCAGGCACTAGGCAAACCACCATGTGCACAGCCTGAGGAATAATAACACTGAAATTCTAATCTATGGATTGGTGTTTCTATCTACTGCAGCTTCCAGCAAGCTTCCGTTCAATTTTTTGCTGCAGCTGATACCTATTGTCCTGCATCCTCTGAAAAATGCCAGTGACTGAGCAGAATTAAATTTTGGTTTTGAGCATGGTACTGAAATACAGAGTACATTTGAGAGAATTGTGCTCTCACCATCGCTCAAGTGCAGTTCCGTGTTCCTCTAACATACACATTTTTGCATTTCTTAAGTTTGTCAATCTCAAACCAACCAATTTCAAGGACTAAGGAACTCCATGAGCTGATCTGTTTGTATTTTTTCTTACGAAAGCAAAATTAAGGAAGATGGTATCTTGTTTTTCGGGACGTGCCTGTGAGGATTTCCCCAGGCAGTTCCTTGGTGTTGGTCAAATATTGGCATGGGACAGGAGCCATCCCCAAATGTAATCCAAGTATGACTAGCCTGTGCTGGAAATTAAGGAATTTTAACTGCAGATGTTCAAGCTGTTCTGTTCCAGTATGAATCAGGGCCAGATATTAGATCTGATTTTTTCTCTTTACCATCCCTGCAGCCACTGGGGCTCCAGCATGCAGCAGCACACGTTGAGCTGGAGCTGGAGCTGCAGAAGCCTCACCCCTTCCTGCTGCTGTCTGACACTTGGACCCAACAATTGTCCTTGTCACATTTGCTGCATTCTGCACACAGCCTGATTGCAGCCACCATACTCAGAACACCTCTGGCCTGCTCCACGTGATGGCTGTGGCAAATGTGAAGTGAATTTGAAAGGTCATACAGTACCATCTACCCTGAAAGCAAATTCCCTGATATTGGAAAACTTTGTGTGCTTGGGAAGAAGCAAGATCAAACCCACAGCACTGTCTCAAGCTCCCATCAGAGAGGCTTCGCTGTGAGGAGAGCTCTATAATGCTGAGCCGCCTTCTCACCTGCAGAAGGCTTTATCCATACTGAAATGTTGGTGTGAATCTGAAAAGCCAGCTGCCAAACTCAAGAAGAAATTGTCCTTTGGGGTAACACAGATGGAGGAAACATCATCAAGAACATTAGCATGGACAAACACTGTGAATTCCTCCATGTAGTCTTATAAATGCAGATTGTGTGCAAAAGATAATGGCCTTCTTTCTATTAAAAAAAATATTATTTACCACCCTGTGCTTTTTAAATCATGTCTTAAATTATTTCTGTGCCTATGTTTGGAATTGCCTTTTAAAGAATACTGATACCATTAATAAAATGTCCATTCAAATGTCACTGTTAATTGTACACTTTGATCTGTGACATTTGCATATTAATATTGCATTCTGTTGAATTGACATCAGAAGGACAAAAGCTTTTGACAGCTGATTTTACTCAGCTTAGATTCAAATGATAGTGTGCTTTATGACCACGTGGCCACTTGAAAAGCTTCTGGGCTAGTTACATGTTGGGGCCAAAGACTGATTTTATTAGTTCCCACATTTACAGTCACACTTGCTATTTATTTTCTTCTTTACCAAAAGAAGAACCATTGGAACCATCTGCTTGATGGTGCCTTTAAGAACTTTAGAACTGTACCTTTGGACAGCGTTCCTTTGCCAGATATTTATGGTACTCATTCCCTTTTTGGGAAAAGAAGATTTTTTAGTGGTGTCCTAGTAAAGTGGTACTGGAAACTTGGTAGTGGTAAAAGCAACAGTTGACTTCAGAAAAAGCTTATCAAATAAATGTTAGTTAATAAATAAACTCACTGCAAGTGTCCAGAATTATTAAAAACTAATAGCTGACAAATGTGATCACCTGTGTTTGCAGCCTCCCTATTAGTGTGGGAGGTACTGTGCTCAGAGTACACGGTGCCCTAAATCTGGAAAGAAGCTCTAAGTCTTGTTGGAAAAGATGCTTCCTGTGCTGTGGCAGTAAGGCAGGAGATGTGCTTGGAGCTTGGATTTTTATAGAATCTCTGGCAAAGTTTCTGTGGACAAGGCAACAGTTACTGAGGGATTGCCATATTCTTGCAGGCTTCATGCTTGTGCCAGTTTGAATAATTTAATATTATTTGTATAGGTCTTTAGATGCATGTTGAATGTGTGTGTGTGTGTGTGTGTGTGTGTGTGTGTGTGTGTATGTGTATGAACAGATATTTTTATCTTACTGGAGACTTAATACTTTGGCAGTCAGCTCTCAACTGCTTTGGAGCACAGCCAAGATAATACTTTCTGAAATCTTTTTGAAGTTTTTTCTTTTTTGAACTGTGAAAATGCTTCATTTTTTTTTTGCACCTCAGACTATTTTTTTTAAGAGGATACTGCCAGCTTTGTCAGCCTTGCATTATGTACCACCAACCATGCTTTGTAAATAACCCCAGATGAGAAGAGGTCTGGCATTCAACTGCATGTGTACATTGGCATTCTATTGAGAGAATGTGCTCAAGGACTCCCTGTGGATGTCGGGAGTCTTTGTGCACCACTGTGGAATAACAGAAGACTACATTCTTAGTGATGTCATGAGACCCCGGTGTCTGATCAATGACCTTTTTATGAATTCCATTGCAAATGAGTGGTTTAGCTGTATATCCCACTGACCCTGTAGGTAAGATACACCAGTCAAAATGGATTCATACAAAAGACTTTGTTTTTCTACCTTCCAATAATAGAAACCTTACTTATTTATTGAGGAATAATGAGCTCTGCATTAACGGAATCCAAAAATGTGCCAGGTTCCCCATCTATAGGATAAAATTTGCAATTCCGAGAGAATCACAAAATAAGAGAAGAAAGGAAGGAACATCCAAGCAAAAAGATACAACCACATATACTGTTTCTTCCTGATTACCCCCAGTACCACTTGCTGTGCACTTGCAAATTACATAAAATGCCATTTTATCTATCTGTCTATCTATCTATCTGTTATTTTCCTGTTGGTTGGTAAATACATTTCTTTTCAGTTCAGGTGAGTGAAAGGGGACAGAGATGGAATATTTCTAAGCTGATGAAAGGTTTAGTTAAAATATTTAAAATCTTGACTTTTTTGTCCCTTGCTTCTGATACGTTGCTAAAGCTATAAGGAAATTGCCTAAGCAACCAGAGTTTACAGCATTTTCTCTTTTATCTCTCCCTGTTTTTCTTCACTGAAATGCTTGTTTGTCTTAATGAACATGGGATATTTTTTATCCCATTTTTTGAACCATAGTACTATTTGATTCTTCTTTCTTTTCAGATTACATATTGGAAGGTTTTTCCTTGCCATAGAGAAGCTCACTGACTATTTTTTAGGTTTGAGAAAAGAAGTTGGTAATACCAATTATTTGTCATTTGTAAACTATCTGTTAGAGACTATTATATCATGTTACATCTATCTGCATTAGGAAAGTGTCATTCTCACAAATAATGTGGATTATGAGGTAAAATATTAGAACTTTTCGGTGTTCTAATAAATCTGTCTTTAATTTCATCAGCACAGAGATACCAGAGACCTGATGGCTCATCTGTGGCTTCTTACATCATTCCCCAGCAGCTTATGCTTCCTTTCAGTGAAAGTGTCTCATGAAATACCAGGGCCACACCACACATACAGGTAGGTAAATCAATGGGAAATGGATGGGAATGCCATCAGGTGGAAAAGGCTGGATGTATGTGGCTGCCAGTGTCTGTACATGTCACTAGCTATGGGAAAGAAGGAGCTTTATCAGCCTTTTCTGCATTTTTAACATCCTTCATTTTGTGTCTTGCCCATTAAGTCTCAGCATGTGACACTATTGAAAGCTACTGCAGAATCCTTTTTGCTAAATTGATAAAAACTGGCTTTATAATGGGACAGAATATCAAAATTAGCACTCCCTAGCAAAGGAAGTTGCCAGATTTTTAAAAAGGAGCTATGACACAAGGAAAAAAACCAAAAACAAACTGAATGCCTCTCACTTGATTAATTGTAGCGGCAACAAAAGCTCAAAATAGCACCATTTATATTGTTAAGTGATTCCCAGATGAATAACTTTTCTTTCATCTTAATAGCGCACAGTCACAATAAACGTCAGGGGATAATGGATGCATCTAGATTTTCAAACAGAAAGACTGCTTGACTGGGGTTTGGGACTGCAAAAAATATGCCACTAAACAAGAATTAGAGCAGCAAAGGTGCTTTCCTTTACTTCTGAACTTGGCTGGCAGTCTACCCCAACGTGTGTTGCTGAGGAATGCTACTTGGCATGGCCTTAAAGCTTTAGAGCACCTCCTGCTGTAAGATTTTGCTTGAAGCTGCTTGAAACATTGTTAAATTATTTGGATTGTGATTTTCCAACAGTTCAACCAATCTCAAAAGTTAAAATAAGACTTCCTTTTGTGACTTAAAAAAATACATCCAACATTTTCTTCAACAAGCACTGAAATCCAGTCTGAATTAACTATGGGGATTAGGCCTGTGATGTGTCTGCCAAGGGGGTATGAGGTGCAGGGCATGGAGACCGGGACTCTCCCTGGAGCAAGGAAGTTCTAGGAGATCAGTGGGGAAGCAGACACATCTGACAAAGACATCACTTCTCCCAAGGCGAGCCAGAGATCCCAATACATCCTGTAAACTCCCTGGCAAAAGCACCTCATCATCCTGTAGCCCTGGGCTGTGGTGGGGGTGAGGATCCCTTGGCGCCACTCAGGTACTACAAGGACTGTGTGATGAATCCACACAGCCCAAACATGAACAGCAGCCGCGAGGCTGCTGCCGCTCTGCTGCTGAGTGCAAACCCAGGCCATGTTACAGCTTTAAAAAGATAGTAAATTGTCCCCATGCTTAAAAAGCATAACCTTGTTTTGTTCTTTTTGTATAGACAAGTGAAGATGTCTTTTAAAGATGGGAGAAAACACCATTTTCCTATGGGCTATTGTTGTATTCAATAACAGGATGAACTGGTTTTAGGAATGATTCAGGTTTATGTGGTAAATGAAAATTATGTGGTAAATGAAAATCATGTAGTAAATGAAGAGGTGGATTGAAAGACATTTGACAACTGTCTTTAATCGAGTTAAAAACATTAGGCTTTATTTCCAGCTCTGGATAGTCATACATGGTACCAAAGTAGCAAAGCTGTGATCTTATGTATGATTTCTATATAATATTATAATGTTATGTAAATTGAAGTAGCTTGGCCAAAATGAGGACCCACAGTTAATGGTGTGACCCTTCTTTCTCTGTCTCAGTTTTATATACATCTTTCTGTGACTAAGTGTCCCCATGCCTCACAGAAGAGTTATAATATAAAATTAGTTTAAAGCTTGCTCACCTTCTCATCAGTGGAAACCAACAAACTGTTGGGAAGCTGCTCACTATCTGAGCACGTTCCATGCACTGAAAGAGAGGGAGAGCTCCTGGAAAGGACAGAAGGCTTTGACCTAAGGAATGTCAAAAAACAAATCTGAGCTACAGATTTCAGTCAGATAATCAGTCTTACTTTGAGCATGCCTTATTCCAGAA
This sequence comes from Pardalotus punctatus, assembly GCA_013400915.1. Taxonomy (NCBI): domain Eukaryota; kingdom Metazoa; phylum Chordata; class Aves; order Passeriformes; family Pardalotidae; genus Pardalotus; species Pardalotus punctatus. The sequence continues at coordinate 212,452 of VZTX01022141.1, read as the reverse complement.
CGGTAGATGTCAGGCTCAATTGTACCAAGGGGCATTAGTGTAGGTTTTCGTGTTCAAGATGAGTATCAATAAATAATTATAGGGTGGAAAGAGAACAATCTCTTCTCTTTCTGCTCAGTGCCACCAGTTGCCATTCATGCTGTAGCAGAGATCCTTGCCCTGGAGCATAGCTTGAAACATTTTTTCAGAAGAGTACCTAAATCCTTTAGAGGTGAGATCAACAGCTCACATTTTATATGTGTGCTTAATATCTGTATCTGCCATTAATTTCAGGAGAAGACGAGAACTGAAACAAGCTATTTTTTTTTTTTCTTTAAATGTCAAAATAAGAACTTAGTGCTTAGCTTTAGGAAAATATTTGCAAATGTTGGTGTTAGCATACGATGTGTCAGCCTCCTCACCTGCCAAATGGGGAGGACAGAGCTACATCCCACACAAACATGCTACATTACAGACAGACTGAATCCACAACTATTTTGTGCTCTGTAAAGCTCTAGGAAAGGCGTGCTAATAGCCTTCCAGAAGCCTTTGAAGAGCTGCAGTGTCTTGTACTGGGTTGAATAATGACACAACTCTCAGAGGCAGAAAGGACTTGGGGCTGAGCTGCTCAACTGTAAACACATCCTCTGTAAGATGCCATGCCATCCGTTTAAAACATCTCAGATGTATTTGTGACAGAGAATGCCGATGTTCATAAGGCTCAAATCTCTCTTGACTAACTGCAGTGTTTCAGTAGGCATGAGAAGGTAAGTTTGTTTACTCCCTATTTTCCAATGAAAGTGCTGTTTATTGACAATTATAAGATGGACTCATGTCTCTTAATTACTGTATTAAAACCACTAATTACCTTTTCATCATGGCATGATTGTCAATGATGAAGACAAATTTAGTTCTATCTTTTCTTGAAAAAACCCTAATTATGTATTTCGAGGGAAAGATATGGTGAAAAGTGTAATTTCTTTATGAGTTTATGCAGGGCTTTCCTCTCAAAATAAAGGAAGTAAATCAAACCCAACCTTCTGTTAAGGACTCTTTGCCTTAGAATTGATAACTGCATGTTAGCCACTCATGGCAGGTATGAGTTCCCAGAAAAAGAGAGAGCTTTTGGAAAAGTTAGCAAAACAGGCCTGACTGGATGACTAGCATCAGACTTCAGCTGAACACATCATGTGTTAGGCAATATGGAAGGCCTGCATATGGAATCTTTATATGTATTTGTTTTTGTAGAGAAGAAAACATACCTTAGGAAAAATGCTTATAATTGGAGAATCCTCTCCCTTTTCTTTAGGTCAGGTAGTATATAACATGCCCCCCAGCTGATGTGAGAGCTGTGATACCATTTCTATATATACCCAATGGATTGCTGGAAGCTTATTATTTAACTCCTCAAATGAACTTTTCCTGGTAGGAAATTATACAAGTTTCCTTTGAATTATTCTATGGATGCAGTGATACTTTCAAATCTGGATTAAAGAAGAAAAATACTTTTTACCACTATATCCTCTAACTTTTATATTAGAATATGGATCGTTATTCATCTGTCCTGGTCACATGTCATTAACTGTCCCTGTGAAACTTGGGTGTTAAAACACCACTTAAATTTTTTTTTTTAAATGGTTCAGATTTTCTCAGGGAAGAAGAAGATGCAGAAATCCTTGTCATGGTGTTACTATAACAGAACTATGAGGATTCTCATTTCTTGAAACTCTGCTAAGAATTGCTCCTAGCCTTTTGCTGGACTGAGCCTAACGCATTAGTAGAAGAATCCTGAAATAACTTGTAACATCTCAGCTATTGAGTCCAGTAACTCTTTTAAGAATTAGCTCTTATTGCTGAGAGATGCACTTGTTGCCTAATGGGGCTTCTTCTCTTCTGTGTTTTCCTTCTGTTATCTTTTCCAGTGTGATCCACTGTGACAGTGAGTACAAACTCAAAGAGAATCCACAGCTGGCAGTGATGCCTGAGCTTGGCCCATAATGAACAAGACATAAAGGTCTAATGGACAGCATGCATCATTTCTCTCATCCAGCCCAGTCAGAACTCTGAATTTCATGATTTAGCCAGGATTTCATAGATGTCAGAGTGAAAGAAGTCACAGAGACCTTTCATGCAGCTTCTCTCCATTTGTTTCTGTTACTGTGTGCTGTGTGTGCAGTGCCCACACAGCTGGGTATTGGCATCATTGCTTTCCCTTCCCGACCAGGACACGGACAGCACACCACCCGCTGGCTCCTGTGCCCACTGGTTCCCTTTTCAGCTTGCATTTTGCTTAGAAGCCAGATGAAAATGCATCAGCAGAGACATCTGGAGCAAGCAAAAAAAGCAGCCAGAGTCTTGCAACCCCCTGCAGGTGTCTTCCCATGTGGAAGGAAAGAAACCACAGGGAAGGGCCAGGGCTGGAGCTCAGTGGGGTCTGAAGGTGAAGGGAGGCTGAGGCTTGCTGGGCTGTAGGCTGTCCCAAATGCAGCAGCAGGTCCTACAATCACACAAACACTATGACCTGAGTCCCTTGGAGGAGGATATCAAGGGGGAACTTCCCATCCTTGCCCTCTTCAAAGCTCTTTGTCCCACACTGGTCACACATAGACCTGATTGCACAGGTGAGCAGCACCTGTGAAATTCCCTGTCGTCTCGAAAGAGCCTGAGATGGCTCCAACTGCCCTGTGTGATGTCCTCAGCCAGTGTGACAGTGTGGGCACCTTGTCTCCTGTGCACATGGGGGACCCTCCTGTGGGACATGCCTGGCCTCTGTAAATCAGTGTTCCCAGGGCTACTGCCTTTTGCACCAAGAGGCCTTTGCACCGAAAAGTGTGTCTCCTCTGTTTCTTCATTCAGGCTTGCTCCTTCGGGTCACAGGTGACAAGTCGTTTGTGACAGGAAGAGAGGACACATAGGTAAGGCAAAGTCTTAGCAACTGAGCTGGAGAATTGAGGTCAAAAAGTAAATATCGCTTGCTGTGGTGTTTTTGCCAGCTGCGTGTTTTTCATGCCGCTATGAACAGAGGTGCTGAGGCTCAGAGAGCTCTAAATGTGGAAGAAAACACAAGCAACACAAATGTCTAAAAGCAGTGTACTGTGCAAGAAAGCATTTGCTACCCAGGTCCTGAGCCTGCTCCAGCACTGCCCCATGCCCAGTCTGCCACGGACAGGGTACACTTTGCATCGACACTGATGACACCTATCTTGAAAAGTAGCATTAAGGAGAAAAAAGCTTGGAATGTTTTTTAAGTGGTGGGGAAAGGTCTGTGCACAGCAGCCACTGAAGATGATGATTCCTATCTTAAACAAATAAACAACCCAGCAACAAGAAGAAAAACACTCTGAGTATTTTGCCAATGATGGTGTTGCGATCTGACAACACAGTGTTATTCTGGAGCTGAGACTCAAAGCCTGGCTCTTGCTTGGAAAATTAGTTCTCCTTAGACCTGCCAACATTTCTGTTCTCCTGAGGGATAACTGAGCTGTGGCCTGTGGCCTTCTTTGATGATTTATATGGCTGCAGCACCTGAGCTTGCCCCAGCTGATGTGACTGTTGTGCCTTCTCATTGTGTGATCTCTTTATTCCACAAACTCTCACAGACATCCCAGATATTTCTTTAACACTGATCATGAGGTTTCTAGAAATAAGAAGGAAAATGAGGGATCCAAGACAAAATTATTGAATTCAATGCTGCCACTTCCATAGCCATGCCATTTATGCTATAGAAAGAGGCTGGGTAAGAAAGAGCAGGAGTGAACTGGCATTGAGATCGAGGTGAGAAAGAGAATAAAAAGGCTGTGAAAATCTTCTTTTATTTATACACCCCTCTCTTGTGTCCCGACCTGAGCTGGGAGGAAAGACTGTCTGAGTTTTTAAAGGTATCTAAAGGATTTCTATGCCCAGTTTTCACTTGTGCCCATTGTAAAGTGGCACCCAGCTCCTGTGTGCAGCTTTGAAATACCCCTGGGTAGATGAACGTCTTAAAGTCATTCAATGAATCAAGAGCTGAACTGGGGACAGAGCTGAGGGCCAGGCTGTGATGCACTGAGTTCATGCCCAACAGTGTGACTTGTGTCAGACTGCCCTGTGTGTGCACTGGGTACAGGCATCTGGGTAAATCGTGAAGCCAGGGAAACAGGAGGGCAAAACTTCCTCATTTTGTTGTTTTTAAAGTGAACAACCATATTACCCAAGCACAAACAGCACATTGGAAGGCAGGGCATGCAGCATAACCAGCTCTCAAAAAGGAAAATAGAGCTCAGAAGGAAAATCTCTTGGCACTGTTGGGGAACTGCAGCCTCACAGGCACGTCCCCCTGCAATTGTGCCAAGGCTGGTGCAAAGGCATCGCATCAAATGGTAAGAACAATGAGCAACAGCAGCCTCAAAAACAGTGATAGGAACAAGATCCTCAGAACTGCGAAATGGAGCTTGGGGTGGGAAATGAATCTTTAGGAAACTCAAAAATTAAGAGTACAGGTACTCAGCCAGCTTCTCAAGGAAAATGACATAATTCAGGACTTAACGCTGATTCACACACATTGAGGATCTCGGCACTTAGAGGCTTCAGTTTCTAAATTAGCATCACACAGATGCACATGAAAATCCTGGCACAGTTAATAATCTTGTTAAGTATTCTAGGCATTATTTTTAAGCAGAAAACAAAAAAAAAACCAACCCAAACCCACTCCCCTCCCTCCCAAAAAGCACAAAAATCTTAATAATTACCAAGGTACCTGCCAAATTAAAATACAGTTTCATTGTTCTGTGCAAGTGTTCAAACAAAACATGTATTATACATCCCAGGAAAACACACTCATTCTTGCTTCCTTCCCCAAATAAAAAGACATCCATTTTTCAGTGCATTTTTAAGTCTAAAAGAAATATTAAAAAAACTCCTATACCATAAATTTTTGACAACATTGCTCAGATTCAGCTTTCATGGGAGACATCGCTCCCAGTGGTGGTATTTAAGCATTTGCCTTGATAATTTTGCAGTTTGTCTATTTTAGTGTTACTTAACAAGAGTAGCTAAAGAACGAAGGGCCAACTCTTCATGTCCGTCAAAATGCAAATTACAGGAGCTGTCAGTACTTTGTCAGAAGCCATCAGAGATATACTGCTGGCTCTACAGCACAGTCTGCCTGCCTTGCAAGAGAGATAAAAGCAAGTTGTCATCTTTCTTTTGCTCTTTCTTGTTCTCCATGTGGTTAAGAACAGTGAAGGCTACAGGAGCCCTCAGTGCCACCCAGACCTGAGCGCCAGCAGCTCAGGGAGCACCAGCGTGAAGTCTGTGCCAAGCACATGCTTGGGGCTGTACATGCACCACTGGCACTTGGCTGCATGTGCTGCTGGGCATTCCGGAAAGCAACAGCTCATCACCCCCTGGATCATGGCCGTAGGACTGACAGGTGTGTTTAGCTGTAGTGGGGGAGACCTCACCACGGGCTGCTGGAGTGGAGTTGGGCAAATAGCTCCTTTTAAACTATTGATTTATTTTGAGGCATTCCACAGCACTGAAATCCCCCATCTCTAGGTGATGCTTGCAAGGAAAATACACTCTCAGTACGTGGCAAAGACACTCTGTGTTAGGAAAACAGGGAGTTAGAGGGAGCTGACCAGAGACTCGCCTGCCCTGAGCCAGTCCTGCAGGCATGCTATTTTACCTGGAGGGAGGTCTTGCAGATCTGCTCCTGGTTCAGCCTCAGAGCAGCACGGGGAGGTAGAAGTCCCACACACCATACCATGGAGTGGGCGGGGGAATGGATCTCATGCCACCTACACATTGCACGGTGTGCAATAAAGAAAGTGGGTGGATTGAATGTCATAGATACATACCACTCCTAAACTCTTATCTGTCTGCACTGCTATCTGTGCCAGCTGCTTCTCCACCTACCTAGAGGCCTTTTGGTTATGGAAGCCCACAACTCACAATGATATTTTACTTCTGTAGAGATACATTGCTTACGCCCACCTTGAAACCGAGTAGAAAACAAATGCTCTTACTTGGTACCAATTAGTGACCTGCTCTCTTGAGTGGGGAGCAGTCCCCTTTTGTGTGATTTACTGAGACCTGGAGGCTGAATTAGCAAAGGCAAAGAATAGATTGCTTGTTTTTTTAGTTGGATATGATTTACCTGTAGCACTGGAAATGGCAACTAGTCACTCCTGCCCTCTTCCACTATCTCTGCTTGGAAACTTGCACAGTTTGCCAAAATGTGAGCCCATGTCCAGATATGGGACCTGTGGTACTACCATGCACTTGGCTGTACGGCATTCCTTATCTTCTTTCTTGCTAATATCCCTGTTGGGAATCTTACACAGATAAAAATAGGCTACAGTGTCTGCTTCTCCTTCCCAGTGATTTGCAGACAGATACTTGCCAAGTGTCTAGTGACTCATTTATTTGGGAAAAAAAACAACCACAACAATGCAATCTGCAAACCCACACTTTTCCCACTCCTGTATAAGAAGCATTTTTAACAGTCACTCAGACCTTGTGTAGAACAGATATTAGCAACCTGCTCCTCTGTTTTTCTCTAAGGAGTGATGAACCACTCCAGCAGCCTAATTTCCATTGCCTTTTTCTTTTGTGAGCCACTCGCTCCATACAAAGTGTACATGACACCAGTCCGGAGGCCCAAGTTATTGAGAAGAGCTTGGGTGGACAGGCATGGACTGGGCTGATGGAACTGCCAACACTCTGTCCTTGGCAGGAGGCTGGAGACTAAATCTCAAGTATGCTTTGCTGCTCTGTGGTTCTGGTCCAGTCATCCATTTACCCAGTGAAAAGTTACTTTAGATATTTTTTTCAGTAGCTTGTGCAACACTGCACTGGGTGCTCTGGAGGGGAGTAAGTGCTGCATTTCTCTGAGGATGTTTTTGTAATTGAGTACACTTGATCAGCAGAACCTTTACTATAGACAGGAGAGATTTTGAAAACAAAAATAAAAGGGGATAAGAAAAAAGAAAAACCTCTATGAACAAGGAGACCAAACTTTTGGCACTTACCACTGAATGCAATGCGACTGTACTCCTGCACCGCAGTAGCTGTAGGTGGACTGACACCTCAGACATGGGCTCTTGCAAGGCCAGATCCAAACAAAGGAGCCTCAGGCCTATTCACAGTGTAAAGATAAAAAGATCTAGATTTTCTGTTTAGTGTCACTCATGTCTGAAATTCCCAGCAGCACTCCAAAAAAGCATCTTGCTGAGGCACAGTTTGGGAGTCACCAAAAGGCCAGTGTTTGTGAGTTGCAGAGCAGGAGTCAGGAGTTCCAGGACTTTGCTCTATGCAGAAGCAGCATAGGTAGGACATAAAATGCCAGGTGGATCACTGCCTATCATGTATAGCTGTCAAGAAAGTGTATTTGAGTTTCCCTGAAAGGAGAAGTAGACATCTCAAAGACTATTTTCAGAGAAGGGCTGGTGTTTTCCCATGTCCTTGGGAAGCAAAACTTCTTGTCATTTCCCATTGAATTCTCTTCTACAACTTGTCAACTGAATGCATACTTACAGTGCTTCTGAATTTCATTAGGAAACCAAAAAGCTGGGGGGTTTTATCTAAGCAAAAATCCTCTGACTTTACACCATCTCACCTCCATGACACAATGTAATCAACACCTACCTCCATTTAAATATCCCACCATCTCTTACTCATGATGCTGAAAAGCCCTGAAACAATCAATTACTGTAGATGACTATTTTCTACTCAGGAAACAAAAATTTAAAATTTTTGGCATTCTATTTTTAAATAATAAATAGAAAATATTTATTTTACAGCATTTTCAAGATCATTTTGACAAAAAGGCAGTTTTCATCAAGCATTTGACAGACCAAAAGAAAGAACTTCTGCAGGAAACTTCATAGCTCATACAGCTCATACACAAGGTGAGATCTAGCTCTTTAGATATAGTTACATATGTGTATGTTTCCAGTTTTAACAATTACAAACTAAAAGCTAATATACTGAATTTCAAGAAAACTCCTACTCATGATATAATTACACTGCAGTAATAAAATCAGTGCTTAATATGTTCAAAACAGACAGATATGAAAACAGTATAGTACCTTGCCACATTGCCATCTCCTTGTCTGTACAAGTCTTTTATATTTCTTTTTCTTATCTCTTTCAGGTCTTCAAAGACTGGCTTTTTAGTATCAACTCAGTGCAAAGCACGGTTTTGGAAACAGCACAGCAGATCTTATACTACAATTATTAGAAGATAGAATTCATTGCCCGTGCAGTGATCAGCAAAGAAGATATGGCATTTTCCTCACTGCTTTAATGAGTAATCAGCAAGTTAAAAAATGAAACAGCAACAAAAAATATCCCCCTAAAAGCCCCAAGCAGAAAAAAAAAAATCAACCAACTAACCCTAAGGTGTCTTCAATTCATTAGGGACATCAATATACTGACAAAAATGTGTCTTTGGGCAAAGTTGTTTCATGCTTTCCACATGAGGACAATGACAGCAATTGGCCACAAGTAATATTGAAAGGAGCAAACATTGTGAAAACAGGATGAGAAAAAAAGACTCTATCTGGTTTTTGAGCACGAGCCAAACCTTCCAATACCAACACGGTATAATTAGGGAAAAAACATGAGATTTGGATCTTCAGAGAAGAATTGATAACTAGTAGGACTTCTTAAAATTCAAGTGAAAAAGAAAAATAATAGAATTATGATGAATTCAGAAAAACTCTGATAGAACATTCAAAAGAAGCATAGTTAAAATCAGGGTTTGTAACTATATTAACAGCAAGAGATTCCTTTAAAATATTTTTGAAATTAAGTGCAGATGTGTGGGAAAGATCCTCAGCTGAATTCAGCAGCACAAGGATCATAGCAGCTAAAATCCTGACCTGTGTATGTATAATAAGCAAATTTATAAATAGGGTAATCATCATTATAATTAAGTTCAGGCCACAGCAATTAGATCTGGACTTTGATCATGCCAGTCATTAGGGAGCTTTGGATTAGGCCCATCTCTAGGAAACTCATGAAAGATAGAGGAGGAGGAGGACTAAATGACAGAACTACAACTGCCTAGAAGTGATCTTTAAGATGCTATATTGTATATCAAATACAAGAAGTGAAAGCATAAGGAAAGAACATGCAACTAAATATCATAAAGGTTTAAAAGAACTGTCAATAGTAAAACCTGGGAATTTATGCACACATTAAGCACTGATGAAATTTCTTGTCCTGACGTGATTTTACTTTAAATTATCTGAAGCAGTGAAATAGTTGAATTACATTTCCTGTCTCAACTGCACAATTTTCAAACAGAGCTTTTTCTTTTTTGTTCTTTTTTCAGTTTTTTTGGTTGGGTCGTTTTTTATTTTGTTTTTTTCTGTTAGCCACACTTGCTGCAAAACATGTAAAATAACAAGTTCTCAATGCACTGGTTATTAATACCATATGTCTACTTCATAAAATATCTGCAAAACAAAGCACCCTATTATAAGGGTAACAACTGTTTCAGCTTGTATATGAAAAAAAGGATGTGTTAGCACAGCATACAAACCTTCAAAGATCTATCGAATATTTGTAACAACGCGATATAAAAACATGATTTAAACATAAAAATATTCACAGTATATAAGACAATCTTCCAGTGGTAGTAATTGGACATTACTCTTCACACATGCCGTACCCACGCACACAGATACACAAACGTACGCTCACTCTCTTGCCTGGAGGCTCTATAACCCCCAGTGTGGAACTGCCTTTCTTCCAGATTAACGGTTGTTGCTCCAGGTAAACAGCTATTTTTCAATGCATTTGATTCCAAAGTAACACAAAGGAATGATGCAATGACATGGCAAAATACGTTGTTTTATGAAAAGATAGTCAATAAATATTGTTCTGCTACAGGAAACACTGTGTAACAGTTGAGCCACATGGTTTGCAACCTTATACAAAAGGGCAGTTTTTCTAAGTCCTTATCATATTACAAGTACTACGGCAAGGCTTTCTTCAAAAACCTCTTGAGTCGTGATCATATTTCTCACTCTGTTCACAATCAGCATTAAAAGAAGCCCAAACCCCCAAAAAGCAGCCTAGTATGAAGAACAAACTGTTCAGAAAGGAGTCAGTAAGAGCCATGTACTTTCACATTATCTCATCTCCTCTCCCGCCTTGTTCCACAGTTATGCCACCTGTAGAAACCAGGAAAAAATATTTACGCATATACGTCTCATATACAAGTAGCTTTGTTCCCCTTCACCACACTCTGCCCTTCCAGCTCCTGGGTGTGTTGCTCCCATAGCAGACAGACAGCAGTCATGAGGTGTGCTAATGACTTCTCCAGGTCACACTTCCCAGAGTCCTTTTCAAGCGTTGCCAAGAGAGTGTGTGACTAAGTGTGATTATACTTTTTTCCTGCGTGTTTAGTTGTTGGGTTTTTTTGCTATGGAAGTTGTCTCTTTAGTTTGTGCTTTGTTATGGTTTCCTAACATTTTCCCAAAGTACAATATTTTTATTTTTAACAGATAGAGAATCTTGAGCCCTCAGAATGGATTTTTTAGTTCTTTTTTTTTTTTTTTTTTTTTTTTTTTTTTTTTTTTCATTTTAGTTATTCAAGTGCAGGATGAAATTTTTGCCCTGTCATTTGTCACTTTGTTCTCTGCTCTCTCTCCCCACAGCCCTGGGAGACTTGTCTCCCCAAGTCCTCCCAGTGGGCAGCTGCCGAAGTCCTTCCCACATCGTCTCTTGCAGCATCTACAGGGTGGACGAGCTTTGCTTATAATCCCTCAAGATGACAGAGGCGTAGGTCACGTCTGGGGGTGTGCAGAGCACCGACTCCGAGACAGGGGAGCTGGGCACGGAGCTGCCTGAAGCCACGGAATCCCGGAAAGGGGATGGGGGCGTCAGCGCCGGAGAGTCTTCTAGAGTCAGTTTGCTGGTTGCCGGCTCCTCGTCCTCCTCCTCCTCTGTGCTCTTCTCGTACACATATCCCTGAATGAGCTTCACCTTCTCACTCTCTGCTCCCTCGGCCGGGGGAGACAGGGGCTCCTCGCTGAAGGCAGCCGCCGGGAAAGGCTGCAGGGGCGGCTGCTGCGGTGGCGGGGGTGGGTAGGGGGGCCGCACGCCGTTCCCTGAGCCAGGAGTGGGGAGGACAGTGTTGAAGTCGGGGACGCCGGTGGCAAACTTGTTGACCACTCCTTGCAGCTGGTCCATGAGACACTGTGGCTGCAGAGGCAGGGTCTTGGGGGACTGCTCAGGCAAGAAGAGCTGGGTTTCCTCCGCCGTGGCCTGCAGCGGGGGGGTCGTTGCCACCCGCCTGTGCACCACCATGGAAGGACTGCTGGACTGGTTGAGGCGAATGGGCTCTCTATCTTCTTCCTCCTCCACATTGTACAGAGTCTTACTGCTGATGTCCGTGAAAGTCAGACTTTGGCCGTGGTAGTCTTTAGTGAGGGGTTTGATCACCGCTGTCTGATTGCACCCTGTTTCCTGGTTCTTCACATGCACTGAGAGTCTGTGCCACGTATGTTCCCCCTTTGGATCTTGTCTTCCACCTGGTTCAGACCATGACACAGACTTTCCATTAGAACTATGAATAAAATAAAGATGGGTTTATTTGCATTACAAAGACACAGGAAGGATAACAAACAAGACTACAAAAATACTGATTGTTTTGCTGCTTTAGTGAGCCTCCCCCCTCCAGTTTTTCATGTCCTCCCAGAAATACACAGGAAAACAACAGTGCCTTTTAACAGCAGCAATTACTGTGATTTTCATCCAAAAGTGATTACTTCCTCTTGGTTATCCATCCTACAGCCAACCTGGAAAGGCTAGCCTGTGGGAAGGGCTCTGGGAGGGCCATCTGTGGTTTGAGGACTTGAGCTGTCAGTTTGTATCTAGGTTTGCTCACCATTTTACAGGGGGGAAGGAAAAATCCCGGAAAAAAGTCACAGGAGAAGCTTTAAATAAGCCTGACTTATAGGAAATATTTTCAAGCTGTTGGAAGAAAAACAACCCACAGTCATAACCTTTGGCAAACTGGGTAGAGAGAGAAATAACTACTAACCCCTCCTTTCCCTTTTATTCTCTCTCCCTCTTTTGTACTTAGAAACAGATTAGCTATCAGAGAAATGAAGGACTCCCAGGACCTGTATCAGGTAGGAGGCAAATGCACTTCTTCCCGGATGCCTGTTATTTACAAACCAGGCTAAAATGCTGGGACTGAAAACAGCTGGTTTTTGTGGGAGGAAGAACAAGCAGCAGCATGACCAGGGTGAGTCAAACCCTCCGACTCCTCATATGGGCTGGGTCCCATCAAAACGCCGGGCACCTTGGCTGAGTGAGGATCTGAGGGTCAGGTCTGCCTCTGAGGAACTGAAGGTTTTTGCATTTCTTTCTACTCTTGATGGGAGTAGCACTCAAAGCTGAGGGGTAGCTCCTGAGCAGCTGGTGGGACAGGGAGCTTTAGAGGACCAAGCAACTGTTTAATTGCAGGACAGGCAGTAGAGATGGTTCACAAATTATGAAATACATCACCTGGGTGGAAACCAGAGGAGAGAAATTCTGAGGTGATTTATTCGAAGCAGCCTTATCTCAGTGTTTCATCCCTCAGGGACCAGAGGCAAACAAAGGATTAAATTTCAGATCCTGTGATTGTAGTGCAGACGGGAGACAAAGTGAGTGGGAGGCTGGCACAGCAGCCTCACCTCCTGCTACTGCACACACCAGGGGAGATCACTTCTCTTACAGGATTGCAGTATTGTTCTAAGCATTTTGCTTTCCTTCCTTAGACTCTCATGGTTGTCTTTTTTAAGGAGTAAATCATTGCCACTTGAATTTTATTTTAAAAAAACCATATTGACTGACTTTGTCATAGCTGGAAGAGACTGGTACAACACAGATAGTGTTGTAAATCTGTCAAAACAGAAAAGAAATATACATGACAATGTGTTACTTTTCTGCTGAGCAGTAAATACTCCTGGAGGAAAAAAAAATTAGATGGATCCAAGCTGGGAAGCTCATCTCCAGCTCCAGACTCCAGATGCTGGACCTGTGACTCACCACCTCCGTGGGAACTGGGGCACATGAAAGGGCCAATCTAAAAAATGCATAACTCCCCAAAGCACGCAGTTGGTAGGACCTGGAGCTGTTTGGATTTAGAGCTTTAACCTAGAGAATAAAAAAGCCAAGTTCCCAGCTTAAGAAGGAAATCTCTATATTAAAGTGATCAATGAAAAGATAAGAATGAAGGTTTAGAAGCATTCCTGTTTTCATCAAAATGAGCTGTGGTATGACTTTTTTGTTTTTTAAGTGTTATAGAGATAAGCAAATGAATGTAACTCTTGGGTGTGAAAGATTTTTAAAGTAATGTTTTAACATGCCAAGAACTGCAAACTTTTCACACAGAAACACATTTAGTCTACGTGAACTTCAAAACAAGTCTCTTCTTGTAGAGAGGAAAATAAGTCAAATGCTCTCATATTATATTTTGCTGATGCTGTAGCTTACAAGTATTGCAAAGGGCTTTTCTAAAAAATATGATGATTATCTGCTGCCTTTTATGCTAAATCCACTTCTGCATCATTTGTTTCTTCATATCTAGTTCTGGTGTATCATCTCACTTTTGAATCTCTCCTCACACCATCTGTTTAGTCTCTATCTCATTTTATTTCCAAGATTTTGTATTTTACATCAAAGGCAAGTGCAGCTATTTTAAGGAAGTAACTACCTCTGTCTTCAAGTCTTGCTCCTATTTAGTTCATTTCCCTCTCCCTCACTCTCAAATTCTGCTCTTCTCACTTCTTTCTTCTGTAGCACTCTCCATAGGCCCAAATCAATGGCCATGCTTAAACTGTGCTGGGACTGCAATACCCAAATGTGAGCAAACCACTTCATCAGGATTTTTTCTGGTATCAGCTTGCTCTTCAGGGAGAGCTGATGCTGCTGACACACCTTGACTCTGCTTGCCAGACCTTACTGCTCATGGCTCCAATGGCCTCGAGACAAAGAGCTTTAGAGCTGCACTGGCTCTCCATGGAATCCATTTGACAATATCCACTGATTATATGCCTCGTATTATTGTTCCAGCTCTTTCCCTCTACCTGCTCTCCTTGCTGTGGCTAAGCGCTGTTAGGCTGTGGTAGTGGGTCATACCAACACTGCAGGACCTCACTGGTGGAAAACCTCCTAATCTAAGCACCCCCCGGAAAACACAATGGTCTTTCCCCAGAACTGTGTAATCCCCTATCTTTGTAACCTATCCCTAAATCCTACCCTTCCCTGCTCCCCGTTGGTTAAGGGGGTTTCTCCCCACCTCCTGTTATCTGGCCCCAGATCGTCCCTATAACTGGGGGCTCTCGGGGCCATCTTGCCCTCTTTCTGCCTTGGACCCCTTCAGAAATAAACGTCTGGAACTTCCAGGAGAGAGGGCCTCTGAATTCTTTGTCTCTGGGAATGCCAAAGCTGTCCGGCTCACTGGGTGAGTGAGAATTGTGCCTGACACCGGCACGGGTGTGAGGAAAGCCTTTCTGTACAGCACCAGAGCAGTGCTGGCTGCAGTGATCTCTCAGAAGCCATAGAGACACTTTCGGTAAATGCAGAGGCTTGTTCCACCCCTCCTCACCCACGGCATTATTAGGCTGTTAATGAGCTCCATTTTGAGATGGAGTCCCAAGACTGTCAGAAATACATGGGCTCTGTCTTGCTGGATGGCTGGCAGGGGGTCACACTGAGATTGACACATTCAGGCAGAATTCATAATTAATGTGTAAGATAAACACTTGCGCTGGAGCAAAGAGGAGCCATCTTGAATACCATTAATTGACATTTAGATAAAAAGCAAATATGGGACTGCAAAAATTCAGACCTGAACTGAGTCTCTGTGAGAGGAGTCGTCTCACTTGTGCAAAGCAATGATGACAATCCTGACTGCATCATCACCATTCGCTATGTGATTGTCATCTCCTCTTTTGAAGGAAACTTCCATTGGAGAAGGTGAAGATCGAAATAATCTGCCTGGCATGATGGGAGAAGGGATGGTTTTCTACACAAAGGCAAGAGAGGGCACAAAGCAGGATCACAGTTGGGATATTGGAAAGTTGATGTTCAATTGCACAGTGACATGATTGCACTAGGAGGTGGTTTCTTCATTATATCAATAGGATGATTACCCAGTTCATGTCCGTGTATTCATCTTTCCTAACTCTGTCCTTTCTCCTGTCAATTTCTCATAACATTTAGACTTCACACTTTCTGCATAGAAGTGAGCTTCTTGGAGTCTCAAGGGATCTTAAGGTGTGTGCTTGTGTATACCCAGTGTAGCATTCCAAGTACTATTTCTTCAAATCCTCCCATCTAGTCTATGTTCATAGAGATTCCTGGAGATCCTATCAGCACATAACATGGGTTTGCTTTTGCTTATAGACAAGAACATACATTGACTTTAGCTGCTTTTTCTCCATTTTCACCACAGCTTTATCTATGGGTTTTGTATTTTGGGCAAAATAGAAGTAAAAATATTTTTTATGTGACTTTTTATTAGTTTCATGAGCAGAGATGTTGCTATTTTTGATAATTCAAAATTTTGCTTTTAATACATGCATTGATCTTTATAACATACTCTCAGCATGAGTCTGGTGCTGTCATTTTGAAGCACTTTCAGCTGTTCATTATACACACTATACAAGATGGAAAACAACTTCAGATCCTAATAGGTACTTGCTGAAAGTCTTTAAAAGAACTGATGCACCCAAGTCTGAGTCTGTGGTTCAAAATACGCCTGCCCAGCTGTAGGACATGCCTATAACTTGTTAGATGGCTCAGTTCATTGTTAAGTATCTCCAGATGCTCAAAATTTGGCCCCTCCTTGTGTCCAGGAGTTCCCCAGACTCAAATCCAGTTTCAGGCCAAGAACAGAGTGCTGCTCTTGCCAGTTCCTGGAGGATCTCACCTTGCTGAGTTCGTTGGAGCATTGTCAAGTCTGAGTACCCCACAACAGTACCTCTCCACAATGTAGGATTCTGAAGATGCCTTTCTTTAGACACTGGATAGCAAAGGTTTCTTTACATCTTAGAGGCTGAATGCTTTTGAGATGAAAAATTATTGTCCCATTAGTCTGAGGTAGGTTAGTCTGTGCAACTCTCTGATTCTGTCACCAGTGAAGTTACAACCTGACATCCAGAGCATAGAGAATTAAATCACCTTTGAGTCCTGTGTGCCTGAAACTTTGTCTTTTTTTTTTTTTGCCATGAACATTTTATGCATAACAATCCCTAATTGATAGCACATGAAATAGTTAAGCAGAGTGATATGTGTTCTTATGAGGTTAACTCCAGGAACCCACAAGTTGGAAAATGGCTTCAGATGCAGTCAGGAAAAGTGCATGAGAAAGAGCCCTTCCTGTTAAAACAGGAAGGTATGTTCCTTGATCTGTTAAGAGTTCATCCCCTGTTTTGTCCTTATAGGATGACAGAATGGTGGTCTGCTATCTTCTCCAAGTGGCCATAAGCTGAGGAAGAACCCTTAGCTTGCTGAGTGATGCAGTCATTTGAGCCAGCTTGATGGTGTTAGACAAGACACAAAGCACAGATTTAATAGATAAGACTGTTTTTTTTAAAAACAACAATGGCAATTACCCAGAGGAAGAGGCTATAGGAGAAATGATGTTACCTGTCTTTCATTGTCAGACAGATGCTTTGGCCCAACCTACATCCTTGTAGTCACTATAGTAACTGAGATGCCATAGCCAGTAGGAAGCACTGGGAAAACCTGTCAGTCCCTTCCATGAAGATAAAATCTTAGGAATGAACATAAAATACAAACTGAGAAGAACCTATCAACTTTGTCAGCAAAAATTAAGTCCAAAACAAACCCTGAACTATCTTATCAGCAACCAGAAGAGGTCAGTGTGAGGTGTTGGCCAGTCAATAAATGATCCTTCCTCCTTCACAGAGTGGGGAACAGTTACAGCCACTGACAGCTGGCTCCAGAGTGCAGTGTGTGCAGGGTTGTCCCTGACCACTGGCACAGAGGTGCCCAGCCTTTGGAGGTAGTGGGACACAGAGCAAAAGGAAATGCCCTGTTCAAAAGCTGTGCATTGGCCAAAAAGCTTGCTCATCCCCACACAGCAGTTGCTGATGGATGCCATCCTGGGGAAGTCAGTGGAGGAATTTCTGCCTTGCCCACAGAGAGGCAATTAGTCAACTACAAGCTTTCTCCAACCCTGTAGTCACGTAAGTGGTAAATAAGCATGAGCAAAGCTCTATCCCACTGCCACCTCACTGTTCCCAGGGCCCAAGCTAACAAGCCTAAAATTTAAGGCTAATACTTGCGCTGCAGCACACTGCAGGTACTTTGCTGGTATCCCCAAGGTCTCTTCCATTATTGTCTCCATATCAGTAAGGCCACTGGGGCATGAAATTTGATTAAGGGAGTGAGCAGATTTTAATCTAGGGTAGTGATATCTCCCTGCACTGAGCAGCCCCTCCTCTCAGAGCTGCCACAGCCAGCCCTGATGCTCATTAGCAAAGCAAGCCACACTGGTCTGCATGTTTCTGCAAGCCTAACTTTGGGAACATTGGTTCGCGGGACTCATGTCTTAAACCTGGGTTGGTAAAACTTCTCTGCACTCTCCCATGAGTGCAGGAGCCATCATTGACCACAGTCCCTGTCTGGTGTATGATCAGGATTTTTGCCTGATATAATCACCTAAATGAAAAAAAAGAATTACAAACCAATTTCAGCCTTAGTTAGTTTACACTGTAATCTCTATCTCAGTGATAAGAGGAACTTAAATCTGTTCTCACAGTATGGCTCCAATGCTTTCGTTAGTGCTGTATAATTAGAGCAAAGTTTAACCTCCCACTTGTGTTTCTGGAAATTTAAATTACTTAACTAACTTTTCCTTGTTGCTCCCCTCCATTTTTTTCTTTCTTTTTTTTTTTTTTTTTGGACAAAATTGCCTTGATCATGGGACACAATATTCTATGTAAATTAGAGCACTGCTTTAAATGTATGATGGAATTTGCTACACAAAATATAGGAAAACATAATGCTGTCACACTGTCTTGCCAGGGCAGAACCTGATGATGCTTAGGGGTGTTGTGAGTGAGCTCAAGTCCAAAGCTGCCTTTCCAACTCTCTGTCTTGCCACTGGCTTATGTTAAATAAATCTAACATATTCATTTCCTTCATAAATTACTCTCATGCAGAAGTTATTACTTTATCTGAGTTACACATAGGCTTTCAAATGTATGCTACTGATAATTGGGTTTTTTTTCTCTTTTTTAAATTGAAATCTTAATTTTATACAGTCTGTAATGTGGGTGCAGTAGCCATGTCTAGGCTGAGTACCCTGTGATGAGATCCTGGTTTCCATCCACAGGGTCTCCAGGTTGGGGTCAGACTCTTGGGCAGGATCAGAGGTTGGCAGCCCCCTCACCTCTGTGCTCTGGTCACCCAGATGGGGAGAGCTGGAACCAGGACTGGGGTCACTCACTTTACGTTTGTGCTACCATGGAACTGGTTGCTGCTAGGCTCATACCTGGCCCTAGGGACAGGGAATTATTTCCAAATCCAACAGCTCAGATATAGCCAAATATCCCAGAATAAATAGCTTTATTCCCTTTGAGACTTACCAATACTGTTTATGTACCCAGACACTTTTATACAGCTGTGAATTTGGGGGGAGTGGGGAGTGGTGATAGAAATGGTCACTGCATTGTTTCAGTGTAGTTGAAGTCCCACAACTTCAGCATGAATCACAGATCTTACCCACCTAGGTCAACAGAGGTGTGAGAATATTACACTGATAATGTGTATGAAGGTCTGACTACTAATTATAATTACTACTAGAAATTTGTAGTTTCATCTGAAATACAGAAGCTGTGTCACATTTCAGTCATCTAATTATTAGTGAAAAAATTTGGTTCACCTATGTGTTCATTAGGTATTTTGAAAAAGTTATCAATAACTACTAGCAAGTGTTCCTTTGAGGAAACAATCTAATAAATAATACAAATAGATAATACAAAGTTCAGGATAATAAACAATTTGTCAGAAACAGCAAGAAAATTCTTCCAGTATTCAAGAAATGAAGATGAGAAACCTGCAAATCAAAGGGAAATTAGAAGTGCTCTTCCTAGTGAATAGCTTTTGAATCTGTTTATTTTATTCTTATTAATAAGTAAACCCCACCGAATATTCAGAATGAATTCATCCTACTGAATAATTTCTGTATTTTTTTTTAAGGATAGTAAGGTTAATGAGTGGGAAAAGCAGGGTGTAAATCATCAGAGGTCCTCTGTTATGAACGGAGAAGCACATTTTTGTTATCTGAAGGTGTGTCTCATGTTGCACATTCAAGTAAATGTGTATGACAGTGCAGCCAATGCCAATGCCTGAGCTGAAGCATTTATTCTGACAGGCTCAGAAGGGAGTACAGTTGATAGACCCTGAAAACTGAAAAGTACAATGTTTTGATCAAAGGAACCTGGAAAGCTTAAGAACATAGGAAGAAAATGCTAGCATTAAATTCATTTACAAAAAGTGTAGGTGGGTGAAATTAAAGCAAAATAATCTGTAGGACTGGGAGGCTGTGAAGATCAACAACCCTCAAAAAACATTACATCAAAAGAAATGCCATGGAGCTGCTGTTGAATAAGAAACACTAATTAATGAACTTTAAATACAGTAAAACCACAAAAATTGCCCATGAATTCTGTGTTCCCCACTCAAAAGCACCACACCATGGTACAGAGATCAGGAAGTCTTTCCTATGAATGCAGTTTAACAGTATTTAAGACAGTTGGAGGTTTTCCCTGGCTTTCTACAATCCTCTGTGGTTCTGATGGAAAATTATTTGAGCCACTGTGTTTTTTACCAGAAAGATATTGACAAGGTGAAAGCTGTATAGTGGGCAGCAACAAAAAACCACTGGGGACAAAGGATAGAGTGCATGAGATAAAACTAAAATATCTAAATATATTATATTTCTTTTCAAGCATCTCAAAGGCATTAGCACCAAGGCTGACAGGTGTATCACATGGCATAGAGATGCTCAACTGAGATCCCTAAATGAAGCTACAAAAGGGAAAAAATATACAGCCAGAATATTTCCTAGTCAATAGCTGTATCAGAGCAGGAGTAAATTCCTAATGAACAGAAAAGCCTGTTGCCCTGGATATTTTCTGCTAAAAAGCATGCAACCCTTGTAGAGGTAGCAGTCAATGAGGACTTTCTCCCACTATAACTTGCCAGATTCTCTGGTATGCTTGAAAATAAAATAAACTCCCAACAGTTTAAACAGGGCTTAAAGAGCCATCAGACTTGCCTTAGCATGCCAGCATTTTGAGTTCTTAACCCTGTGGCAAACTTAACCAAGTTGCCACAGGAAGCTTAGTCATGAGGCCCCTGGTTTGTGATGTACTGCTCTCCCTAATATGCTGCAGTAGATAGAGCAGCCTGTAAAGCCTGTGGGTTTCTTGGGTGTATCTGAAAGTTTCCATGGTAACAAATGTGCAGCTTCAGAAGAAAAGAGCCCTGAAACTCAGAACTGATATTTCCGGGTTTTTTTAATATGACAATAAAATTTTATGATTATATATTTTGATGATCCTGCATTTCTAACCATCTCCAGGATTTTATAGAGAATGGAGATGAACATTAGTGAAAAGAGTGATGCTAAGTATTATGTGCATCAAAACACGAGACAATTTCAAGACTCTGCATCTAATTGCTTGTAACTGGGAGCTCAGGGCAACCATAGCACGCCTGGTGATTTCTCACATGTTGGGGTGGTGAAGCAGGGCTTCCTAAGGAAAATCTGGGCTTTCAAACTGCTGCAGTTCTGGTGAATGAGACTGAGGCTTGAGAGCAGGTGGCGGTGATGTGCAGCTCTGATATGATGGACATTTGTCTGCTGCTCAGACTGTGCTGTGTGGCCACAGGGAGCTCAGGTAGTCAGTTGCTGATGGAGGACATGCCCTTCCCTGGGCCACAGTGCAACACCGCCAGGCCACTGAACACATCAGCCCTGACTGGAGGGAGAGGGAAACCTGAGGAGCAGGGATGGGCAGAGAAGCCAAAATTGCAAGCTTCATGCTCAGCAGGTCTGAAAACTCCACTGCTTCTTAAAGCCTTTCTTATCTGGGCAGCTGCCACAAGCATTTGGAGTCTCGTTGACAGGTTGGAGTCCCACCAGAGGTGTTTCTAAGGAGCTCGTGTGGATAAGGATTTTTTTTCCAAATTGAAAAAAAAAAATCCGAAGCGTTGTCATGCAAAAAGCAAGAGGTTCAGCATTCCTTGTTCTCGGGAGTTTCGCAGCTTGTGCCCATGCTTTTTTTGAATATAATCTGTTACTGCTTTTGCTTTTTCATCCTAACAGTGTGTCTGTGTTGGGCTCCCATTTGAATTTTCAGACAGACAATTGGTGATCTGTACCCTGAGAATCTGCAGCACTTGTTCCAGTTCAGAAAAGAGGGGCATATTGTTCTGACTAGAAGCTGGTAACATAATGTTTGTACTGCTCCTTACACTGCCTGTGTGCAGTTTGCCTTTCAGGGTGCCAAATCTGGTTGCTGCACAAGCCTTGTAAAGCCATCATTACTGCTCCAAATGTATGATGCGTTTTGTAGGTTTCTTCTGATCTGCAAATCAGAAGGGCAGGTTGGATTGAATTAACATTATTGCTACATGCCCACAAATCGCACAGACTCTCGGAGACATACACAGAGCTAGAATGCTTTGCACTGATCAGAGCAGTGCAAGAGCATCTCTGATTGCAGTGAGCAGCACTGCTCAAAATGCTGTGTCAGTGGATCACAAGCATCTTTCCACCCAGTCACTGCACAACCTTCCCTGGGGCAGGGAGCAGGACTGTTTCACATCTGCTGCTTATCAAAAGGAAATGAGCACAGATCTGGAAGAAATGGGGTGAAGCCTTTCTGGTTTTGCAACAGCTTGCTTGTTTTCTCCACCGTGTTTTTGTTTGCTCAGAGAGGGCAGTATTTGCACTTCTTGTTTCGGAAGAGCTGAACTTCGCTATTGTCTGCTGAATGCAGAATTATGCAGAATCTAAACATCTTTCAGAAATTACAACAGGAAAAGAATTCACTGCTATTATTTTGAGATGCTGTTTGTTCCTACATCAAATCCTGCTGGTTTTATTTACATGTGCCTTCTTGTGATTTCCCTGTTATGCAAATCCCACCAAACAAGTGTTTTTTGCATTCCCTCTGCTGGCTCTGCAGCCACAGTTCTCTAACAAGCACTGGCTAGCAAGAGCTGTGCACAGCAAAGGTGTCTTTCCATGTAAAGCACACAGGATAATGTCATCTTTATGCAAAACTATAAAAAAGAGAAAAATGTTGGCTAAATGGATAAAGAAGATAAAATTAGTACAAAAAAGAGGACATATTTGCAAAGTTGTAGGCATTTAGAAATAAAAAGTAAAAGCTGCAAAAAATTTATTCATTGTCCTCTTCATCACATCTGGACAATGTTCAAGGTATTCTATAAAACAAGGGGACATAAGCAAATTTCTCATCTTTAATGGCATGCACCACATTTGTCCCATCATTAGACATGATAAACCAATGAGAAAAAGAAAGCAAGGGGTAAAACCACTCTTTGTCATGCAGCTTCTCTTACACATTCACTGCAGGGGTTTTTCAAAGCTGCACATGTGCCGACGGACACTGGCTGGTGGGCGAGAATTCTGGCTGCCTCTTCCTGAAGATTGAAAAGAAAAAGACACCCAGTGAGTGGTTATACACATGTGCACACATGGTGGCTATACCACTCAATAGGTGCCTGTCCTGACCTATGTCTGTGGGTTTTCCCATCTTTTCTCCTCTTGTCACCTCAACTTCCTCATAGATTTCTCGTTGGCTCCAGCACAGCACTGTTTAAAATAGGTTTCCACGATGCTCATTCTGCTTCCTGTGCTGAGCCTTGATGCACTTTACATACCAGATGGCAAGGGCTGCTGTACATCTAGCTGTCAGAGGAACATTGCCCCTGGTATTCTCAACATAGGATGAAATGATGAAAAAAGGAGCATCTGCCCTTCACATCTTATTTACAAAAGCATCACCAAAAGTTTTTGCTGGTGGAGTTTTTAATATATACTCAGCTGCTGCTTTTTGCTTTTTGTCTGTTTCCCTCATCTGTTTTTCTAAATGTTTCTTTTACTTTTGGACCTCTGGCTGAATAGTCACCGGCTTTCATTATATGTGATTTCACTGCTGTGATTCTTTTTTTTCCAAGGAAGCATTGGGCTTATTGAGGTAGATACAAAATGAATAGTCTCCTAAGCGCTTTATCTGCAATGTTAATTCAATACGGAATTGCAGATTGCAGTTTGGACTGCTAGTATTGGAGAATTTCCATTTAATTTTCCTTCTCTTCCTTGCCATATCAAGCATATGAAAATTCTCATTTGTCTTCCCCAGTATCAATAAAAATAATATACACACACACACGCATGCTTTGACAAAAGTCTCAGGTATTTTTGCACATGGAATGTATCAATGAATTTCTGGGGAAAAAAAATCATCATTGTATTGCAAATAAAATGCAAATCGAAATTCAGCATTTGTCCCCATCAAACATTCGTAGCGCATGCTTGCCAGACTTCTGTGGACCTTAGAAGAACAGATTCATGGTTGTGTGCATGTACTACATACTCAGTACATGAGCCAAACAAGCCATTCCCCTCACCACGTAGTAAAGCATGGCAGCACGGCATGATGTACATGGAACACATGCATACCCATTTTGGAGTGGTAGATGCCTTGAGATGACTTCTAAACTATTATTAATAAAACACATATAAGAGATTCTGCTGAGCAATTTTGCCAACCAGCTCACTTTGAAGCCTCTAGAAAAATTAACTTCCTTACCAGGTGTAATAAGATCTCTGAGATTTGAAAATTTAAAAGTGATCACGACTAGGAACTACCGTGCTCTCTCCTCCACCCTATTAAAATTACAGGGATTATTAAGGTTCTGATTAAGCAGAATATTCAACACTTCTACAGTCTTCCAGTTTTCTTAATCGACTGAGAGAATAAAAGCTTTCTACTTCCTGTGCTTTTTGTTCAGTCACAGGACCTAATTTTACAAAACAAGTAGCAACTTGCAGTTAATTATCTGAGAGAAAAATGCAGATCTAAATGTGTTTCATACATGTGCAGTGCTGTGCACACAACTGAGGGCATGCAGCCACAGACGGCCCTGCTTAGGGACCCTGGAAAACGTGGAAGACTTTTGTTTCAGAGCACTGCTTGGAACTTGGATCTTTCTGAGTCAACAGGCTTTGCCAACCATCATTCCTCATCTGCTGCAGGTCGCTGTCACTTACGGCTTACTTAGGTGCACCCTGTCTGTATTTTTTCTTATTCATATATATCCCTGAAGTGAGCTCAGAGCATTTTGCTCTCCAGGATTTGGGCATTTGTAGGTCTTCTAATGAAATCCTCCTAAGTGAAAGGAAGAAAGAAGCTTGCTTCCTCAAGCAGTTCAAAATGCCTCAAAATGTGTTCAAAATACAGCAAACGCTTCTCTTGCTGTGACTGCGGTTGTCGTCCTCAGACAAAATCAGGCATAGACGTAACATGTAATAGAGTATGCAATCCCCAAATGCCTGGCCAAGTTTGTAATCTGGAGGGGTTGTCGTTGTTAAAATGCTAGCAAGCCCCATCAAGGCAGTGGTCTGCCTTTTGGTCAAGGGTGATCTCCATATGGTGATGCACAGCATATACCCTACAGAAATCTACACTCTAAATCTCAAGGTTCATGCTTCAGTAGAACTTGAATTTGAATTAATAGCGAAATTTAGGTTTATAGTTATGGGAAATGTTGTGTATGTGTTGATTGTATTTCAGTGAATTATTTTCCAATTATCAAATCAATGCCAACTGCATAAATAATAATAAACACTTTTGATGCATTGACTATAAAGTATCCTTGTAGGCTGGCTTTTATCTTCCTAGTAGTGTGTGCTAATATTGCAGAACTGTGATTCAGAATTAATGCCCAAATCTCTACACCTTTCTTTTTTTTCTTTTATTTTTAATGATGACAATGTATCCCTGCTTTTTTCTCCAAGCCTTGCAGGCAGTAATGGCATTTTACATATATTTCGCTGGTTATAAAACATTAGATACTCTCCCCATCTTTACAGTATGAGGATTAATGAGTCATTTTGGGGGCAGTCTTCTCAAGGGTAATTCCTGCTGAGTGGTTATTTGTATCCTGAGCCCAGAGGCAGGATGGATCTTCTGTGCATTTGAACAAGGAGCTGGCATACCATCATGAAAGTGTCTGAGTTGCTTTATAACGAACCCCTGGGTGCAATAACAGGGAGTCTGGCAGAGGAAGCAGGGTGGCAGTGCAGAGAGTTCCTGAAAGAAGCAGATTAATTGCTTTACTTTATGTTCTTTGAAGCAGAAAAATGCTTCTAGCTAGTCATTCCGAACAGGGTAGGTAACAAGCCTGTTGAAATTTGCAGTGAGGAATATAAAGGATCCAAGGGAAGAGTCACCCTTGCCGCTATTTTTTCTCTTAAGTGTAAATGAATCATCCCATGAGGCAAACAGCTGTGTCAGGATTATAGGAAGCGTAAATTGCTATCTGCATTATTTTATATCTGCACAGCTGTGAAACTAGAAACATTCACCTCCTGCTCCGGAATTATTCTCTCTGCTCAATCAGACTCCCCAAACACACACAAACGGAGTGAATCTGTCTGGTGTCCAAGAAAACTGAAGTGCAGTACACCATGTTACTTATAATTTCAAGTCACTGTCAGAGATTCTCCTCACTAGATGTAGCCCAAGCCGTAAAAAAAATCTTTAACGTTCCCCACGTGAAAAGAATACAGAGTAGCACATCCCCAGAATTTGTACAATCTCATTTGAAACAACTGACCATCAATAACATTAGCAGGAAAGTAAAGTTGGAAGGATAGTCAAGAGAAGTGATGATGACATGATGCCGATACTGAAGTGATAACCCTGAATCAACTCCTCATTTTTAAGAACTTGTATATAACCCCTATCTTTAATACAGGAAAGGACCTTGTAGCATGTGCCCTTGGCACACTGCTTCACATTCAAGAGCAGTTCCTGCTCCAGCTCTCAGACTGTCTGACCTCTGCACTCCCAAGGAATAGTTCAGCAACACCACAAACTTTCTGGCCTGCTTTCCACCTCATCAGTGCTCTAGCAGGCTGCAAGGGGACAGGGAAGGTAAGCACACCTCATAGGCAGAAACAAACCCATAAAGCGTTCAACTAAACTCTCATTGCAAATCCTCTTGCCTCTCCAGTTCTAGCATATTCCTAGGAAGAAGCGTGTTCCTCTTCAGATGTTTGGGTCCGTGAAAGGTCAGGTTTTATGTACAGTTGTTCATGGCTGGATCAAAAGATATCTACATAAAAAAAAGCAAGGCCATGTCATTTTCCTGTAGGATGTGGAGCTGAATTTTCAATGACTTTTGTATGAGCCAGGACCTGATAGAAGATTTCTAAGCCTATAGATGAAGTTGGGAAGATGGACAGATTCTTGGTACGAATAAATTTTAAAACACAAGTCCTGAATTTCAGTCTAAGTGATATCTGGAAATAATTGCTCTATGTTTTAATTATGCTAATCAATGGCACAGCAACAGCTTTTGGAGAGAAAGAAAACATTAAGAGCCATGGAACAAAGAACAGTACAAGCAGAAGGGAGCCTATAGGGTCATTCACCCTCTCCCAGCTGATTGAGGCATATGTGTAATTATCACCCATGGAGGATTGAGGAGCAGGAGAGATTTCAGGGCACACCCTCTCTGTCGAGGTGTGAACATCTGCTGAAGAGAACAGAAGGGTCAAGGTCACCAAAGAGAACACAGTCCCAGAAGGATGCCCAGAAAGACCTGGCACTGAGCTGCATGGTGAAGATAGAGCAAAAGCTGTGTGTACTTCAGGTCACCCCAGGGCAGCAGGAGGCAGCTGTGTGCTTGGGGGAATGCTCTGGCCCTCCCCAGTTGCTCCCTTCTGCTGCTCCCCCTTCCCCTCTGTGTCAGCACAACCCTAGGTGCAATTGTTCAATCATCTGGCAGGGAATAGTCAGGACAACTAATCTGGGTCACAGCTATGCCAGAGAAAAACGAGGGAAAAAACACCCTTTTAGTTCCAAATTTGAGTTCACAGCATGGCTTTCCAGATTCCTGTCCCTGCATAAGTGAATTGATGGCATGGGGTAAAAGAAGGCTTTGGGTGTCACTTCTGTCTTAGGGCAGCTTAAAGCATTTGTGGATTTACAGGCTATGATAGCTCAAAGTAGCTGCAGGCAAATCTCTTGGCTGTCCAGAATGCTGGCAGGAGAGATTTTTGAGATAACTTATGTAACACTAAGGATTAAGAAATGTATATGGTCTTACATTTCAGAGGATATGGGAAAGTAAAGGAGGAAGGACTGCTCACTGACTGGGGAGCACAGAGATGCCTGGGGCCGCCCTTCGTGCTCCACCAGAGCCGGTACTGCCCAGACACACGAGCTCCAACTGCAAAGCCATGCAATCCCCCAGTACACCCTCATGAGCCCGGGAATGAACCTGCCAGCCGGGGCACGAGAGCCCGCGGCTCAGTGGGGCTAATGCCACCCACACGCCTCATCTGCTCGCTGGGCACTTGCTGCGGCTGCCTGTGCTGCTGTGGCTGCACTTCCAAGCGTAGCTCTGTGTCTGTCCTTGTCAGTCTGTTCAAGGTAGATAATCCCTCTGTGGGGGTTTCCACAGACTAAGGGATTTTCTTTTTTTGTTTGTTTGATTTGTTGTTTCCTGGGTACGTTGGCTGTCTGGTTAGTTAACTTGTCTGTGAGGGCTTTGGGATGTAAAAAATTAGCAATGTGGAGTAAATCCCAATTTCCAGACAGTCCTTTCTCTGGGAGTGTGAGTCTTGCAAGCCACCCAAAACAGGTTGAATGGAACCATCAGAAGATTTGTGCCAGGAAAAGAAATGGCCAAAAGATAACATTAAAAAAGAAATTTTAAAAAATCCATCCAAGTAGAGGGGAAAACTAACAAGAACGCCAAGTCAGAAAGAGTGAACATTCTTGGCTTTAATACACTAAGGATAGGGAAAGATTATTAGTGTTGCGTAAGGAGAAGGAGGTTATATTAACTAGAAGGTGGCTTGTAGATGGTAATTTGAACTGAATCTGTGGTTCTCTGGGGCTGATCAGACTGAAATTGCAAACACCAGCAAACAATCTACTAGTGAGGAGTTGCTATAATCAGATCAAGAGGCACTTGTTTTGATAGAGTTTATGATCATCTTTGACATCTCTGGCTGTGGTGCTGCAGCACAGCTGTGCTAAACTAATAATTTGCTGCTGAAACGGACAACTTTTACCCCTGTTCCCCAAACCATGGGCATCAGGGACAGCTTCTCTGGTGCTGACATTAGTGTTTATCTGACCTTGAAATCTGGCTCAAGGAATCCAGCAGACAGGAATTAATTTTCTTTTCTTTTTCCTCTTTATAAGGTTAATTTTATAGGGTGGAAGAAAGCCACATCCTGCACACCACAAAAGAAGAACCACAGAGAGCAGAGAAGGGGAGACAGCTTGAAAAGAGATAAACTGAAGCACTAGAAATGGTAAATTGTCTATAATGCACTAACAAGAAACCTGGAGCTTTTAGTTTTCAAGTGGGCTTTAAGGTGACAAATCATGCGATTACTTTCAGCCTGCACAATTGTTTGCTGTTTACAGTGATAATGACTTTTAACCTATGCTTGTCAGGTGTGGGAGGCTGAATGCCAAAGCACATATATGCTCTGAAGAATTAGTTGACTTGTTATTTCAAAATTAAATAGTTTTTAACAACTTTAATGTGGAAGTAGATGTTATATTGATACAATATACTTTCAACCCATGCTAAAAGTGGTTTCTGAGAGTCCTTTGGCACAGCAGAGAACCTAACTTCTCATGCTGGCCATGCTTATTAGTGACTCTTTGACAGTGCATGTGTTCTGTGTGGTGGAGTCTGTTCTACAGATACACCTTGGTCTGAAAACCCTAAAAAAGATCTGGCAATGATGAATTTGTCCACTCACAGTCCTTGGGGTACAGAGCTAGGAACAGGCAGAACAGAGGGGAAACTCTGTTTGGGACAGATAGAAAACATCATCAGAAGACAAGTGAAAAAAGCCTCACACCATGCTAGCTGAAAAAAAAAAAAAATCAAAGTCAAGTAGAAAGAAAAGACAGAGATTTTTAAATTCCTCACTCTTCACTTTACAAACTCTTAAACCACCAAGAACAAAAAATAGAAGAAAGCAAGTTGCTCTATTACACACATCTGAGGGACAGAGATTTAGCAAAGACTACATCCAGATTTTGGACTGAGTTGTGCACCAGAAGTGAGCCTCTGCTTTGCCATATCCATCATATCCATATACAGGTATTTGTAAATGAATATGTCTGAATCTGCTGATTTCATTTCTAAGAGGGTAGAGAACCATACTCACCTACATTCCCTTCTCTCTTTGGGGATAGGGCTCATTTGTGAATTACAGAGTCTGGCTAAAACTCAGATGTTGTGTCAGCATGTGATCATAGCATCTGCGGTTTGCCTTGTGGTGTTTTGTTTTGTGAGGCATTCCTGACCAAAGGGGAGCACTCATCACAAGTAGGGATAAGCTTGGTGGACAAGCCAGAATGCAAAATGCCTTTCACATCAGTGAAAGAGGAGGCATCCAAGAGTGCTGGCTTCTTCTTGGGCTCTTATGTGCCTCTTCTGTGTCCCAAAGCATGGAAAAGGATTAAATAAATTAGCAGTAGTTCTGCATTTCACATTAGTAACTTTGCAGTGAATTGCTGGGATGAATCAAAAAAGTATTTTTCAGATGCCTTGATGAAAAAAAACCATCTCCAGTATTAGCTGAATATAGATGTGTATAATGCTTGTGCTGTTTTACAGTCTTGTCCTTATATAAAGAATATCAGAAATTCATGGGAAATCCTTCAGTACCCAAATTTTTTCACCTCTGAATTAGCTCAAAGATGTACGAAATCACAAGGTGGCTCAGAAACCCCTACAGAATAAATGTTTGCAGAATACCCTGCATGGTTATTGTAGCAAGTATTTGTACATGAATTATCATGTGTTTGTGAAATGTTGCAGCTCTCTTTGCTTCTGCTGAGGTCAGGTGAACAATGGTGGCATGGGCTGAAACATCACACTTTGATAATAGACAGGAAGTAAATTGCATCCTTGACTTAAAAAATGTTAAAGTAACCTCCAGAAGACTTGTATCTTAGTTCTTTATTCCACTTTCATTTTATATTTCAGAGCACCACACACAGCATGGGTTGTGGGGTTGGTTTTTTTTCCTAAGGATGTGCTTATGAGATTTGGAATCTGACTTTTAAATGTAATACAGAGAAATATCCAGGATTTTAGGTGCTTAACTGGATGTAACCTTCAACACCTATTTATGTTTCTGACACTCCTAAAAGGTGAAGTTTTCATCCTTATTTTTCTCACAGAGATGATTCTAACCAAAGCAATGTGAGAGTATGGTACTAAGTAGATAAAAAACACTTGCTTATCCCTACATGTGAACACAATTGTTTTGTATCACTCTCTATTGAGTTGCTGCACTTTTGCAGCATCCTAACTGGATATAAATAATGTATACAAGTACCAAAATACAAGGAAATGTAATAAGTGATCCAGTCAAGCAAGAAATTAAATTACAAGCGGTGTCCTTACTCCTGTGGTTTATGCCAAGAAAGATACTAGCTTTCCCCAGGATTCCTGTAGTACTGCCTTTGCTTCCCCTCAGTCAGGAAGCAGAGATTATGGTAAATAACTGTAAAGCTCCACTCTGATGTGACTGTGTATCTGTTTGTCATTGTGCTTAAGTATTGAGATTCATTAAACAAAGCTGCCTGGTGCTACAGCAGTGCCCCTAAGCAAGTCAACATTTTGTGATTTGGCATCTTGAGAGCTGCAAAACAAGAGGAGTTGTAAAGCGAAGCTCTCCAACAGTGCTTTGGCAAGAACCAGGCCAGACTCAGAGACCATGCCTTAGATCTATGTCCTCTCAAAATCTCCCAGGAGAACAAAGTTGTGACTATCCATGAAAAGAAAGTGGGAAAACTGCCAGGGATTGGGACCTTCTCAGAAAGGGAGGAAATTGCATAAAACCTTACAAAACATCCCTCTCATCTAAAGGGACCAGGCACATAAAACGTGGCTCTGACTGGAGATAAAGAAGTGTGGATGGGAGCCCAGGGTGCAGACAATGTATCGTGTAAACTTATTCAATACAACCTGTGTTTTGTCTGAGGGGGTTTTATCCGCACTGCTCTTACTGGGAGGCCACTGCAGAACCTCATAGCCTTTTTAAGTTA
Organism: Pardalotus punctatus; assembly: GCA_013400915.1. Taxonomy (NCBI): domain Eukaryota; kingdom Metazoa; phylum Chordata; class Aves; order Passeriformes; family Pardalotidae; genus Pardalotus; species Pardalotus punctatus. The sequence goes on along the minus strand of VZTX01022141.1, from coordinate 181,094 downwards.
TTTATCCTAAGTGTAATTTCAGGCAGCCTCTCTTTGGCCATGGAAGCAAACTCAGAGGGCAAAGCCTAAGCTGCCAGACCTTTTGGTTTGTGCTTGATCACAAATATCCCAATCATGGTGTATATCTATCCCCACTCCTTCTTCTCATCTTGCCTTAGGAGTGGCATGTGATCGTTTATGCATGAGCTGGGACTCCCTTTAGCTGGTATAATTTGCAAGGAAAACTTATGGTGCCTTATGCAGCTATTTCTCATTAGAAGGATGAAAAAAATGCACTATCACCAGACTGGTTATTTTGCACATATACATACAGATAGACAATTTAGTATATAATTTGATATACACATATGCCATGCCTGGTTTTTAAATAAATATGTGTTTTAGTAGTAATTTAAATGAGAAAGAATGTATGTGTGGAAGCGATATCTGAGAGTCTTTTATCACCTATTTTCTATTTTATTTTTGGTCTATGGGCCAGAACTACAATATATGTGCATCATAATCATATGCAAATTCAAGGCTATGGAAGATATAATTACATAGATCAAATTTAATAGACAACCCTGCAGCAAGACTAGAAGAGATTGCTATTGGATTGTTAAGTTTCACACTCCCCCGTTATTTTGTGTTTCTTCCCAGTTCTTTAACATTGGTTCTAAGAGTCTCTTTGGAACCATGTAACTGTCTTCGGGGAGTTTTAAATATTCTCTTAAATCAATATACTGACAAGGACTGAACAGCTTAACTGGGTTTGTTGTATTTTTACATGAAATTCACATCACATCCACAAGAGAACTGGGTAAGAGCTGTTACATGTCACAGTGCTATGTGTCTGCAAAATCATTCATGGTTTAAGACCAGTGAACAGCCCAGCAAAGATGGCAAACACACCAGCTACTGAGAGAGAGATGTTTGCATTAACACCTTCAGCTGTCCTGTCTGAGCATGCAAGTGGCTTTCCAAAAACGGCACTGCAACCTCAGAAAACGGTTAAGGACTACACTGAATACAGAAGCTGGGTAAATGCCAGGGAGGGCTGCAACAGGGAGATGAATCAGGCCAGACCAGGGTCCACCTGCCTTCCCTGTGACAGCTGTGTCACCAGGAACCATTCCAGAGCTGCCATATCTGCATCCACATTGTGAAGGAAGCAGACTCCTCCATGATATGCCCTGGGTGTGATTCAAGGGTGAACCAAATGCCCGGTGGTGTTTGAGCTCCATGCCCTGATGGGGAGCTGGCAGCTTCAAAACCACGGACGAGCTCAGCACCTTGTGCCCCACTGTGCTACTGCCCTACAGTCAGGCCTAAAAACAGGGTGTGGCTGTCAAAAAAATTATTTAAAGAAACAGCTTAATCGGTCCTGTACAATTTNTTTTTTTTCTTTTCTTTCTTTTCTTTTTCTTGTCAATCTTTGGATAATTTCCCTCTGGCAGAAGCTTACATCCTTTCTTCTGTTTCAAAATTCTCTTTCATAATATGCCGTTCCCCTCTGGGGTAAGCTTCAGTAGGATGTCTGTGCAGGCAAAGCAGGTTTAAGGGTCTTCTTGAAAGCACCTTGAAATGTGGTATTTTCCAAGGTCTGTAATGGTAAAAATGAAGGTCTGTCTTATTGTGTCTGCAATATTACTGCAGGACATGAGAAGTTTACCCAGTGCATCAATTTTCTAAATTGCAAAGCAAGGTGGTCTACCATTTCCTATCAGATTCAGCAATCATCTCTATACTGGTTTGGCACTGCTGTGGGAAGGTAAAACTACACAAGATGCTAGTCTGTGTAAGAAGCATTTGAAGATAATTTTTTTGGGCTGCAGGCTAGGTGACACACTTCAGGACCAAAGAAAATACTTCTCACATTGGTCTTATGTCCTGAAGCACAGAATTTAGTATATCTCTTTTACAGAAGATACAATGGTGACCTGTTATCATGAATCCTCCTTGCACTTTCCACTAAATCTACTTGTTTTACATGTTTTGATGCATTTCAGCCAGACAGAAGGAAATATTCCCCATGTGGCTGTGCCAGGTTGAGATAGATTGGTTTGGTTCAATTTCACCTACTTTAGCCTGCAGAGATCAGGACAAAAGGCTTTGTTTTACTTACATCAAAAGTGCTTTCAGGTCTTCTGTTCACACTTTTCTGCCTACCCCCTTGCCTCCATAACCCCTGCTTAAAGATAGAATATTGACTGCAGAGTAATAACATAACAGTGAGAAGATGGAATACTCCTGAGCACCTATTCCTACAACAGGGCGGTCAGGTTGGATCAAATGGCAGGTGGTAAAAGATCTACATTTGAACAGCTGCAAATGAGCACGCTGAACATTTACTCTGTTTCTGTAAGCTCCAACTCTTGCCATGCTGTACTGTGTTTTTGCCTCCTCTCACCACCATGAAAACAGTGAAACAAAATCTTCTGGACATACTTATGCTAAGATTCCCCTCACCGTGTGTCTGTGGGAGACTTTGAAAATGAAGGAGCCCATGACCCCAGGTTTGGCAGTGATGCTTATCTGCATCACTAAAAAAGCCTTTGTGGACTGTGAGTGGCCAAGGGAAAATGAGCTCAGAAAAGCAGGTCCTTTCAGTACAGATTGCTCAAGATGAAAGGGCAACTCAGCAAGTCAGTTTAAAGAGAAACAGTAACTTAAGAATAGCTGGAGATAATTTCGTAACTGGTAAGACAAAAAAACAGGTGGTTCCCTAATTCATGCTAAGGGAACAGATGTGTTACTAGAGAAACTTGATTCCCAGTTTAAAAACTGTATGTAGGGATCCAGCACAGAGGGAGGAAGAACAAAGGGAAGCAGGGAGAAGTTACTGGGGGAATGTTGGGCTGTCCAGACAAGGACATGGAATGGAATTTTAATTTAATGGAATGAAATAAATGAAATTTGAGAGATCCATGGCCCAGGTGACTTCCTGGACACTGGTTAGGGTGGATGCCTGTGACAGCAGACTGGAAGCATTACTGTCAAAATGTGTTAAAAAGATAAAGTACATGTTTGGAAGTACTTCAAATAAGCTATTAATTTCTGAGGGCAGACAGCTGGATGAAAAATAATTGAATGTAAATATACAAAAATTACAAGGGGAAAGCAGGTGGCCTATGCATTAATGTGGAGTCCTGGCCATTCAGTGACTCTTCTAGTTGGCTTCCTATTAACTCAGACTTTTCTACACAATGTATATTGACAACTAAATCCTTATTTACTCTGATTCAAAATGCACTAAAATGGTGTCCAGACCTGGGGTCTCAACCATACATTGAAAATAATTTATATGTGACGACTGAGGGAGCAGATAAGCATCACTGTGAAACCTGGAGCTAATTACCCAAAGATACAAAATTAAAGATACAAAAATCTCCCTGAGGTCAGAGATCCTTCTCATGCTCCTTCAACTCACAAGAAGAATGAGAGAAGAAGTGAACCTTGCTGTGAGGCTCAACTGTATATGAATTGTGTGTGTTCTACAGAAAAGCAACACAACAGACCTGCAGGCTTCAGGCCTGACTTCAGTCTCATGCACATTGAGTAGGGTCCGTTTGGAGCAGTAACTGAAGAAGGTATTTCCTGAACCCTCATCAGAATCAGCACCTCAAGGGTCACTGTCTACGTTTTCCTGCATGTAGTACAGAAGAGGGCATTGCTTCCTGAGGGAAGGGTCATAAAGGCTCTGTACAAGCGTCCTTCTCTTCAAGCTCATCGACCCTCATAGACCAAAGCAACATTTGCGGCCAAGAACAAGGCTAAAGATCGCAGCAAGATCCATATACAAAAGTCTCAATCTCACATCTGGGGAAAAAAAAGTAAAATTAAAAGGCTTTCTGAACAAATGCTGCTGTGTCATCACCCTGTAACAGCCCAGAATCTCATAATATCATCAAGCAGCAAACTAACAATAAATGTCCCCACAAAGCTTGAATGCAAGCAGCAGATATCACTCTTTCTTCATCTCTCCTGATGGAGCTGCTCCATTTTTCATACATATTTAAATATTCATTTGGCAAGAGGGAAAGACTGATGGTTGCTCAGTACTGAAGACACTCACGAGGGATCTCAGACCCAGATTCAAGCTCTCTCACAGAATAATACAAAGTATTTCTCTAGGGCTTGCATTACAATGTTTTTTCTCTGTTCCAAATCACTGCTGGACAAGAACATAGAGAAAGGAAACTTGCACTGGGACAGTGCACAATCCAGTTATAGAGCATCCACCTGGGAAATGAAGATGTTCTTAGCCTGAGTGCTTTAACTGTTGGGGTAAGAGTCCCTCATGATTTCCCAGTGTCTTCCTCTCTCCATGGGAAAAAACAAAGTCCCCCTGGCCCAAAGAAAATCCTTACCAGCAAAGCCCAATTCTATGAAACATTTTGAGAGGCCAGAATTTTCTGATGGAAAACATATATATTCCACTGGAAAATTCCCAACCAGCTTTATGGAAAAGAATGCTGGCTGTAATTGCTTGTAATTTAATTCAACCAAAGTAAGAGATAGTTCGAATCCTCAGGACAGTACATAGCATCTTCAGAGTGCAGCAGATCAGTAAGGGCAGTGTGCTTTGTTATTTAAGTGAAGACCAGTGTTACTAAGCAATTTATTTTTACTGAAACTCTGTTGGCAATACAGATGGGACAGACATTTTTCAAGATTACTTTTCTGACCTCTATATCAGCACCAGAGATAGCTGAAGGCTTTGAATTGACTAACAGATCCTGTGTTAATAGACTTCTCTGGTTAATTCTTTTGCTCTACTTTTGAGGGAGAAAGGAAGAGCGGTTTGGCTTGCTCTAGTCCCCAAGCTACACTAGTTAAACTAACAGCACAACATTGCATGAAAATTCTTCATGAAGGCTTATATAAGTTTGATTTGCCCTTGTAAATGTAAACTAGTTTCCATTTTTAAAATGAATTCAATTTAACCCTATCTCTCCACACTAATTTAATTTAGATGGATGCCACTTTTCTGTTTAGGTATTGGTGTTCAATGGATTAAGCAGAGAAGAGGTTTTATACAGACAGGAAAAGAGACAAAAATTAAAAAGCAGAAAAAGAAAAGCAAACTAGGAAGAGAGAGAAGGCATAACAAGAAAATAGATGAAAAGTTGTAATACAGCTGGAAGAGAAACCTTTTGAGTGCAGAACTGCTGGCCACTCATGGACAGAAAAATGTGGCCACAGGCAGAGACTATTGAAGAATCTAGAAACAGAGCAACATACTTAGAGGGATTAGAATTACTGAAAATATGGCAAATAAATCCCAGGTTTTGATAGGGAATTAAAACAAGCAAAGAAACTAACAAAAAAAATCCCCCCTCCAAAAAAACCCAAAACAAAACAAAACCAAAAACATCAACAAACAAAACAGAACAAAACAAAAACCCCAAAACCAACCAAACAAGCAAAACCATAGAAAATCAGTCTGGAGGTCATTCCTGTGGGCATTTAGCATGTACCAGTAGTTTTAAGTCCTGTTTCAGGAAAGACCTGACTACACATTTGAGTTATCTACGTGCTTCAGAGGCTGCAGCAAATTCTACTTTTTCCTTCTCGAGTTCCACAGTGACTCACACTTTTTTATCTCTGTTGTTACAATGTCCTCAGAAGTTTTGCAATGGACTCAGCTAGGAGCTAAAAAACCCCTCCAAAGCCCTAAAACTACTTTCTGTTTTGCCTAGTGACTTTATTTCTAAAGTTTCATGTTTCAATTAAACTTCTTTCAGTTCTTTGTGCCCATGAACAGGGAGGTGCACAGTCCTTTTCCATTGGCAATCCTAGTGTGCCTCTGCACCTGTGCTGGTTTGGGTGAAGAACATGCAGTAACTGCACAAGTGGTTTAGGTCAGAGGTGGGAATTTGGTTATATAAAAGATGTGGATGCTTAACCTGAGAAAATAGATATAGTAACCAGGTATTGAGGTTTTTGTTCAGAAAAGCAACTTAAAACTCTGTTGAGATTTTTTGCTTCATAACACCACACAAACTTAACAGAGAGATCAAGAAAATCTTACTAAAGTTATGTAACATACAAATTCCTAAAAAGCTCAGGTAAGCCCTGCTGTGTTTTAAAGGTGACAATGATGAGGAGGAAGTTCAGCTTTTGAACAGGATGAAATATTCTCTCATATTAAGATCTGTATTCTAAGTATACTGAATTTGGATCTTTTAAATTACCTTTTTTTTTTTTTTAATTTTTAATAGAAGTAGAAGAAGAGTGAGCAGAACAAAGAATTCGTTATTAAGTTTCTCATGATCTAAAATACTCAAAAGTCCTCTTCTATTTTCATAGACAACATCTTAAAGGAGCCAATACTGGTAGCCAGAGACTACACTGCAGGGACACCACATTAGTCTCTTACAGACATCTGAGCCCCCATCCAAATATCACAGAGTCACAGGTAGGTGGATCAGGCTCCATCTTTCTATTTTCATGGAATTCAAATTCTTGGGCTACAGAGATTCTTGTCCATCTCCCTGCAATGGGCAGCTGCTAGGGCTGCTTGCTTCTCCCTGCTCCCTTTCTGTCTAGCTCAGGAGTCAGCAGTCTTGATGTGGCCTCTGTGGCACACTGAGCTGTGTATTTGGGTCGTTTATGCCTCCATTCCCTTCCCTTCTGACACCCTGTCTAGCAAAAAAATAAAATATATTGAAGAAGCACAAAGACAAAATTAATCACAGCATGGGTTTTCTACAGTATTACCTCCATCACCAGGACAGATGAAAATGGTTCTAATGCAAACTGAATCAAAACCAACTTGATTGACTCAGAGAAACCTACAGATCCCAAAAAACTGGAAATTAACCAAATTTTAATTCTATTGGGAAGCTGAGAAATGTAGGTTTCACTGGTGCTTTATTATTTTTATTTTCTTTAATTGGGACAAAAATAATCTAAGCTCATATCTAGCCCTATGGTGCTTCTTTAAAGATTAAAAAGAAATAAGATAAAGAATGCAAATTTTCAGAAATCTCCTCACAGGGAGATGCTGTTTGAAGTAACAGTTCTTTCTCCCACTCTGCTGCATCTGGGTTGCTTTTAATTATTAGCAAGGAAAATAACAAGTTCAATAGATGTGAAAGCAAGTTTCATTTTCACCAACAGTTGACTTCTGCAACTTTCACACCAACACTGAGTTTGAGAACATGGAGAGATTTACACGAATGATGAGTTAGAGTATTGCTCATAATGCTGAGTATTAAATAGTGCATAGGGATAGCACGGAGGGTGCTTTTGAATCACAATCATGAGGACTGTCACAATTCACTACCTTAAAAATGAATGTTCAGTCCCCAGCTTTCACACTCACTCCAATGGCCTTGGGCAAGTACACGTGATTTACAATCAGACAGAGATTTCTTTTCTACAGGGCTACAGTAGCACCTCAGTTCAAACATAATGCAGAGCAACTGCACGTCAGGGTATGAGAGCCCTGTCACGTGCACATGTGACAGGGAGATGCAAGAAGTTGCTAATGGAACTTGGTTACTCTGCCACTGCTTGAACTGCCCCAGGGTAGTGCACAGGGCTCGTTTCAGAGCAGGAGAGAAGATAAGAAACACATCAATATCCACCTGACACTTAGAACTAAAGGGTCATTTCCACCTTCTCCGCTACACATGAGATGAAGAAAATGTTACATACCTTACTATTCAGCAGACTACAGTCAACCAAGAGAGGATGACAAAGAGAGGGACATATACAGATAGATCTGTACCTGCAGTCAATCCACTTACTTTGGATTTCCAGCCCCTGGCTTCTTTCTCCGGAATATGTTGAGGAACGTGTTGGACTTGCAAGGTGCCTTGCCATCCCCAACATGCATACGCACCACATCTGAGGTGGTGAAGGCACTGCGGACGTTCCTCTCAGGCTTGGCTATAATGATGTACATCTTAGGAGTGAACATGCACCCCAGAGCCACCGTCACGCTCAGGCTCACTGCGAAACAGGTGGTGATGATCTTGTAGTTGCTCCCGAAATAGATAGGCACGAAGGCCAGCCAGATGATACAAGTGGTGTACATGGTGAATGCAATGTACTTGGCCTCATTGAAATTGGCGGGGACATTGCGAGTCTTGAAGGCATAGTATGTGCAGCTCATGATGAGGAGTCCATTGTAGCCCACGGGAGCCACGACGCCCAGGTTGCTGGTGTTGCAGATAAGGTAAACTTCCTTAATGCTGGGGTAGGAGAGGATGGGCATGGGGGGCTCCAGGATGATCAGTGTGATCACCAGCGTCAGCTGCACACTGATCAGAATGGAGGCAATGACCACCTGGGCCCAGGCGCTCATGAAGCGGGGCTTGCGGGTACAGATCTTCTTCTTGCTGCCTGCCAGGATGCGCGCGATGCGGTTGGTTTTGGTCACCAGGGCAGAATAGCACATGGCGGAGGAGAGGCCCACCAGGAGGCGCTGGAGGTAGCAGGAGGTGGTGGTGGGTTTGGCTATAAGGGTGAAAGGGCAGACATAACCCAGAAAGATGCCAGCCAGGATAATGTAGCAGAGCTCGCGGCTGGATGACTTGACAACGGGAGTGTCTCTGTAGAGCACAAAGATAAGGGTGACAAACATGGTGACCAGGATCCCCAGGCAGGAAAAGACCACAGCCACAATAGACTCTATATTGCTCCACTGGAGGTACTTTACAGGGATGGGTTCACAGCCTGCAGTGTACAGAAGGGAAACAGAGGGTTAGAAAGGCAGGTCCTGGAAGAACTCTTTTCCCGTATACCAGTATAATCCAAGAATTAGCATATGCCTATGTGCCAGGTATTATTAACACCATTTTAACAAAGGAGAGAACTGCAGCATGGAAAAGTTTGGATAAAATATTTTCAAAAAACAGCCATCAGTTCTGGAGATCCCAAACATTTTCTCATGATGCTACAACAGGAAATTAGATTTTGAAATACCTGCTTTTGGAGATACCTGATTACAAGCCCAGCATATCAAAGACATGGCTGGGAACAGAACTCAGACAAACTCAGCACCTTCATTTCAGCAGGGAAAGGATTGTTGCAAATGAGAATGGACAGTCTTTTGACCCCCCCAGATTAATTTATTTTGTCATTACCACAGTCACTATGGTTTGATCTACTATATTTTTGTGAAAATTATTTTATAAATAACATGAATTAATCAGAGGTCTATGGACATAAAAATGGTAATAAATCCAAAATTTTAATGGAACTATATCATAGATATTGTACCTTCTTAATATACTTCTGCTTTTTTTCTCTTAACATTACTTTATTTTGTCAAACCCTCTGCTCATTGTTTTCCCTCTAAATAATATAATTTAATTATCTTGGAAAAGTCAAACCCACAGAATATGCATGTCTTCAAATAAAAACTGGAAAGGCTTCCTTTCTGACTAGTACAGATGTGCAAACATAGGTATCTGTTAAGATGGTGCTTAACTGTTCTCTTCCACACTCAAGTTAAAGGAGTCTCTGGATATCTTCCTCACTGTGCTGAAGAAGTAATACCAGCAATAAACATTACAGAGAAAATAAAATTCTTTGTGTTAATAAGTTGTTATGGTTGTGAAGCTGTTATGGAAAACCTTCATTCTGCTATTTTCTAGTTTCTGCTCTGTTGACATAATAGTTCCAAAATTCTTTTTACATGTTTCTTTATCTCAAGGGAAATATCCATGGCCTCTTTGACTTCTTGTTTGTGTTCTCTTCCCCTTTCCCTCGGACACAGGTTACCTTTTCTACCTTTCCCCTGCCTCTCAAGTATCTTTCCTCCCAGTCCCTCACCATCCCCTTACAGTTCAGTTCAGAACTCATCAGCCCCCCTTACAGTTCAGTTTTCTTCTAGCCACCCTCCACCTAGATGTCTTCCTTGCAAACAGCTGGTCCAGCTTTTCTCATTCTGGACTGGCTGCTCATGAACTCTGTCTGGTTGAGTTGTTGGACATGGCTGAAAAGAACAGGGAAAGCTGGTGATGTCAGCAAGTTTGTGGGAGAGCCATTTTTTGCTCTCAGATTCGCTGCTAAATCTTAACAAGGCCCCTGATGTGATGGGCAAAAGTCATGCTCAGTCCCTTCCTCCTCAGTACGGAGTATCTGCAGAAACCATCTATGAACTAAAAGCTTCTGAGTCCCACAGTTTTGCTTAATCTATATACATCTTCCAGTGGGCAACACAAAACTGACAACAGATACTTATATTGCAATGTAAAGTCCTTCCAAATAATAGAGAAGTAAGTGGAGGTATGGATCAGGGTTGAAGAGTTTTACTGTAACCTCATTTTGAGAAACAGAAGGAGAAAAAATGGTTTTTGTTGAAATTAAAATAAAAAAAATCAGCCCAAGGCAAAGTCCTGGCATGGAAAATTTCTCCTTAACTTTTAATGGCTGACAATGTCATATGAACTAAAAGAAGGTCTTGTAATTCTGTACACTTTTTCTCTAAGAATACCAGGCTGATTTAACTGCAGGTGTTGTTACACATGCCTGTAACATCAAAAACCATAGAAATTATAGCAGTAGCAACCAGAGGTCTTATTTTGTAAAGAAAACATTACAAAATATAAAGAAAATTCTACAAAGGAAATTACTTTGCTCAATGTGGTCTGTTCAAGACTTAGATAGGAAACCTAAATTTCCAACCAGTACTTTTGTGGTGAAATATGAAGGAATAGCTCTTTATTAGAAGTGTGAAACTTTGGCCATTGGCCTCAGCAGCCCTGACTGGAAACTGGCCCCTTCTGTGGTTTAATAAAAGACTAAGGATCAGATGATTGTTCACTGATTAATACCTGTGAAATTCTTCTCAAACAAGAAGCCTGTCAGTGGTTGTTGGAAGGGTTAAGTTTCAATATGGGCTTTAAGCTTAACAACATCAAGACATACATTATTCCCCTCTAAACTATATTTTCAAGGGCTTAGCCCAGATCCAACATGGTAGTTAAGCCTATCATTTGCTTTAAGCTTATCCTGTGTTAAGATTTTCTTAGAAATCTGTTTCATTAAACCGGTGTAATTCCTGCGTGCCAGCAAGCCCAAGAACCACATATTGTACAAACAATGCAAAAAGTTCCCTGCACTGCTTATTATCAGCTAACAGTTTTTGGTTGTCAGAGCCTGTGAAGATGGGTCATTTCCCAGCTAGGAGAAACTGGGCTCTGAAACCCCACTGAGACTGAGGGAGGATACCCAGGAAATTGTTCACATATTTAAAAACAAAACAAAACAAAGCAAAAAAAAAACCCAAACCAAAACAAACCAAAACAAAAAAAGCCCTCTAAAACAAAGAAACTCCCACAGCAACTAATCCAAACATCAAAAAAAACCCCCAGAGATTAATGGCAAAAGCTTCACAGTTAAAATTTTCTGGTAAAAGCTGTCTGGTAGTTTTCATGTGCTATTTTCCCTGCATTTTAACCATGAATAATTTCCAAGATCAGAAGGCTAATCGATTTTTTTTTTTATTACTATATTCATAGTGCAAGGCAATAAGGGAATCCATGATGTTTTCTGAGGTCATCAACACATCCCAGGTAACCAACTGATGGCCCCAAAACCTTATGATTCTTTTTATAAGTCTATAAAACTTCCTATCTTTTTTTTAATTTTATTTTATTGCTTATTTAAGATGATTTATGTAAACTGAGTTTACTAGCTTGACATTCATCCTTCTTATATCCTGGTACTATAAAAATATCTCTTCTCTTGGCACAAGGTCTAAGATACTGGCTTTTGTGACTATTCCTCAGGTCAGGTTTTTATCATCTGTGGTGAGAAATCCTTTGTGTCTGCTGAGTCCACTTCACTGAATTCATATTTAGGGGAAGCAATCTAAAAAATTTGTGTGCCTTTAAAAATAAAATTAAAATGTCAGGAAATGATTGCTGAGCCACAAAGACTAATTTCAAATGGAGAAAATGAGCACCTTGAAAACGTGTCTTACGAAATGGGTTAGTATGTGCTTCACATTTCTTTAAGGGATTAAGGATTTTAGAGCCCCCATCTGTGATGGAAAATGAGTCTAAAACCACATACATGTTCTGCATTTAAGATTTAAGGCAAAGGGAAAAACAATCTGCACTGTGAGATGTTACCGTCTGTGTCTAGATGCTATGGTGACTGTCAGGGTATGAATACAACACATAAAATCAAGCTATAAAAACACATTTGATGGGAGTGCTGGCAAGAGAAGAGAATTCCAAATTAAATCATACCAATGGTGACTCCCACAAAGTTCAAGAGACAGAATTTATCTAGATAAATCACCCTCTTCTAAGGATCAGGATGGCATCAGCTTCCCTTCACAGCTTTGTACTTTGTAGTATAGTTCAAGTAAATCAATTTTAGGGGTTAAAAAAAAAAAAAGCTTTTTCTTCAATAAGACAGACTGAAGAAGCTGTGCAGGAGCAGACTGCCATTTCAATGTTCTCTAGGAAATAAGTCGATGGCTATGCTGTCATTTGGCTGACGTTACTGTGATTTTAGAACAGCAGCAGTCCAGTCTCCTTGCTGAGAAGAAACACAAATCAGCAGGTCATCTACTGATTTCATTAAAAGTTAATAGATTGCAACATGCCCCAGAGATTTTTTCCAGCATTGATGCTTTCCGCAACTCTTTTCAGCAGTGCCTGTCATTTTGACATGACCCCTTTTGAGCTACTTTGAGCAGCTGGTAGCACTGCACCATATTCTCTCAAGTGCACATTGATCTCTCACCAGGTTCTTGTTCTGCCTTCTTTTTAATCAATAAGTTACAGTTTTCTTCCCTGAAGAGTAGGTGCAAACAATTCTATGAACCTCAGAGACCAGCAAAAAAACTGGTTGTCTATGGATATATGCTTTAAAATTAACAGACACTGGTGCCCTAGGAACAGGAATTAAATATGAGCTTTTCCAATGGTCAGGACATGTATGAAGGGTTCTGTGGATTTTATTTTTTTTTTGTTTCTATTAATACCAGACATTGTTTTTCTGCAATCCGGGCCCTTACAGAAGGTATTTTTCATTAACTCCTCTCCCTACAACCCAGCAACATGAAACTTGAAGGGTTTGAATGATCACTGAGATTTCTGTATCCTAACAAATCTGTTTGTAGGTTCAGCTGCACACCAGAGAAGGGTTGGGGCAGGGGTGGTGGGAGTGGGAGGTATGGGATATAGACATTTACACAGATGTCTGGGACATGACCAGAACTTATTTTCCATAGAAAACCAACACGGACAGCAAATCACATTTCCCAGTCTCTTGTGATTAATAGTATATTTTTACCTGGAGAAGTGGCTAGCTTTCCCTCTCAAAATACATCCTCTGAGAGCTCATTTGTCTTCAGTGACTAGCTTAAAGTATCTCATAGAACAATTCAATTGAAGTTTGAGTATTTTGTCTAAGTGTCAAATGTTGCAGCAACATCTAGCTGCCAGCCAGTCATGGCAAAGGACAAAGATGTGCTAGGTTGCACATTTGATCTTTGGCTGGGTGATCAGATTGTTTCTCTGACTAGGAATGATGCTCTGCTGAATGCTGGCACCCAAGACTTGCAGAGGTAACATAGGGCAGAGGTGCCTCTAGTCCTTCACAGTGAAACAAAGCAAGCATTAAGGTCAGGTTGATGCTTCTCAATGTGTTATAGCTATTTTTTGGAGGGTAATTGTTGCTGCAAAGCACAGAGCAGATGTGGAGGTTGATCTTCATAAGTAAAAAATAAACAGAAGAATGCCATAGCATACAACTCATCCAAAGCACATACACAAGTGAGACCAATTCTACCTCTTTCCAGATAGCTTTATCAGGATTTTGTTGAAATTCCTCTTGCTTGTGGGTGCAGTGAGAATGACCTTTGTACCAAACAAGAGTCCAGTAGTCAGTTACTAAAGGTCCTGAAATCCCAGAAAAAGTACTACTAATTGCATTGTAAAATGATCAGAAAAGAATATTAAGTCAATATGACAAGAATGCACTGAAGTCTTGTGATAGTCACTGCTAAATTGCAGCAAATGCTGATGAGTTCATTAGCAGTCTTAACTGCTTTATTAGTACTTGTGGTAAACGAAGGAAAGGAACAGACAGATTATAACATTTCTTCTTGGCAGAAATTTTGCTGTCTTTATTGTCTCTGCTGTTGCACTAAGCTGAAAGACTCACCCTAAACTGCACTGGAATGTGTGTCCAAGTATGCACCTTTAATATCTCTGCATGCTGCCATCTTACTGTCCAGCACAGAGCATTCTCCTTGTGCCCTGTAGAAAGGGAATGCATTTGGAGGGACACATCCCTACCTGTCAGGTCAGCATTCGGCCACCAGCCAAGCTCACAGGCTTTACACGTGAATTCATCCTGAACAAATTCATTCTCCTTGCAAGCTGTGCAAATCCAGCAGCAGCTCACTTCTCCTTTCCTGATCACCTGCAATACAAAATACATGCTCAGTTCTGATCCTCCATCAGATAACAAAGAACCACCCTCCCAAGCAAATACATAACACATACACTGTTTAAAATATGACAGGATTCCTGTGTATGGCACATTTCAAACAGCTAGAAAACATGAATCATGATTTTGTGTCTATCCCTGCATATTAAAATTTAGGAGTGCTTAGGAGTTCAAGGACAATCTCTGGGGACAATTTTATTTTGTTTTGGGGAGAGTAGTTCTGAGTTAAAAGTACAAAACCATTTTCCCTTTGGTACAGAGTCATGGTCAATGTCATATTTTCAGTCAAATTTGAGACTTAATCTGTGAGATGGCAGAGGTCAGGACAAGTAGCTCAGCCCACACTTAATATCTACTGCATGGTGAAAAGCAGTAAACAAAGGTTAAGACAAAGAGTAATTCATACATATAAATATATATATATATATATATATACATGTACACACAGACACATTCACATATACATATATTCCAATTTATGTGGAAGTCTCTTTGGGGCTCATTACACAAGTGTAAATAGAAATTCAAATAAGAGCAAATTACAAAACATCCTGCTAAAAGGATGTATTGGGCTCCAGTTGAAAAAACCAAAACTTTAAGCAGTGACCCATCTTATGCATCAGAACAGCTCTTTTATGGACAAATGTCCCTGAAAATTTTATTTCTGTGCTGCGAGGGCTGCTAAATGTAATGATTCAATGCTGAAAAGATTATTTCCTTGTCTTGACTCCTAGTTTCATTACCCTGAGGCTGAAAGAAAAATTAACGATATCTTCAGCTCACAGGGCTCTGACAAAGACTCTGGCCTTGCTTGCCAGGAAGGAGGAATCCGGTGTTCTCTTCCCAATCTTCCTATCCATCTATATGCAGAGATAAGCACAGTAGTGAAATGGAAAATGTTTGTTTTATTGAATACTGGCTTTGTGGGCTTTCTTTTTTGTTAACATTTCCTCCTGCAGTCTGTGGAGAGAGTCCAATAGACTTCAATAAGAGCTGAAGCTGGCATTTTGTATGCATGGTGTTTACATATACACACATACACAAACTGCACAATCTCAAAAACAGGGAAAAGATGTTTTGGAGGGTAGTAAATACCAATAATGTTTCTCCTCCAAGATTGTTGGAGTATGTCTCTGTGCCTTTGCCAAATCATCAATCGCTTATTGCTTAGAGTAGCAATATAGAAATAAAAAGCTGCAAATGCACTTATTAAATGAAAATAGAAAGGAAGGTCTGCTCTAAGGAGATTTTGCTGAATGGGCTTCTCGCCATTTTAAACTTAATGCATCCATACCATTTTGATAGTGGTGAAATATGTCTTTATGTCATCCAGACATGATGGGTAGCAAATTATTTGTAGCCTGATGCAAGTGCTACCCTTTGGTAAACACAGAGTGATTTCATTTGTATTTCCATTCCTCCTGTCGAGAACATGAGACACAAATAGGAGTGGGGTTTTTTTAAATTTTTTTTCAACTTTTGCTTGCAGGTGTTATTACTGGAACAAAATACTGGATTCCCGTGGGTCATGATATTTTCAAGATCAGCCCCCAAGTGAATCACAGCCACTGAATGTTGTAGGCAATGACTAAGTGAAAATCTTTCTCACATAAGGTGAAATTCAAATCCTGTCACACTAGTAGAATCTGCATCCCTACAAAGGGTAATTTTAGAATCTATGGGCCTGTATATGGTATCGTTAAGGAAAGATGTTAATCTAGGAATCTTTCTACAATTTTCGCTTTTCTGAAGAAAAGGAAGTCCTATTCCTTGGCTTGAAAGAAGCTTGCTTGGGTTTAGGGAGAAACACTGAGTGGATATTCACATTTCTATAGCAGAAAGTAAGTGTCTGAGGCACACCTTAATCTGGCCCTTCAGGCAAGGCTCGCTGCACACCGATCGGACCATTCCGCTCTTATTCATCTGAATCCTGTAGTCATCGATGTTGAGCACACCCTCGTGCCAGGTTCCAATGAGGACGTAGTCATAGCGGTTGGGCTCTATGTATTGCAGGTTCATGATGTCATACCTGCAAGGAAAAAAGAGAAAGTGACTCACTGCCCTGCAACATAAAGGATGAATATTTACCTTGCTCTTCTCCTTCTGCCTCTAAATATTCATGTTATCCCTTAATACCAGGGACTTGGGTTTCACAAAAACCCCAAATCCTGTAGGATTTGCAGCAGAATCACAAGAAATGTCAGCTCTGATTGCCACACTATTGCTGATTACCTGCCTTGCCTGCATAAAACTATTGGGCAAAAAGTTGTGTGTCCAGGAGGAACTGCATGCCAAAGACAGCAAACTCTGCTAAAGACACACATGTAGGCAATGTCTGGATGCTGTGTTCTCAAATAATTTTTCAAGATGTCTTTAAAATTCACTTGGTGTCTCCATGCAGGTTGGCTGTAATATAGCCCTTGCTAGAAGCTCTTTAGTAGCAATGCTCAAATCAACTAAACTGGTTTCCCATAAGTTAACTGTAAGCTCTAAGTTCAGCTATTCATGTTATGCAGCCCAGTGATTCCGTCAGGAAAAGTTAGCGGCTCAGCCACACATTTACTTCCTCCCCCTAGGCAAGTAGGAGAGCATTTCCCAAGGCTAAGGTAAGGGAATCATGAAAAGCTGTTACAATAAACATGCAGCGTCCACTGTTGCCTTCAGTGTGTTGGACCTGATGTGTGCACATCTCTTTTTGCTAATTATTATATTATTTTACCCAGAGAATGTGGCTGGTTTCTTAGTAGGAAATAAGCAAGAATGGAAGAATGAATGTTGTAGTGTGCACAGAGAGGAAGAACTACAAAAGAGGCTAAACCTACAGCCTGGTCTTTCAGGATGAGAAGGAGGAGAGCTTTGTTTAATAAATGGCAAGAGAAAGAGGATTGAGAACAAGGAAACAGCATTGGAGCTGAAAATAACAAAGCATCTTCTGTTTTTCAAGCCTGGGAGTTACTGCCTTGCTCTTTTGTACTGGATTGTCTCAGTCTCTGGAGAAAAAAAAATATTTTGTTTATAATGTGTGTTGCTAATCTGTACATGCTTTAAGAATTAAAGGTAAAATAAGCAAAGTGTGAGCCATAAATGAAACTGAGATGTTTGGTTGTGAGCAAAGAGAGGCATGCATTTCTTTCTTTTTCATTTTGAGATTCAAACATGCAAAATCTCAACTCTCTCTACACTTCACAGAGGGAAGAGGTGCTAGGATTACTCTCTAGCGTAGAGCAGAGTAATTATCTTAACTCAATCTTTTGTGTTTCACTAGTCAAAAATGATTTAAAGAAATGCGTATTTACAGATGTAATTAGACCTCAGTTTTGCAAATATGCATGCTCAGATAATGCCCGTGCCACTGCAGAGCTCCACTGAATCACGTGTGAAAAGGGATTCCTGCCACTGAGTTCGATGGAGCTCCAAGCAGGAGGCAGCTCCATTGGCTGGCAATTGGCAACTAATCAAGGCATTGCTTAGGAAAGGCCTAAATTTACAATTCATTAGTAAACAATTGCTTCTTGTATGCCTGTTCTTCTAAGGGAAGTGCCTAAAAAAAGAAATGCTGTTTCCAGGCCTGTGAGGACTCAGGATAGCAAGAAGTGAGAGTCAAGCCTTTCATAATGGAGACTCAACAGGCAGGAGTAAAACTCAGCAGAAATGTACATGCCTCTTCCTAGCAAGAAAAATGTGCTTGGATTTTAGTTTGACCTTGTGTTAGACTGATACAAAATCAGATACTGTGGGCTGGAAAATTAATTCAGGAAGGGGAATAAAAGATTACTAAAACCTCGCATTCCCTTAATGGAATTTTTAAGCCTGCACATACTGTTTTCATTTTTACAAAAATACATTACAAGGCACAGAGTGACATTAATGCATTATCAATTAAAAGTTTCTTCTGTGTTCTTGTAATACTACTCCCTTTCCTATAGGTTACCTGTCAAAGAATAAAGTATGTAGACTAAAAGCTCTTACACAGTCTTGCGTTATGACAAGTAGTACAATGTTTGCAGCTTTGATATGCAGCTTGAATTTTAAGTGGAAAAATGTGATCTAACAAATACCCTTGGTATATTGAGATATGCTAAATTCTTTATCCTTTTCTTCTTTTCCTTAATGAAAAATCTGTGCTTTGAGCAAGGACAAGTTCAGTGCTGGAAGACCTCCTCCCACCCCTTTGCTCACACATGTGCAACTTTAACAACTTTGGGCTGTATCCGTGCTAAAAATTAGGATCCCAAAAGAAGTGGATTAGGCCAGAGTTGTGAGGCTCAAAGAGAGTGAGGCTTCTTGGAGGCAGTTGTATTTCACACACATATGGCAGCATTTAAAGAAGACATTAAAATACTCCGCAGGTAAGAAAATTAATCCTTCCTTTAATATAAGAGCAAGCTCCCTGGTATATTGGGAAATGATATGATCCAATAGGTGGTATCTTATGAACAAGTTACTTGTAAGGCAAGCCAAAATATTAGTCAGCTGGTCACAGGCACACTCTTACTCTAGTTAACCTGAGATTGCTGAAGTTACCTTTTTCCATAGCCACAATACCAGACTGGTGTTGATGTTTGCTATCCTGGAAGTCAGGATGGAAAAGAGCAATGCTGAACAATGCCAGGATGTAAATGGACAAAACAACCAACCATTAATCCAAACTCCAAACCAAAAATGCGTATTTGAAAAAAAAAAAAAAAAAGTTTGAAGGCTTTGTATAAGGCAAAATTTGATTATTTACTCAAAGCATTGGAGTTGGTAGAGTCGTCATAACTGAAGCCAGAACAGCTATTGGAAAGTTTGAACTAAATAGACTTATATGGTTCTAAGTGCAAGTCTAATTAAGATTAAATGTTAGTTAGGTGAAATATTTCTCTTTGTAAATCTCAGCATTTTTCCACAGAGCAGAGGTCTATCGTAGGGGCTGAAATTTCTCCTGCCTGTTGTCACAAAGCATTTTATGGTCAGAGGTCTATAAAAATCATTTGTTCTAGAGAGGTAAGGTTCTTCATACCAGCCACAAGGTAAAAGGAGGCAATTACCTAGAATAGAACAGAACTAAAAATGTATCTCTCTATCCCAGAGAAGGATGTTGTGTTGACTACTGCATCCTTCACACCTTCTCCAGCCATTCCTGGAAATTTGAGTGGTATGATTACTACAGAGAAAGGAAATAGAAGCTACTCAATGAAAGTAAAAAGTGCAACAAATTTCTCAGCATGTTCTTAATGACAGTATACCAAGCACACAAGTTGAATTTCCAGAGTTACATCCACTTAATTTTTCCCAGAGGCAGTACAATCAGCTAAATGACTGCATTTGTGCCTTTCTGATAAAAGTCTGCTTCATGTTTCCGCATACACCTTTGACAACATGCTTTGTGTTTTATAATCTCATTTTGATAAAAGCTTGAAACCATGAATTGAGCCTGAGACAGAAAAGAGTTGTATCTAAACAAATGGTTAAGGTTTCATGGAGCTCTAAGGGTTCCAAAACAGGAGATTATGGGAGTGCCAGTCAAACATAACTACAGGAAACTATCTGTTCTACCCATAATGATTGCAAATAGGAGTCTGTGGGAGTCAATTGCTTGAAGAACCTCACAGATTTTGAAAATTATGAGGAAGGTTGCTGCCTTCTGAGAAGGAATATTATTCCACCTTATGAAGTTGATTTGTTCACATGATTTAATGAAAGGATAGCTAAAAACCTTTTACACATCTGTGTGGCATTCTTGCACTGGCATAGAAATGCCAAAAACTAGGAAATTTCATAGCAGGCTGACTTTGCTATATTTAGGTGTTTTATGTGGTGTTTATCTTTCTGTTTTGCTGAGGTACACAAGAAGTCTTTTGGGTATTAACACAGTGCTATGGTCTGTTCACTGATCCACAATGAACCTTTCCACATGAAGCTGTGGAAACCCTACAGCCAATCTGAAGCTAAAGACAATTCTGTTAAACTACTGCTGGCATACAAGGATATGACAGACTGTGCAGATCACATTTCATGTACACATAGCCTTTCTCTGGTCTGATATTGCCTATGTCATAAATGCCACAGATTGATCCAAGGATTACAGAATTAATAAGGTTACTTGAATTTCCTTCCCCAAACTAGCTATCTCCAGCTGTGAAAATAGAAATGAGAAACAACAACAAAATAAACCCTACCTAAAATAACCTATCAAATTCTAAGTAGGCCAGGGAATCAAGAAAAACGAACCTTGCTATAGACCAAAATGATGGATGGAATAAATTCTATCATTCTGGCATACTCAGAGAACTATCCTAATATAAACTCCCTTATGTTTTCAATTCAGCAACTGCTCAATCTAATTCTATGCTTGGTACTGATGAGAGTTGTGAAAATGCTCTTGGGTGACAAAATAATAAATAAGAATTAGACTAAAATTGGAAAATTACATCCAAACATCAAACCAAATAGCTAACAGACTGAAAATGCAGGATATGCAAAGCTGGAGTAATGCTTTTATGGACACAAATAGTGTGCAAAAAGCATAAAGCTGCACTTGGCAGTAATTTCTCTGTATTATCTAAATTATATGTGCAAAGATTTGATTTATGCATTTGTGCTGATAAGTATGTGTTTGAATGTAAGGGAATTGCTTGCTGCTACTTTCAAGGGCTGACCTGGCTGATCTGTATCTTTGACTAAAATAAATCTGAAGTCAATGCTCAACAAGACCAAACTGACTATCTTTTTATTACTAATTAAATGTAACAAACTGTTTAAATGTATATACTGCTTAAACATGACAACAGAAAAGAACATAGCAATATATAAAGTGGTAAAACATTGGCCGGTTTTGCTAATAATGCCTAGTAATAGAGGTAAGAGTTGTTTTAAGACCACTGTGTCTTATGAATACTCTTTGGAGGCATGGAAAGACATGAAAACTCTTGTTTGCTCCAGAGCCCTCCCTTTGTGTGGTGTTGGCACTCAGATGCACTTATACAATAAGCCCAAAGATGGAGTGAGAGAGTCTTTTATAACACTTTAATAACTCAGTAGGAAAACCAACTTCAGTGAAGCAATCCCTGAGTAGGTTTCAATTGATAATGGATTTTGTACTTCAGCAGCTGAATTAAGTGTATTTATAAAAGAGAAAACAAAATAACAAAAAATCCATGTGCTAAAATAGTTTAACAGAACCTGCAAAACTAAATGAAAGGAGGGATCTGGGCTGGTTTGCTCCCATAAGAAAAACAAAGGTGACATCCAAGTCCACAAAGGTGCTGCTGTACCCACTGCTTGGATATATCCTGTGTCTTCTAGGGGGTTAGAAAATAACAGCTGCTGCAGCTGGGACCAGACCTCAGATGAATGAAACACAGAAACTTCTGTCAAAAAAAACCCTAATTATTTGTCCTGCTCTACACAGACCTATCTTTAAATTCTGGGGCTGATCTGATTGTATTTGGAGTGAAACAAGTGAAGGAGATCATACAGGATCTTACCAATCAACACTAAATAGTCTCTGGCAAGGTTTCAGCAGAGCTCCAGTTGGAAAAGGATGTGCTCTACAGCCCTCCCTTCAAATCCATGTCAGGCAAATGCTCCATTAAATTCCAATCATTTGTATTAAGCTCTATACATATTAAAACCCTGGTGCTGAGCCCCAGTAGTACCTTTCCCACCAAAGTCTGTGAGTTACAAGGTTTGTCATCTCCTGAAACGCTAGAAATTTTATGGGCTATACTTGTAGTTCTTGTCCCAATATGAGATACCATACGTTACCAGTGTTTTTCCAATGGCTGTTGGAAACACTGATCCAGATAACTCCATGTATGTCTTACAATACTCATGCTTTATGTTTCAGAAAAACAGCCAAAGAAATCAATATCACTAAACCCAGTGATGTTCCCACTTCCCAACCTCTGGTTAATTAGGTGAGATGAAACCTCTTTACCTTCCAGGGGCATCTCCCTTTTCATCAAACCAAACTTCTTCTCCAGAAACACCAATGAATGAGGATTTGAGGAGGAACTCCAAGAGCTTGCTGCCATCAATTGGCTTCATAGCATCACACAGTCCAACATGTCCAGGGCAAAGGGAATGGTGCATGTTTTGTAGCCCATAAGCCATAGCATATATAGCATTGATGACAAATCCCATTTTACTGTCCTGCACGTAATTTTCTTCTAGGCTCTCATTGCCTACAATAATAAGAAAAAAAGTGTTGTTATAAAAAAGATGAAATTTCCTGACAATATGAAAAGAGTGAGATATAAAAAGGGATTTCCTTATTTCCCTTATAAAGTTTCAGAGGCATTAACAAGATGCCAGTCAGGGATTTTAATTAAATAAATAAATAAAACAAACACGTCCCCACCACCACCCCAGAAACCTTTAATTCATTGAAAGTTAAATGCTTCATGAGAAAGTACCAGTTTAATCGAGTTGTCATCTTTTGTTTGTTATTTTAAATTTTTTTCCTTGTCATTCCACAATGTTATTTATGTTAGGAAAGGTTAAAAAGGCCAGAATAAAGAAGATACATTTCAGCTGGAACAATTTTTAAAAGCAATTTCCTTGTCAATTTGAAATATTTGTCATATTTGAAGATTTTTTTTTTTTAATCTCATGTTTTTGAGGGTCAAGATGGCAGCATCTCTTTCAGTGTTAATAAGTAAACAACATGCATCCACATCGCTTCTCGAGTTATCAGAAAATGTCATTTTAGTTGAAAGTAGTAGTAGATATGCTAGTCCCGGATCGCTACAGAAAGCCAGCCGAAGTTTGTAACACTAACGGAGATTCCGTGTAACTGCAGCCCGAGCAGACATTGACGTCTCTGTCCGCTCATCGGGAGCAATGCGGCAGCGAAGGTTCTGTCCGCACAGAGGTTTCACCTCTGATCCGCAGGTGGGTCGGCCCTGTCGGAGGGCGCCGTTTGTGGGCAGCACTTCACACCAGACCCGCTGGGTCCTGGGCTGCTCCCCGTCTGCCGGCTGCACTGCTGCAGAACACTGACAGCGCCGACCCCAAGGCACCGCAGACCTGTGCTGCGGGGTCCCGAAGCAGCTGCAAGTAAGAAACCTCCTTGTTTTGTTTCTTTCTCCTTGAGTCATTCAATCAAAACATGCTCCAAATTGCGAGTTGCTTTTATCTGTCGGCCTCCCACGTTACTCGATGATCAACAGGCATTTGCAATCCAGTCTCTGTTATTTTGCCTAAGTAACACCTTGTGTACACCAGGGAAGTAGGATGTGTGAGAGACTAGGTGTTAACTGACACTTCTTGAATCCAGGTTGGAGAAGATATTTGTCATTTTAATATGATGAAAGGACTTAAAATCTACAAGTTCACAAAAACTTTCAAGTTAAAAAATAGTTCCTTACCCTAATGTAGATATGACATGGCTTTCAAATAAAACCATGAAAACTGTCCTAATATTAATAATTGGAAAAGACTCTGATTTGGTAGGTCTTCTCAGTTTGTTTGCCCTACAACTCATATGTCAGCTGGGAATTCATTAGGACAGCAGAGATTTTCAATGTCTATCTTGCTTTCTCTGGGTTGCTTTGCAGCTGGGCAAGTAAATTTTGCCTCAGTAACTATTTTCCAGATGAGCTGAACATAGCAAACAGATGTGATGGTGAATTTAAAAAGCTTTGTGAATACAGCATAATCTGACTGAATGAGTTCATGTGCTCCTCGCTGCCATACACTCATCACCAGCACCAGCAAGCAAGGAGCAGCTGAAGAAATTCATTCCAGAGGCAACATATCTGCCACTTTCTTTGTGAGAGAAGGTTCACAGCTCCAGTTCAAATCACATGAAACCAACAGCATTCTGAGCTGTGTTCAGAAACACAGAAAGAATAAAAACCTTATATGCAAGATGGCAGAACATTTACCCAGGGAAGCAGATAGCGTGACAGTGCATGTGTGCCCTCAATTAAGTACAGCGTAGCCTAGGCATCTGTATGACTGTATATGCTAATATATAGTCTCAATAAAGTATCTGTCAGTGTGTTTTATCTGCTGATTAATCCCACAGGATTAGCGCAGTGAATTTGTCACTGATTCTGCTTTCTTGTAGCTAGAAAATGAAAGTGTTCTCAGTTCCCAAGTGAATGAAAGACAGAAAGAGCCTGTGCTCAGCATAGCAGTCCCCTCTTGTGAAGCTTCTGGGCAGCAGGTTGTGGAAGAGATCACAAAAAACAGACAGTGCACAGTACTCACTATCTACTCTTTTCTACCTGAAAGTTTATCTCAGATACTTCCTTAATTTCTCAATTACTTTTATGAAGAAGAATCAACAGCAGTAATTCTTGCAGGAGATAAAGAGGACATCCATGTGTTTCCTGAGGCGAGCCTTCATAGGGCTGCTGGAAACAGAAGACAAAATGTAACAGAACTTGCCAGTGTTTAAAAAGAGGCCATTTCCCTTAAGAATGTATTCACTCAGCAAAACATGCTTTGGATTGTCATATTTCAATATAATATGCATATCTCTAAAGAGAATAAATATTTGATGGTGGGAGAATTTGCTTTTGACTCTTTTGGGATGAAGACCTAGCTTAAATTAAGGCTCCAAGCATAAAGTCCCACATTGCAGAGGTGACTACCTTAATGTCATCTATGGAAATAATTGCATTTTAGTGGAAAGCAATGTGTGAATTGTCTGAATTGTCTTGGAAAAAAATCATTGATCGACAAAGACTAATAGAAAAATATTTTGTTAGCTTTCTTCCCTTTTTTTATTTTTAAATTTTAGAGATCTTTTGCTAAGCAAAGAAAAATTGTAAATCATGTGAGTATTGGATTAATTGAAATCACTCAAATTAGACCATTAATTTTTGGATGACCTTGTAGAATTCGGGTGTCCTAAATGTCATACTTAATTTTGTTTTGAATCTAATGTTAATCTTCCTTAAATAATTTAAGTTTAACAGTTTATTAGTAGCCTGGGTCTTTTTTTTATCATAGTTTTGATTTTAGTCTTTTTTTGTGCAGCAAATCTTGGAGGAGGAGGGCCTATACAAACATACACTACTAAATGGAAAAGGGAGAAAAAAACCCAAAAAACCCTCCACCAACAAACAAAACCCAGCAGTATACCAAATAACACATCCTGGCTGCAGACAACTGAAAAATGTTCCCAATGGTGCAAAAAGTGATACCTAAGTACGGCAGGAAGGAAGGAAAAGAAAACCATCCAGATTTTCATGAAACTCACTGTGAATCTTTCCATTTACCATAATGTACCTCACAGCTAACTAATACTAGCTTCAGCTAAGTACTTAGGAGGATCTGACAGTGTAGCAACCGTGAATTTAGTTTAGTGCTTTTGCTGTGACATCAGTGTGGAGCTAACAGTGCTCTTTGGAGCAGAGACCATATTTTGCAAATCCCACTTGACAAACTGAAATTTAAAAAAAATATGCTATCAGAATTATGGCAAGACATGAGTTAATTTTCATGTACAAGTAAAGACAGGAGATGTCTCTTCACAGTCAATGTAAAACTCAGCACCAAGGATTTTTTGTTTGCAGTCCTTAGAAAGGTTAGGGCAGGAGAGAATTTGTGATGGAAATAAATGTAAAAACATTTTGGTTGGGGAATCTGATGAATACCTAGCCAGTTGGCAAATTTTGAGCAAACACACACATTTGATAAAGAACACAGTCTGTTCACAGATGACTCTTGATTAGACTAAAGAGCCAAAATCTGTTTGGCAAAAATGTTATAAAGGATAATATTTCTGGAATATAATAATATAGGATAAATATATTTATATTTTTATAATAATAAAGGATAATAATCTGAAATAGAGAGACAGTTTTAAGACTTGCTGTGGTCATCTGCTGAAGAGTTAGGGTCACATAAAAAGCTCACAACTTATGAGAACGGTCTTAATTTCTGGTGGTCCTGACAGAGGTATGAAGGGGTTAAAATTTGTATATACTGCCTTCTTTATTTGTAGTGGTCCTTCCCAGGATTGTCATGCTTCATGGGTAAGCCAAATGAGATTTTAGCTTTATTGTAAGTTACAACATAGGTGATGGTTGCTTTCAATACAAGTGCTAATTTAAGCAAAAAAAAAAAATTAAAAAAATCTGAAAGGATAATTGGGGCAAAATTTTATTGGGAAAATGAAATAAAATAAATCTCCCATACTTGGGTTGCATATGCCAAGGAGTAAAGAGGGCTCTCCCCCAAAAATGCCAGGTATGAACTGGTAGAGCAGTACCCAGGCTCATAGTAAATGTCCATATGCATTGGACAAATTGTGGAGGCAGGTTTCTTATGCTCCCCTTCAGTCCCAGCATTTTACCACAGGGTGGCCAAACACTGGAAGAAGCTTCCTAGAGCAGTGGTCAATGTCTCAAGCTGTCAGCAGTTGGAGCCATTTGCACAAAGCCCTTAACAACCTGCTTTAACTTGGGTCAGGCCCAAGGGAACTGAATTAAAAAAACTCTAGTTAAACAAAAGAACCCCAAATGTGCTCATCTGCCTCTGTACAAGTCTGTGTAGAGATGTGCTAGTGTCATAACACATCCTTGGAAAAGAATGGAAGTCACTTATCTTAGTGTCTCAGGCTAGAAAAGACCAGACAAGCTCCAATCACGACAAATTTGTGTCATAGGATCTTGCAAGAAGCAGGGCAGAAGGTCAACACTTTGAACTAAGCAGTCATTTTAAATCTGTCACCTTAAAGGTAAGAATTAAAGATTATTCTGGAAACTAAATGACACATGAAAGGCGTTGGACAAAGTTAATGGGGATTTTAGTAAAATTTTAGGATATTTGTCTACTTAGAAAAATTAGAGCAGTTTTCATTAGATCCTTAACTATCTATTAATGATTTTATCTTTGTATACATAGGAGAGAAAATGTAACTAATTCTATATTTCTGTTTTGTCACCAATTCCTTGAAATATTTTAATTTTATTTAGACCTATAGAGTAATTTAGGTTTAAAAACAATTTTAAGATGATTGAGTCCACCCATTAACCTGACACTGCCAAGTCCACCACTAAACCCTTTACTATATTTTACTACAGTAGCCAGATTGTGTTCTAGTTGGGCTTTGGCCCTTCTAATTTTCTCCCTGCATAGCCTCATTAAATCCTTGTAGTCTTTCTGAGTTGCTGGCCGCTTCACTCAAACCCCATAAACTCTCTTTTTTTCCCAGGGTTCCACCCAAAAATTGCTGTTCAGACAGGTCAGTCTTCTTCCCTGGCTCATCTTTCCGCATATGGGAACATTCAATAATGGCTAATCCTTTAACAACCATGCTAAGCCATGATTGTATGAAACAATTTTTGCAAAGGGTTTAATTTGTTTTAACTTATTTGCCATTATTGATTCAGATGTCTTAGAAATATTGCCAGTTCACTCCTTCTTATATTCTATTTTTAACATCTTTTTACATTATCTAACTTCAAAGATAACAACAAAATTATTTAACAAATTTCACTTAAAGGCACTGAAAAATGAATAACAGAGATTATAATATATCTAGATGTGATAAATACAACGATGGTGTGTTCAAAACCGGTGCATATTTTCCTTTTTTCTCTTCATATCTCATTTTTGATAACACATATATTCCGTTCATTAATATTGTATGGTTGAACGAAATCTTCACATCTTGAGGGTAAAAAGTGAACTTTTATTCATGCTACTGCGCTCATTAGATCCAAAAATAAGTCACAGGCAACAAGTCAGTTACTCTATATGAACACATCCAAAAACCTCTTCCAGCCCACAATCAAATATACAGTAACAAGAATTTGTGAAGTTTTATTTTCCTACATAACTGCCTGTTTTCCAAGGCATTTCAAGCTGTAGCTGACTGCCTGAGCCCACTTCTCATGGGCTGTCTCAATGACTTTGCTGCCTCTATGTCCAAGCTGATGTGACCACCATGAATTCGTGGAATTCTTTTTTTTTTTTTTGGGGGGGGAGTGGGGGCAGGGCATAGTTTCCAAGCCAAAAGATGGTCAGAAAAAACAAGGTTTTTCATGAGAGAGAATTTCACTCAACCTACAACAAATGGTCCCATCATGGTAAATTATTGCTTCTTTTACGGCTTCTGCTCCCAGGAAACCAGTTACTGTACTGTTTTTCAACAGAACAGGACATGTGTAATTGTTACCACTTCACTTCCTACTTTGATGTCCGTATCTTTGCAGCAGGGAGGCAGGTCCAAGAGGCAGCTAAATACAGGGAAAGAGAAGAGAGTGATCCCATACAGGGAGGATAGAGCCATCAAAAAGGCACAAGGTGAAACAGGTAACTCAATTCCTGTTTTATGTGAACTATTTGTTTGACCAGACGAGGCTCTCCTATTTGTAAGGTAACACTGAGGAAGGATGTATTATACAAGAAAAGACGTATTTTCTTAACTTCCCTCTGAGCATCATGTCACCACTCTATAGGAAATAATGCGTTTCCCTATCTAGAACTGCAAGTTTCTCCACCTTTTGGCAAGACAAGAAGAAGCAGAGCTTTTACAGGAGCACCTGAAATGAAGGAATATCTTATGACATGCGGGTTCTACACCAGATTTCAAAACATGCTGATAAACATTTGACATCTTACAGTACTCATGAATCAAAAAATGGAGTTCACGGGGTTTCAGACTTTGTTTTCAGGATGTCATTAAATCAGAAAAGTTTTGCTTCCATTCTTCAAATGGTTTCTATTTCTCCAAGCAAAGAAATTCAATTCAAGCAGTTACATTTGATGTATTTTTCCCTGAAAAGCTAGGAAACTATTACAGTTACCAGTTGAGATATCCTGCTATTTTCTTTCTGAGCATGGTAAAATCTACAAGACTCTCAGATATTACTGCTTTGTTACATCTGGTGAATGTTGTTTTCTAATTGG
The DNA here is from genome assembly GCA_013400915.1 of Pardalotus punctatus. NCBI lineage: Eukaryota > Metazoa > Chordata > Aves > Passeriformes > Pardalotidae > Pardalotus > Pardalotus punctatus. The sequence goes on along the minus strand of VZTX01022141.1, from coordinate 151,829 downwards.
GATTAGCGTACTTCTGTTCTTGTATAAAACTAGAGAGAACAGAAAGCTATTCAAAAGTGGGATGTTCAGTAAAAGCTCCTCAAAAATTTGCACCAGAATTCTCTAAGACATTAACAGGATGGTGATTGCAGCAATATTTGTATGCAAGGGTTTCTTTTTTATCACTAGCAAAGTTAGTCAAATCACTGATGAAATTTTTTCTCCTGGAATAAAGCTGATATTGAATTTAAAAGGATTTTGGTTTTTTAAACTTATTTTTACCAGCATATCTTTTACAGATATCAACTCCATGGCTAAAAGAAACCAGAATGTGAATTCATCCATCAAGGTACAGATTCTCCCTCATTTCCGATATCTAACACCTAAACCTTAGAAGAATAATCCCCATTTTAGTTATACTATACACCACCAGTGTCTTCAGTTCCCTTGTCTGCTTTTGTGAGTATGTCACATTGTTTCCCAGTGTTCAAAAAGAAGTGTCTTCCTTTTGTCTCTCCCTGTGTATCAGAATGTCGTGGTTTGACCCTGGCCAAATGCCAGGGACCTACAACGTTTGCTTTCTATGGTCTCTCCTGCTGCATTTACGCAGAGGAGAGGAATCAAACTAACACAAACACACTGGACTCATGAGTTGAGGCAGTGATGGGGAGGGGACGCACGAAAAACATGAGCAAACAGGTGAGAGACTTAAGTTGCAAAGTGATTTATTAACCTAACAGAGTCGGAGGATAAATGAGAGGTAAAAATAAGCTTTTAAGACACCATTTCTTTACTCACCCCCCTTCCCTCTTAAGACACTGTTCCTCAGCTCACCCCCTCCCCTCCTTCAAACAACCAGCAGCTCCGGGTGGGGGGCAGGGTATGGGGTTTTTCCTTAGTCAGTCCATCACCACAATTCTTCTGCTACAAACACTGTTTCTCTGCTCACCCCTCTCCCTCTTAAGACACCATTTCTCAGCTCACCCCCCTCCCTCTTTCACACAAACCAACAACTCCGGGGTGGGGCAGGGTATGGGGGTTTCCCTTTGGTCAGGGTCAGTCCACCAGGGAGAAGAGTCCTCTACTCAGCCATGGGGTCCCTCCCACGAGAGACAGTCCTCTGAGAACTTCTTTGGCGTGGGTCCAATCTCACGAGCAGCAGCCCGGCCGAAATCTGCTGCAAACACGAGTGCTTGTCCATGGGGTGCAGGCTCCCGAGCCGAGGCCAGGTTTTTTCCATCCCGGGGCCAAGGCCTTTCTCTCTCGTCCACAGCCTTTGCAACTCTCAGTCTCTGCTGGGACTCCCACTGGATCACAGCTTCCTCCAGGCATCCCCCTGTTCCTCTGGCGTGGGCACCTCCCCAGGGGCTGTGGGTGGATCTCTGCACCCCCCTGGACTCCATGGGCTGCAGGGGGACCACCTGCTCCCCCCATGGGCTTCACCACGGCCGGCAGAGGGTTTTCAGCTCCAGTGCCTGAAGCACCTCCTCCCCCACCTTCTCCACTGACCTTGGTGTCTCCATGTTGTTTTCCCTCACATATTTTTACCTCCTCCTCCTCCTCTGGCTACAAAGAAGTGCGTGCACCCATTGTTTTGATTTCTTCTTAAATATGTTTTCACAAAGGCGTAACTAACATTTCTACTTGGCCCAGGTTTGGCCAGCAGCATGTCCATGATCTTCAGAGCCAACAGAGAGTGGCTCTGCTGGACAGGATGAAAAACGTCCAGAACCTTCACACAGGACACACTGGAGCCATCTTTGTGCCCCTCCCTACCCACTAGCAAAAACTGGGCCAAGTAAAACCACCACACAGAAGCAGCGGGGAAAGATTTTAATTAAATTTACTTTCTTGGTTCTCCATATCATGTTATGTAAGCACATTAGGGCTTTAAGAGCTTAGTGTCAAAGACTCTGGAATAAGTCTGGCATACACAAATACAACAGTGCCACGGTGAAGCTGAAACATTATGAGGAGAAATGATGGTACAAGTCGCTGACTCACTCATTAATCAAATGTAGAAGGAGTCTCAGAGTCTCTAAGCACAGGGCAGGAGAAAGGGGACTCAGCAGTGCTGCCAGCCCTATGCCAAGACTGAACTCACAGGTTCAACCCATCCACCACACAACTCGGGAGCAAAACAAGAGGAAACCATCTAATTCCTCCTTCATTCCCAGTCTGCAAACTTTGCTAAACAGATAGGAGAATCTAAAGCTTGCTCACTCTCTCTGCCCTTTCTACCTCTTCCCATGCACATCCTTACACATGCACAACTGGAGCAAGAAGGAAGAGCAGCAAGTGACAATACACATAACTCATGGTTACATTGTGGGAGATAATAAATCTGTGTTCAAATGTGTCTTTTTCCAAGAGAGAAGAGGGAGATTTTCTCTTTTAACTCCTTTCCATGACCCAGAGAAGCTAGGCATGGGGTGAGAAGACTGTCATTTTCCTAGGGCTGGCCGCAGTTTCAAGTGAATGTGAAGACTGGGTATGGCTGAAGCTACACAAGAATGCAGGGGTGAGCAGGCAGGGCACATCTGGGTGAGATATTACATATTCACAAGCATTCCCAGCTGATGTGCATTGCTGCAGCCCCAGTCTGCCTTCAGAAAATGCTGGAGGAAGGCTGGAGGCCTTTGCAGCAGTTGCCAGCATGGCTTTGCCAGAATTGCATCACTGGAGTGGGAGCCAGGTGAGGGCAAAACAGGCCTATGGTGGAGAAAATGTTCCTTTTCCCCCTCTCCATAAATCTGCATTGCCTGCTCCATCTCTTTTGTTGGTTAGCAGTAAAAGAAGGAAAATATAATGAAGGGAAATATAATGCACCACCTAAGGGCCATGCTAGCAGCACAGCTGTCTGCATGCCAGGAACCCCAGGAGAGTGCTTTCTGTTCCTTCATGAGGCTGCCCCTGGCAAGGTGTAGCTCCATACCAGCACAGGCTTTGCAATCTACACAGATTGTTCCCATGCATTTATAACTCCTGTCACTGAGACCTGAAAGAAACTGATCAGAGAGTTGAAAACATACAAGAATATACATCCACAAATGTATATATAGCAATAAGAAAAGGAACAAGAAACTGGATAACAAGCAGAGAAATTCCACAAGTTCATGTACAGGGGACATGCTGTTAATGCAGATCTGGAGAGATCCACTTAGAGCAGATGGCTTGACAGAAGCTCATCAGCCTGATAAAGCTTCTGTAGGGGATGACAGTATGGCCTGAGGACTCTGCATTTTTTCCCACTAGGCTAAAATTCTTCATAAGAAATTTGACTCACAAAAAAATCTAGGATTTATGGCCCTATGAGGATTATACACTGAGATCCTTTCCCCTCTAAACAAGCCTGTAAGCTGGCATTTGAAACCTTTTTTGTACATATTCACTGCTATGAGCTGTTAAAGTCTTGGCAGGAAATTTTAGCATTGCTTCCCCCTGTTCCTAGCTTTTAGTGGAATGATCTTGATGAAATAGCTCTGCAGTGAAGACTGGTTTTTAATGAAATGGAAATGGGAGGATCTACAAAGTATAGCTTAGTGCAAGATGAAAAAAACTCCGCTCGCTTCAAAACCTAAAGAAAAGAAAGATTCCTCCCTGTGGTATTTGTATGTGTACTTCAATGAAATCAGCTTGAGAAGTACAATTCACAGGATGATTAACAGTGAGGCAATATAACAAAAATCTGCCAAAAATGCTAAGTTTTGAGGATATTGATTGCCTCATTTTCGCTATTATCTTAATTCCTGTTCTTTGGAATTAATAGACTGGAAAACAACAGAAGAAAATAACTGCCCCAGTTTGAAATATATCACTTTCTGTGTCTTGTACTCCCAAGCAAGCATCAGTTCAAATGGTTTGAAAAGAAAAATTACTTCGTATTTACATGCTCTCATTTTCAAGGCTGCAGTCATGTGCCAAACCAGAAGTATACTTAAAAATGCCATAATGCAATAAAATTAGGAACATTCATGTTTATGTACACTCTAATGAAAATGTTTGGAATTAACTCCATCATGAAGCTAGTATGCTGTAAAGATATTTCTCTTACTTACTGATCATAAAAATTATCAATATTTGGCCATTATAGAACTTATGGAAGTTCATTTCTGATTAAAATACTGTGATCACATATTGGAAGGCTCATGGAACTGACCAGGAAATCACATGGAAATAGAGTGGCTTATTATGGTCAAATACTCAAACATGATACGCTAGGCTTTAAACCAGAAATCAATAAAACTCTGATAGTGGTTCTGAATTTGGGAATCCATCGAGTCAGAAGCAGTTTAGGCTTAAAAGAAATCTACTCTAATTCAGATAATTATGACATAACATTAAATTACATATTAATTCTAGAAACAGACAACATAGAAGATAATGTGAGGTGATTCCAGCATCTTTTTTTGAAACAGAGTAATTATCATGGAAGCTTAACAAACCATTATTATGATTAATTTGTTTTCCTTAATTGCTGAACTGTGTAAAATGTGCCTGCAAAATGACCACAATATGTCCTTCTATTTATTTAAAATTATTATTCACTTTCTGCAGCAATATATTATTTCCCAGCTCCTATTTTAATTAGAAATTAATATTTCATCTTATAATCAGGAATAAAATATGCCAGATTATTTTTTTCTTTGATTGAATTGCTTGTATATGTAATCAGCAAAGATGTTGATTTCAAATCCTAATATAGCATTTGAAATCCATCTTATTATTTCATTAGCAGACTAAAATTTAATGGTAACAAAGGCATTCGAATGGTCAGGCTCAGTGTTTGCATTTAAAGGACATAGGCAGCAACACAGATATTTTAAGGCAAGATTCACAAACAGGGTCTTCAGAATGGAACGGAATGGAATGGAATGGAATGCTTTTGATCTGTCTCAGCCTTGTCAGAGGCCATACTCTGACCTGACATCATGATACCCCAGTCCCAATTTATTCTTTGACTGATTCTTTGGGATTTCTTTTGGGGGCTTGGGAGGGGGTTTGTTGGGGTTTTTTTTTTTTGGGGCGTGGAGGTGGTTTTTTATTATTATTCTTTTCAGTTCTTCTGTCCCCTTTCTTGGGAATTTGACAGCGGGGAATTTAGTTTGTTACTCTTATTGTGTCTCATATAGCTTCTGTCAGCTAGAGTTCAGCAACAGACTATCTCTGAGCCTCTCTCAGACTCTGCAGGGTCCCACAAGTGTCTGTGCTCCCAGGGTCTCAGGCACCATTTTAATCCGATGATATTTTAATGTGGTTATTATTGCAGAGACCTTGGATCTGCCTTTGTCTCTTGCTTTCTTTACAGCCTTTCCCCAGTGCCATCCTGGATCCTGACCAAGATTCTCTAAGGACAGGATTCCACAGAGAGCATTTTCTACATGACCTGAAAGGAGAAACAATTAAAAAGAAAAAACACCCCAACATTAAGTCTTCCCCTCTCCCTCAGGCAGCTCTGTAACCTTGCTGCCTTACACTCAATTAATGGCATATTTAGAACCACTATTCTTAACAGATCGGTTATTTGGAACAAGTCTAGCAGATAATAAGTTGCTGCTACTCTTACATGAGACATGAATGAACACATTTAAAATCAAATTCATTTACAAATGTAAAGAAATGTATGCAAATTTCTGTGTAGTTTTAATCAAGCTTTTCACTCCTAATAAAAATTAAAAAAATCGAGTCAGATGCTTTTGTACAATGTCCCATTGTAACACACTATGCTAGAAAAATGGAGAGTTCAGGATATAGGACTGATTATATTTCAGGCGTCATGCTTTTCATATGAAGCCTGAGACCTTGTCTGAAAGAAAGAGATGGGACTTAGTAATTGTGCTGCAGCTTTCAGAACATGAACTACCTTACAATACTTAAATTAGGAACCTGAATACATACTCTCAGACACCTAATTAATTGACTTGATTAATGCCTGAACTTCTCTAGCTGCTGTTGACTTTCATGGGAATTATGGGAGATTGGTACCCTTAAAAATCAGGCCAATTTATCTAGGTCTCAGAGCATGCACTTGAGGAGCCTAATTTCAAGCATCTTCATCAGAAAATGCTTGTTCAGAGTTGAAAATAAGCAACCTTCATATTAACCATAGAATGTATTACCACCGAACAGGGCAGAGGAGTTATACAGAGAAATTCTCTGTATATGTTATTCTCAGTATATGTTAAATATTTGGCACCAGCACAATAGCCAAAACAAAAAGTCAGGGTCTTTAGATTACAATGGAAAAATATGATGAAGGTATTTAAATACACGTATTCATCTGTGCTCCTACCTGGCATGGAGACAGAAAATGGAACAAATCACAAACTCCTTTCCCTCCATGGAGCTAGATTTGTAAACATCTAAGTAGTGGCAGTGGTTGTCAGTTTATGGGCATGATATTCTGGGGACTTCAAAGGTATGAGTCAAAATCTCATGTTAACAGATCGAGTGCTCCCCTCATGGTAGGACACAGACTAGCTGGCACAACCTGTAGGAACTACTGGCTGGTAGTGAGAACTAACTTGCAGTGGGAACTGTTAGTTTGCCTCGGTTCACAGGCATCGATTCTAGCTAAAAACAAGCAAGAATCCTAAACAAAGATAATAAGATATTTGCAGCTGGGGTTATTGCAAGATGTTGTTCTAACTATAGGTAGCCAAGACATTGTGGGGTGGTGAATTGGGAGCCAATGGATATGTGACATGAATGTTAGAAATAGCATAAAAAGAGGCCTTGTAAAATAAAGAAAAGTTCCTTTCTTTGACCGGAAGCTGTTGCTGAGTGAGTCCTTACATGTCGTGTCTGCCTCAGCAATGGCAATAATTGGTCTTTTCCCATCTTAATTTCCAGTGGTTCTGCATGACTATGAAGAACAGCCAGGAAAGACATCTAATATTTATTATACTTTAAATCACTATTGATTTTAGAGGGCTTTAGAATTCTTGCCTGACAGTGTACCACCCATCAGCCAGTGCTACTGGTTTTCTCTTTCTTTTCATTTTTTCTTATTATCATTCCAAAAGAACAAACCACTTCTTCCTCACTTCTGTTCTTAATGCTAAGGTGGTATTAAAACCACCAGCACCAGCTGTCAGAATAAAAATCAATATGAACACCAATGTGCCTCACTTCTGCAGAAATATAGCTTACTCAAATTTCTCCTTTGCCAAGTTTGCTATTGGTTTTTGGTTTTTGTTTTGTTTTTACTAGTCCATATATTCACACAAGAAAACCTCTGTCTGAAGGGCTGGTTTCCTGGAGCCACATGTCTGCAGCTGATGGGATGGATATCCCATATGCAAGACCCAGGCTACACAGCAGTCCAACAACCATGCAGTTGCTTTCAGAAAATACCCTGGCTTCCCAGGACCAAAGCCAGATGCTGCAGCTGCTCTCAAGCTGAGGAGCAAAGTGGTCTTGGCCACCCTAACCAGCTGGGACTTGTTATAATTTAACAGGGTACACTCACAGTTTTTGGTGAAATTAAGCAGTTTTCAAATTATTGTTGGGAGGATCCAAATGTTTCCTTGTAACCCTTGCAATATGCAAGAATTTAATCACAACTACGCAGATCACAAAAACACACTTTATTTTCTCTTTAACCGAACATCTGCCCAGAGCTGTGTTCGTAATCACAGAAATTATCCTTCTTAAAGCTAAGACTAGGGGTTTCTGAACAACTTCTGTATGAGGACAATGCATAGCTGATTAGCAGCAAACTAGAGCTAAGCAAATCAGAAGGTAAAATAAGTGGCCCTGATCAGTATTCACATGTTAAATTCAACAGAAAAACAGGTAGATTCTTTCTGATCTGAAAGAATTTTTAAAGAATTCATTTTAGCCCACCTCTTTTTTTCCTGGGCATAGCCAAATGTGACAATGCAGGAAATACCGAAGTGCTTGAGATCTCCCAAGAAAATGGGCCCCCATGATGTGAATTTTTAGACAAAATAAGCCTTGAAAAAGCAGCAGAGTAAGCTGGCCTTTGCAGAAAGTAGAAAGTTCACTGCATAGCATGATGTGTACAGTGCTACTGCTTTGAAAAGAACAGCCCTACTTTTATTCCTATAGAGCTGAGACTGAACCCTGAGATAAATTAAAGCTTTGAACTTGTGGGTTCCTCCAAAGTTACTTTCTACAATATGAATCTCAAAAATCTCAGCTGAAGGAAACATTTTGAAATCATCTGGTCTAGCACCTTGCTGTGCTACAACGGACTTCTGCCTCAGACAGCAACCCAGTGTAGCTGAAGTATCTTTTATCATTTTTCCCTAGCTCTCTCCACACAAACAGGCTTCTGCACTTCCCGAAACCTCCCAGTATGAGTGGGAAAACAGAGATTTATCCTAGCATCACTACTCTTCAGAGCACAAACCTTCTGTCAGATTATTCTCCCTGTGGATACCAATACAGCATATTCCGAGTAGGAAATTCTGTGGTTTTCATGGTTTAGGTTTTACCACTCAGGCTCATAATTTATTGTTCTTTACACCACTGCTTGCCAGCAATCTTTTAAGAGGCACCCATTTATTTTAAGAACTCTACTGGCTATTTTTCAGAAAATATCCTTGTGTACAAAGCGTATCTCTGGGCTGCAGCTAGACATGTGTGAGTGTGTGGGTCTGTGCCTACTTGTGTTAGCCTCCACTGCATCTCCTTTGCACCTGTATTTATGGGGTAATGCTGCCAGTAATGACAACCTGTAAAATTGCAAGCCGAGTTTAAAACTTTCCACCTACAGGTAAATGAGGAAAGGGAAGATAGAGTCTAATAAAAGACATGGGCGGCTGACAGAAGGCAGTTTGCCTTGTGTTCAGATCAGTTACTTGTGTTATTTCATCTGACTTACTGGTTTGGTTAAATGTTTATATCTCTGCTAATTGCTGTGATGCGCAACCTGCACAAACAATTGATTACTAGGAACAAGTCAATTTATTTTAATTGTGTGCTTTTGTCCTCACCACGCTCCTCATAAAAGTTTACATCACCTCTGGCAATCTGAACAGTCAGGGGAACCACTGTCTCTCTCTAGGCACTGGGGACAGGAACCTGAAGGAGGCAAAGGGATACGTGATTCAGGTGTCCTCTTCCTTCACAGCACCATCAGTTTACCCATTTAATGGAGAAGGCTGAAGGTCAAAAGCCTACCTGAGGATTTTTTAATCCCAGAAGTGTAAACTTTTACTGTTAAATCTAAAATGGAAAATGTATGTGTAGATTCAGAAAAGTTTTGTCATATGCTGCTGTAATATTCATGGTTCTGCAAACTGTCTTCTACACTGTTTACAAAGGTATTTGTATATTGCTCCTCTTTTTCATTTCATTATGATCTCATTTTTTGTTATGGATCCCAAAAGAAGAAATATATTTATTTTTATTGCATATTGATTGACAGTCAGGTTTAAAAGTATTTTTGAAAAGATAAGATATAAGATAAATGTGGCTACTTTTTTCCAAACATGGAAACAAAAATCTCAGACCAAATGAACAAAAACCTGTTCATAACATCTTCTTCGAATAATTAGTATGTTTTATCACAGATAAGCACATTATTAATCTTCCTCATCTCTAAGGCTTAAAAGCTATCTGCGAAATAAAATGAGACTACAGCTCTCCTGTCTTATCTGCTGTAAAAAAACCTTGACCAAGAAAGGTATCAACAAGAATATTTTCAGACAAGTAGTCCCCAGTAGGCTTCATTCTAGGTACCCAAGAAATTGAGAACAGTTTTGATCACTACTGTGATCCCCAGGTTCTTCTGCCTCACACTGAGAAAAAAGAGTGTGATACAGGACCTAAGTATGTAATGAGAATGCAAAGCAGAGGTGAGCAAGGACAAGTCACAGGATACTTAAGGTAAAATATATTTTGAAGAAATTACGTCATGTCAATAGCTTGATTCCTTCTTCAAAAGCTTAAAGATATGTCTCCTATACACCACAAAGTTTATTTACAAGCAGTGGCTGTCTTGGCAGAGTAAACACCAGGCTGTTGTCTTATAATTAGTTTTTCTGAATTATTGTGGTGGCAGTACTTACTACTGTAGGTGCTTCTGCTGACTACAAGTCTCATGGGACAGGTGCTCCCTGGGGGAGCCTAGCAGATGTTAAGACTAAAAGAATGTTCTCAGAGAAACAGCTACACAGCAGGATGAGCCCTAATAATGGCTGCTGTGTCTGATTTGTCCAACTCTGAAAACAACTCAAGTCAACTCTTACTGGAAATGCATTCACTCCTTCAGAAAAGTGTAGAAAAATCAAGTACACATCCTAGAGTTCTTTGTTCACTTTTAGGGGAAAATGAGCACCCCATGCCATCTCATATAGACTCATCAAAAGTAGGATGGGTCTTCAGAAAAAAAATCTTGATTAAGAGAAGCTCTGAACTACATTACTGGTGGCCTGGATGTAATCTGAAAGATGCATTAGCCAAGTACAACTGTGTCTCAGGATGGGAATAGGCAGCCATCAGTCTTCCATCTTCCTATCTGCAGAAGGGGAACCTTACAATAGCCCCTCATACCTGTGGGGTGTTTATCAAGGAGAGAGGTTCTTCATGTTGAAGCATGGTGGAAGAATAAGAGATGATGGACATAGCTTGAAACAAGAGGGGTTTAGGCTGAATATGAGACCACATTTTTCATATTCAAGCAGTGGAACTGGTTGCCTAGACACACTGCGCCACTTTGGATGTTTTCAAGGCCCCAGAAAATAAAGACCTGATCAATCTGGTCTGAACTCATAACTTACTCTGCTTTGACAGGGAGTTGGACTACAGTCTTCTTGAGCTACCTTCTAGACTGATAGATCCCATGATCCTGTGACTCTGGCTGCACCCAGATTGATTGCTTGAACTTCTCTTGGACCAAGACAGGAATTAGCAGATAAAGCAATCATTATGACATGACCAAGGTATAAGTAAGCATCCTAAAGGGAACTTGGACTGTGACCTCCTTTGGAACAAAAAATATCTACATTTCTTGTTCTTGTCTGCAAAAAACACATTCACTGACAAAAAACCCTTCCTCACAAAGATCAATTGAATCGATGAAAGAATCATGAATTTCCCACTTTGTCCCACTTTGTTCTATTGAAAAATGTTTGTGCTGATTGCCTGCCAATGTATTTTGTTGTCCCAGCAGACAAACTGCTGTGAGCATAATCTGTTATTTGCATCAGTTACATTACCAATTTCATAACTGTCTCTTGTGGTGCAGAGGAGGACTCATCCCACCTGGTTTACATAAACTCCAGCAATTGTGCTATCTGCCAGGAGGATAATAAGGCATTCTGCAAAAGAGCAGTTAGACCTCCCTACAAGTGTTTGCACTGCACTGAGTCCTACACCATTTCTGTGTGAGTATGACTTGCATTTAATTTTGGCCTATGTGGGCTCACCACATCCAACAGAGATAGATTTGTCACTGTAGTTTTGTGTGGAAAAAACCACTTCCATTTGGGCTGTTTCAACCAGATCAGGGAGGAGAAAACACCCTACAGAACTGTTGGAAAGGTATCTGAAATCTGTAGAGTGATATACACACTCTAACATATAACCTTGCTGTCAGTGTACAGTCTGCAAAATGCAGAAAAGGCTGAGTTTTCTAATAAACTGGGACAAGTAGTGACTGTTACTGGGGGCAGTGCCTGAGGCTGTGCGCTAAGGGAACTTTGTCCTGAGTCAGATCCTGTCTTAGAACCTCAAATTCAGAAACCGCCTTTTTTCTTACAGTTAAAACCATCTGTTCTGTTCTGACTTTTCATCTGAAGGGCATGAAGAACGGCGTGAACTTCCGAATTCCACAATGAGTCAGGGGTCCATGCAGAGTTGGAGGACGTACTTTGTTTCCTACAGACTGTAGCTGCTACATGGGATACATTAAAAGTACCTTAGTGGCACAGACAATTTAAGACCAACTCTGTACTGGAAGTCGTTTTGGCCTCCTATATATCCAGGAAACTCTAGCAGAATATTCCTATACAAATATATGTTTTCAACTGTAGTAGGTTGACTTTAAATGGCTGGCAGGTGCCAACCAAGCCACTCTCTCACTCCTCCTCCTCAGCAGGACAGGGGAGAGAAATATCTAAAATAAAATTTAGAAACCCATGGGTCAAGATAAAGGCAGTTTGATTAAAAAGACCAAAGACCATGTATGGAAGAAAAAGAGAATATATTCTCTGTCTCAGCCAGCAAATGATGTCCAGTTACTTCCTGGGAAATAGGGCCTCAGTATGTTGCTTTACAAGACAAATGCCTTAATAACAAATGCTCTCCTGCCTTCACATTCTTTCTCTCATCTTTTATTATTAACCATGACATCGTATGGTGTGGAAACTGGTCAGTTTGGGTCAACAGTCCTGGCCATGTCCCCTTCTGACCTCTTGCTTACTCCCAGCCTACCAGCCTTTGAGGGTGGGGGTATGGGATTGGAGAGAGCCTCAGTGCCATGTGAATGCTGCTTAGCAGTGCCCAAATAAACTGATGTGTTACCAACACCTTTCTAGCTGTCAATACAAAGCACAGCATTATGAGGGCTGCTGTGGGAAAAGTGAACACCATCTCAGCCAGATCCAATACATCTACATAAAAGAAAATTTCTATACTTGAGTCCTATTTTGTTAAGGAAGAATATTTCCTATAGCAGCTGGAGAAAGAGGGAAGGAATGAGAGAGGGATAGGAAGAGGCATTCCCTTACAAGAGGCACTTGGCTGAAACACTGCAAAGAATGAGTCAAAAATAGCTCCCACTCATTTGGCTGCCACCCAAGTGGGAAAAGTAAGTTGTTTAATTTTTGCAAGAAGGGATGATCCAAAAGAGCAGTAACTGCAAAAGTCTTGATGGATTTCTACTCTTCCTAAGAATTTGTGATACTACTACCTAGTTCTAGTAATCCAGATGAGCTATTCTGAAAATGTGGCAAACTCTTAGGCATCCTACAACCATCACAGAGCAGAGCACACTTGGACTTGCTTCCTTCCAATAGCTCTTAGACAAGACAGACTTTTTTTCTCCCCAGATACGCATGTACATTCAGAGCTCAGTGTAACTTGAGAATTTCTGAAGGACTGTAATTTTTGAGATGGGCACAACATACACAGAAATGGCTTTAGACCAAGGAAGAAGTTTTATTCACCACTACAAAGCCCTTTTTATACCCTTTTCTAACATTCGCACCACACACCCAGCTCACCACCCACCAATACCATTGGAAACCAAAGCTAGAACACAATCTTGCAGGAAGACAGACTCTCTCTGGCAGGTGTGTTCCTCCTTCCGATGTTGTTAATTCCTTCTTCTGTTGATGTTAAGATTCTCATGGGTATGGCTGGGATTCACACTGGTACGAGAGGATTCTGCTAGCTCGATGTCTGTGAGCTGAGGCAGGCCAGCTGTCAGTTCCCACAAAGGACCACATCGGTCTTCTCAGAGACTGAATGAGGGAATTCAAGCAGTATTTCCTGTCATCAGAGAAGGGAGATTTCTAGGAACTAGCTTTCCCTTGCTTTGTAGACAGTATGCAATCTCAACTAGTGCTGACTCAACAGTAACAGGGTGTGAGAAATTGCAAATGCAGCAGCTGTAATTGCTTGAGGGGAAGTCCTTGACTATCCATGAATGATGAAAATTGAACTTCATATGCCAGTGGTAATTCTGAATAAATCACTCAGTAAACTGATTACATTGTATATGAGTAGATTATAGTGGGTAGGCAGTTAACTGAAGATTCACAACAAATACAAACCTTGGTATTAATCTCCTTTTCCAAACAGATAGGTTCAAATACTGTGAATATTTTTGATAAGGTATTCAAAGAACAATGTTGTCTTGTCTTTTTTTTTTTTTTTTTTTTTTCATTTATGGCTGCTCCTAGGCAACCCCTTGCTGGGTAAATACAATTACACTGTGGTTCCTGATCACACGAACTTGGTTTTCTTTTTCATTATATAGTTTCCTGAGATGTTAACACTGCAGACATGGAAAATGAACTTGAGCAGTACTGCCTTTGGTAACTCCTGTCTATGCAAATGTAGTGTGTGCTTTGTTGTCAGTAAGGGCTAGTGCACTTCAGCAATACAAAAGAGGTCATGACCCAGGGATAGCCACAACACATGCTAACAATGTGCATGGGCTCCTGGGATCACAGGGGACTCCGCTTTTTCCATTGTGTAGGGCCCTGTGTGCCTTTTCAGGAATACTGAGGGTATACTTGGGGTAGGAATAAAAGCTCTTAGATATATACTGGAGTTAAGGTCCTTGATACCAGTGCTGGATACTGACTGTTTTCCTACAGTGATATAGGAGTGAGAGCAGTACTTAAATTTGTAGTACCACAAAAAGTCAGAATGTCATCTATTGACACTTCTAATGAGTTTCAAATATTAGTGCTTATTATATTATGAGCAGCATGGATTTTCTCCTTCAAATTTTTGTATGGAGATACTTTGTGAAGGAATGAAGAGGCAATCCAGACTCCTTTTTTTAACAGAGAGTTTGTAAAAACGCTTGCCTCCAAATCTGTGAGAAGTAAAGGAGGTGGTTTCTTGACACTGTCCTACTAGACCTGCTTGGAGAGAAGGGCTCCATCAAAAAGCTTTGAAGCTGCTAGTATTTGAAGTGACATTCTTAACCTTCCAGAAATATCAGATAAAGATATGTGCACTGAAAGCTCTGGTGGTGCTGGAAAATCAGCAGTCAGATCTGTGTAGTTAAAGAAAAATAAATATTGTATAGCCCCCAGATTTGTTGGGGACACGTAGGTCTCTTGATTCTGTACATATGTCATTATTGGGAAAGATACCTTGTGATGCTTCCCTTTGGTGATTTGAGACATTTAGGAACTTTTTAGCTGTGTGTGATAAGCCTGAGGCTTATCCACCAAATTTAAGAGCTGATTGCTTTTCAGAAAGCTTAAGAAGTATCACACATTTTGAGACTTCATGCAAAAACTTACAACTTTTCAGAGGAGAGAAAGATGTCTGAATGCCTGACACTATTAACTGTCAGAGTCTACTAATGTAGACAAATGATTTTGTGTTTCACTAGTGTTATCCAAATTTAGTGGTTCCTGTCTCTGATACCTGTCACCTTAAGAAGCCCAGAATGCTGGGCTGGCGCGTAATGATACCTTTTCAGACCCTCTCCAATGTCCACTGACTTCAAACCTGGGATATCTTGAAAAGTTTGGGGTAGGATTTTTCTTTAACGAAACAGCCCTGATTGGTTTTCTTCCATGAATTTGCTTAATTGTGTCTTGGCTTAAGTACAACTTTAGAGTCTACAGCAATCACTGTCTGAAAACTCACCTACACATTCTGTGCATCTTGGCCGTTTTGAGCTCACCACGTGGTGAGTTCTCTTGCTTGTGATCCACCAGATAAAGGGTGGATATATCCCTTCTGACTCAAGTTTTTAGTTTCATAACCAAATAGGGGCTGGATAACAAACTACCTATGTTTGTAACAGCTGCTGAGAGGCCTCAAAATTAGACCTTTTTTAATCAGCATGAAATTTATTTGTGTAAATGGAACAAAAAAACAGTGCAATTTTAAGCTTCTTTTCCTATGCAAGGAGGCTGTGCATTTGCACTGTGCATCAATCACTCAACTCTCCTTAGCGATTTTTGCCCTTGTTGGCCTATATTAACTCCTGTCTGAGCTGAAGCATTCTCAAAGCCAATTAAATATTTATACCATAAATCAACATTTTGGTAAAGTCCAAAGTTAATAACTCCCTTGAGAAAAAAATTATCAGTATAAACTCAACACGGATTTAGCCTGTCTGGCTCACCATTAGCTCCTCAGCACCCAGACGGGCCAGCCTGGCTGCCAGTCAGCACATCAGACCAGTTTTAAGTCAGTGACAGTATTTGGTGATGTGCCTCAATGGTGAATAAGAGAACTGTGGAGGAGCAAAAGGTACTGTGGAAGCTCTTGTTAGGAAGTGTTACTGATGGAGAAGGGACGAACTACAAACTATGGCAATGCAGCTCAGGGAGCATGTGAAGACCAATTGAGATTACTGTTAGGGGACAGAGGAGGTGAAAATGTAAAGAATATGACAGAAATCCATGGGAAGAAAGGCTTCATTAGTTTTGTTTCTAATGAAATAACTTCCCTACTTTATCAAGTATACCTTTTTGACTAGAAATGAAGTATTTCCAAACTACAAAATAATATTTACAAAAATCATTCAGCAAGTATTTCATAGAAATGTAATCATCCATTGCTCAATTTACTAATAAATTTAATCTTACTGAAACATTTTAGTTTATTTTCTCAGACTCGGAATGGGAGAGAAAACTTTTCTATGCACAGGTACATTTCCCTTGCTGTGAGGTAAGAGTTACTTCCATGTGTAAGACGTGATTTTTATGTGAATACTACACAGTAGAAACAAATGATATATGTTTTAATGGGTTAAAATAAATAAAAAGAAAAAGGTAAAGCAGATGACTGGCCAAGTTTAAAAGTCATCAATTTTCCCTAAAATTGTTTTTCTGCCATAATATTGTCTGTGAATTTCCTGATTACTCAGTTGATCAGCTAAAATTTCATGGCTCTTTATTTTTTTACAATCCATATTACAAACTTGGGCACTCTTGTCAGCCTTAGCATAGGCCTAAAACATGAAAAGAGAGCAAGTCACTCTATAACAGAGCAGAACTAAATTGAGAGGTGGCTGTGCAACCAGCATCAGACATACTCCCACCAGGGTTGGGATTATTATCTGTACGATTTGAGGTCACCATCTTTCTTTGCACAAAACTAAACAAAAATAAACAACAACAAACATTAAAACAAAAACAAAAAAATCAAAATGAAACACAAAAAATTAACAAAAAAAAAAATCCACAACAGAACCAAGGACAATTTTTTGCCAGACAACAGATTCAAAAACTGGAAAAAATATTTGACAGATTACCAGTGCAGTTCTTCTGGAAGTTGGGATTCTCTAGTGGGTGCCCTGGAATGCGGCACTGAAATCTGTGCTGCCAGAACTCAGGAAACCAGGGATTGCGGGTGTTGGTGTCCAGACGCAGCTTCAGGTAGTAGTCATCAAAGGCCAGGACCTCAGGGGACTGCAGTTTGATAGTAATGCCTCCATTTGCTTCGGGTTCATAACCTTCAATGACTTCATCTCTGTCTGCCCAACCGTCACTGAAAAGAGGCAAAAACCCCCTTATTACACAATGACAGAAAGCTTGTTTTGACAAAGCAACCAGCCAAAGGCAGGCTGGCACCCTTGGAAGCAAGTGATTAACCAGGAATCTAAAGATGTAAAATTCAGGCAGAGAAAGCAGAGTGATAGTGACTTCTAACGAGCAGTCTGACTGATTCTGTGCAGAGTCCTCATTAACTCATCTGGAATAATGAGGATTTATCCTTGTCCTTCTGGAAAGGACATTGGGCCTAGCTTGTGCTGTGATGTCTCTGTGACTGAAGATATTCTGCCTAATTTCTGCTGTCCTGTAAGGGGTGGAAACTGAGAAAATTAATGTTGATGAAAAGGAAAATGAGCCAGGATCCTGGATGTTTTTCAAAATAGACCTCAGCATGCATGGATCACACAGCTAGAAGAGCAATTCAAATCAAACCTGAAGTGAGAAATGCATTCTGTTGGAAGAGAATGGAGTAAGACTACTCGACCAAACTAAAAAGAAAACCACATTCTATTCTCACACTGCATGGGATTTGTGATAACATGTTTTTTTTCCCCTCCTCCTTCTTTTTTCTTTCTTTCTTTTTTTTTTTTTTAATTAACAAACAACAGCTTTCTACTTTACTTCTTTGTTTGTTCATATATGAGATACTTTCAAAAACTTGAAGATGAAACTCTTTCTTGACAACATTATTTCGTGGAAAGTCTATCTTAACAAGTTTGAACAAAGTCCATTGGGCTTAGCATCTGAGTTTTGGTTTAGTTCTTTAGTTCTTGTTTTCCTTCTTTAGGAGTCCATTGATTTAGTGTCATTCTTCAGTGTTATTAAGGTCCCCTAAGAACAGTGCTTTTACAGTCTAATTTAAGTGCAAATATAAGTCGGTCATTGCTTAATCTTAAAATGCTGGGCATGTAATGAGAGAAATAGATTATTCTGGCACCTCAGATCTAGGTCTATTGCACTCAGAATCAAATCAGCTGTACTTCTGTGAATAGCAGACAAATGAAGCACTTTCAGCAGCAAAGAGTTCAAGAAGAAAAATGCAATTGACCCCTGAGAGAAGTCTAAAATTCACCCAAAAGAGGGCTGTATCCTGAATTCCAGACAGACTGAAATAAGGTTCTGTTAGAAGCCTCTTACACCCAGCCTTGAGAAGAGCGCTGTGGTGCAGACCATTACCAGCTGAGGGCATTTATGAGACCCTCAGCATAGATGTGCCTGGGACTCCACATGGGAAAATAGACATTATTTGAAGTAGCAAGCTCTGTCACAGTCCCAGCTGTAAAGTGACTGTGCACTGGACATATGCGAGCCTCTGGTCCTCAGCCACCAGGCTAAACAGGTGCGTGGTTTACCTGGCGTTCACATTAACTGCTGCATCCGTTCCCTAAGCACCCAGAAAGAAAATGGCAGTTCTCCATGAAAATACAGGAAAACACCTGTACTAAATACTTTCCACATAGGAAACATGATGTAAACCTCTGTTATGGAAGTTATTTAAGACCTGGGACATCTGGCAGTGCAGAGTCACCAACACATCCTTTAAACCCAGTCTTGGGAACTCACAAAGCTATACTTTAAGATGGCACTACAATCCTTTGAGACAGGATTTCTTCGTTTCCCCTTTTGCCAAGGCCTTGCAGCAGAACTGCCCAAAATTTCTGAGCTTACAAACTGTTGACCAATATCTTCATACAGCCTGAGATACATGTGTGCATGTTGCATTTCACATGCAGTGTAAGAGCAAATAGCTGGGGGAGATGCAGGGTGTAGGTCACAGGAGGGAGACACTGATTTCTGAGAGTGTCCCAAAGGGACACTCTCTGTCAACTGAACCCAGCAGCAGCTGCTGATGACTTCTTCCCGCAGCCTGGGGTGCAGGTTACACAGCTTCTTGCACCAGTACAGCCCAGGTGCTCCCCACCTGGCTCAGCCCAGGCCTGACAGCTGCACTTGAATTGCCACAGGGGTGCACTGAGTTAGAACCCTATAATTTGTCCATCTCTGGTCCCTGCCCCACTAGACTGCCTGAAATTCTGGAGAGGGAAAGAAGCCACAGTTCAACCTCTATGCGTCCCCCATTTTTGTCTTGTCCATATGCTGAGGACAAAAAATAATATGTACCATGCACACCTGACTACTTCATGACAGACCACAGTCTAGATAATTCTGGTCTGGATAACACTACAACAGCAAAACCATGAGAACTAACTTTCTGGATTTCACATAATTCAAGATGGAAATTAACACTAGAGAGGAGAAAAAGACACAATATTTATTTTTTGTTATGTGGGGGAAAAGTAAGCAAGAGATCACTCTTAAAGTATGAGTAATTGAGTCCTAATTGCTTAATTACCTAATTATTTGTCACAATGTTTTTGGCTTTCAGACTGTAGACTCAAGTAGAAACATTAGCAAGTCGAAAAGATTAAGTAAATAGAGCCGTTTTTTACAAGACCTTCTTGAAATGAGCTAGTTTCATTACTGCTTGGATTCCTACCAGCCAAAAAATTGTTATTAATTTTTCCTTCCCCCTCCTCCCAATACCTTTATCTCAGAAAATTGCCACATACACTCTGAAAGCAGAACAGAGCAAACCTGCAAAGACATGAGAAAGTGCATTTTGAGGTCTCTGAGGGCAGCTCATTGAAATGTTTTGTTAAATTAGAACACAGATTGTCACTGAATGTTCCTTTGTCTCTTTCTGGCCGTAAATATTTTTTATTCTCTCTTCAGCTTCCTCAAATTGTTAAATCTGTCTGACAAGTTTTATCTTCAGCAAAATATGAAGAAAAAGCACTTAGAATAAAAGAAAAAAGTTCATATGTATTGAAGCTCATATGGGAGCTTTGCTCTACTTTCAGTAAAGTCAAGGAAGCAAAGAGGAGTCCTCTGGTCTCTTAGAGGATCCCTGCCATCCTGGTGGCTGCAGGCTGACTGAGCTGAAATGTGCCCTAAGGGGGTTTGCAGCCTTATCAGCAGCTGTGGGAGCATTATCAGAGACCGAAGATCCTATTACAATATCTTCCTGCATTCCCTTATGCTGTTTATATAAATGTTAAAAAAAGATTGTCTGGAAGAGCTGCACCCTTAGTGTCATATGAATAAATGGATAGTGGTCAAGAAGACAGTGGGGAAAAAAAATGGCATTTTTATTGCTGGGCAACAGCACGATACTGATGTCCAGATGACAGTGTGAATGTTAGTGACAGAATCACAAGACCAATAGCTGAGTCAACAAAAAAATGAAATTTCGTTTAAAAAAGGAAGCACATACTATTCTTTTGTTGTCAGAACAAGTACATTCCACCTACCCTCCTTCTTTCACCCTGCTGAATAGCAAGCAGCACTACACATAGCACTTTTCACTAGCCCATCTTTCTGTGTGCCTTTAGTATAGATTTCAGGAGGTGGCCGAATACCCATTACCCCAACTGCCTTCCCTGGTAAGTGTCCATGCATGAGACAATCTAGCCTTGAAGCGTGCCAGGTATCTTGTGCAACTGTTGATCTGAGGCTCTGTGAGGGAGTTTTAAGTATAATGACAGAAACAGTGAGGGAGAGAAAATCATGTGGGTGTCAAACTATCAACCATTCTTTTTGCTCTTAGAAAAGAAAGAACTGCTTTTGTTATGGTTTTGTGGTGCTTATCACAGTTAAAACGGTCACTGATACTCTGCAAACTGCTCTTGGTCCAAGTCCCAGCCTGGTGGCTGACATTCATGATGCCAAATTCACATTTTAACATTCAATCCCAAACAAGACCCAAATGGAAGAGGAAAAAGCCCAAAACAACTCCAGAGCATCAGAAGTCCTGTTTCCCATTATCACAGATGGAGTTTGAAGAAACAAAGCTATTTTTCTTTCAATCAGTTTACTGTTCTGTTAATTTGTGACAATGGACATCATTGAATTGCAGCTTAAGCATCTTAGGCTCCCGATATTTTCTGAACTGCAGTCACATATATTCTTGTGACTGAAACACTGGGAGAAATGGAATGGATTTCCAATTTCCTCTTCTCTTCCAAACATGAACACTGTCAGCTGCTTTTCACGAGGGCTGATGAGACAACATGCAATCAGCCTTTCTATTTTCATCTCTTCAGGGCTTAACTCTTAAACGATGCATCAGCAGCTCTGCTCTGCTTCTCAGCACAGCACTCAGAGAGTTACTGGTCCAGATGCTTTTTCCAGACAAAGGAAACCCACAAAAGTAAACATGCTATTGTTTATGAGGACTATGAGGACTGCTTGCTCTGTGATTTTTGTGGGAGTTAGCATCCTTTTACAGGTAAAGAAAAGGAAACACATTTGTTAGTCATAGATACCGACTGGCAATTTGACCTCTGCACCCTTGAATGGCTTGATCTGACTGACCAAACCTGTAGAGGGCAATTGATTTAGATTCCTCTGACTGGAGAGTTTTTACTCCCTTTGTATTAGCTGAGGTAAGGTTTTCTTAAGAAGCTTTCATTCGTGATAAGATTTTTTTTACTTGGAGAAGTCACAAAATAAAAGAAATTAAGAGCAAGAAGCCCTTTTTAAATGCTAAATGAATTATTTCTGCAATAATCCTTCTGCCTACTGCAGATATTCTTGTCATTATAAAACCAAATAAATCAGTCATGTTAAAATTATTTCCATCTCTTTAGTTTCAACTGTTCAACCCCCACAGAGGATCCCTGCACATACCCCATCCAAACAGGGTAGCAGGGAACTAGCTGACCATAATTGTCACACAAAAGGATCAGAATCTACATTCTTGCCTTGCCTCTTTTCCACAAAACTAAAGCCCATGTCAGTACACCTCCCTTGTCATGATGATGTACATCCGTGCAGAGCCCACTGCTCAATGCCTTCTTGCCAGGCTCTCAAGGCTGCCAGCTGGCCTGCTGTTGTGTCAAACTTCTAATACATTTAAGTATGAGGACAACACCACTCAGAGAATTCAACATTCAATAAAGTTCCATGACTTTTTTTCAACTTGTCAGTATCTGCATTTCTAAAGACAATTATTATATGCTGGATTATATATATATATTTTTTATTTTTTTTAAGGGTGGATATTTTACTTGGAAAGTGCTTTTTGCAAAACTATCTTTCTGTGTGGTAGGCAGACACTCTTTTTTAGAGGCTCAGACACTGCTTATGTAGAGTCATTTCAAAATGTTGCAAAACCCAAAATTGTGATAAGTGGCATGTAAATAATTTGTTACTTGATTCTGGTAAATATCAGTGCTCTGGATTTCCAAAGCTGGTCAGACATGGAAGCCTGCAAATTTCACTTCCTCTTCTTATAGAAGTCTTTTCTGACATCACCCCACTGCAAAAGCCAGCACAGATTCCCTGTCTGCATGCAAGACTCATACAACTGCTCTTCTTTATTGGCAGAATGGATGGAAACTCAGAGCTCATCTTAAGGCCAACCCAAAAAGGACCAGTGTGGCAAGTGAAATAATTGCACAGGCAAAAAAAGGAAAAAATCAGTGACACTACTTGCTATGATCACAGGTGGCAGGATCAGGCCCAGAGTTACTCATGAACAGCTCTGTAGCTTACTGCTCAGCTGCCTTCTTCTGGGAGTAGATTTTAAAATATTCTTTATTTCACCAGCCTGATGTGAAGAAAAAATGCAATTACCTTATTGTGAAGGAGGATGGCTCTATTCTCTGGCAATAAGGAACACTACCAAAGATATTCAGTGTCTGTGTAATATGTGCCTTAAACAGAAGATGTCATGTAAAGGAAATTGAGACTGGCCAATACTTACAAGTCAGCAACTCACAAAGTGACTTTCCTCCTTAGGCATAGGCATTGTCAGCCAATCCCAGCAGTCAGCAAGGTCAGCCAAAGGGTGTTGATCGTTATTGCTAAAGACTATTTTTGCAAACATGAGAAACAAAAGGCCATTTTTGCACTTGCTCATTTAGCTAATTCACTAGCATCACACACTTGCATTAACAGGTGGGAGAGCTTTCCTCAGTTGCCAACCATGAATTTCTAAAAAGCAGTTTTACTTTTACCTGTGTTATAAGTCCTAGCAATAGTAGCAGAAAAATCCCATGGCTACAGATAAGCCTGTATCTCACTGCTGGCAAGAGCAGGCTGAAGGGGTGTGTACTGTCATTCTGTAGCCCGAGGCCTGCTGAGAACTGACTGACCTCCTCAAAACCAGAAGAATAAAGTTCACTAAATTTTCTCAGCTGAAAGGAATTTTCTCAGTTGAACAGCTAATAACATACAGTCATTGAATTGCTTCAGTTGGAATTAAAACTCATGTAATTCCAGTTTGATTTCTCCAGTTTGCTCACCTCCATAGGTTAGTCTTGGCTAAAATGAACTGAAAGCATGGGAATATCAGTTCTGCACATTGGAAGAGAAGAAATCCACTGAAGCTCCTTCAGGGAAAGCTTTAGAAAGTAAAAAGTAAATAGAAGACTGCTGCCTTGACAATCTCACACTCACATGAGAAGGTACAAGAGGAGTGTTTGGTGCCAGACTGTGCAGATTTTAGACTGAGAATTCACACAGTGCTACTATGGCACTGTGGGCTGTAAACCTCCCATGGACTATAGACTGAAGAGTGTGTCAGACCTGGGGCTGCTTATCTCTGGAGTGGACCAGTATGACTGAGGAAGACACTGGTATGATTTAGCAGTTAACCCTGCTTCTTTTGAGACAGCTCTGTGTACCCATTATGGTTTCAACTCCAATGTCCCACAGGAGGCACTATTCCTGAGAGAAACTGAAATACAAAGTATAAAAATAATTCCCAAGGCCACTTCCAGCAAGTGATTCATCACATTTCTTGGTAAAATTTCTGTTCTTGTCAGGTTCTGCTTCATGACATTGAGTACAACATTTTTTGCTTCCCATTCATAGCTACTGAAGACTCACAGTCACAATAGCACATTAGTTATTGTACTTTACACAAACAGAAAATGTTGGTAAGGTCTTGAAATTTTTATTTAGTCAATCAGGGATTTTTTTGAACGAATGACACTCTGTAGAGAAACTAAAGTTGATAAATGATAGTTCATTATGTTTCAAATTACTATCATTCGCTTCTGTGTGAATGTTCAAAGTTTTCGAACTGTTCATTTAAAAATGTTGATTATAACCTTGTGGACCATGATGGATTGTATTTTGCAAATATGTATTTACAAAGGTTTTAATTATCGTCTGTGGTGCATATATTTGCATAAAATTTGCATAATGTAATTTCACTGCCTATCATGCAGGGAATATCTTGGAGAGTCTTTACTGTGAAGATTCTTGATATGTTTGGCATTTTTAAATGTAGTTGCTGCTTTTATGCAGGAAAGGTTTTACCATTCTCAAGGGCACACAATGCTGCACATCTTGGAAAATCAGCAACGACACATATATTCTCTAAGGCAATGGCTGATTTTTCAAAAGGGTTACACATGTTTTCACCACAGACTGACAAGTGGATTAAATCCTTGCTCTGCGTGTTTGAAATTCATAACACAAGGCATCATGAAAGCACAGTATCTTTTCCAAATGGCAGCATGTGTGGAGAATATCTATTTTTAAACAAACATACACAATTAGGAAACTTTAAACTTAGCATTGTGCCTCATCTAAGGTGCTCCTGGGCTTCCATATCACAGAAATACAGAATCACAGAATAGTCTGAATTGGAAGTCACTCATAAGGATCATCAAAGTCCAACTACCGACACCGCAAGAGTCATGCCATGTACCTGAGCATTGTCCGAATGCTTCTTGAACTCTGTCAGGCTTTATGCTGTGACCACTTCCCTGGGGAGCCTGTTCCAGTGGCCAACCACCTTCTGGGTGAAGAATCTTTTTGTAATATCCAACCTAAACCTCCCTGGATACAACTTCAGCCATATGTAGTCAAATCCAAGATTTTTAACATCTTATTAATACACCTAAGACTGAAAACAGAGAGGTTTACCTTTGCATCCCTGTACCACTTCCTGGGGATTTTTTTTTAATTTTTTTTTTTTTTTTTTTTTTTGCTTTGAAATATCTGCAGGAAGACTCCACCAAAGAATGAATATTGATAGTAAGGATATGATCATTCCTGCTATGAAGGGCTCAACTCTTATCCCTTTTCAGGAAGGATAATTAGGAATAAATACTTGTGCTAAGAACTGCAACCTGTCTGAAAGTTGGAGACTGAGCTTTTTCTGTGCAACCACAGGCAAAGGCATGAAGGGGAATATAATCCTCCCTACCTCTGCTCCAGCCAACTACAGCCTCCGGTCTTGAAGTTGGATCTGAAGGATTGGAAAGAGATCTAACAATGGAGCAGAAACAGTCTGGAAATACATGGAAAGGTACATATGTGCATACAGGAAAGGTCAGGTAAACATACATTTCTCTCTGCTCCATACCACTCCACCAGATCTTACTGGACACTTGGATATGATTTTTTTTGCACGTATGAAAAGATTAATTTATAGATGTCTTCCCTAACCACAAGCATAAAAGTGGAAGCATACATCCTTTCTTCCCTCCTTGATTTGTCTGTTGGGGTCCTGCTGAAGAATTGGAAAATACAGAAATATCTTTTGGAATTCCCTTTCCATTTCTACCTGTGTTGAGTTCAGAAATAGCATGAATTGCAGCCTCTAGATTTCTCCAAGATTTTTGCTTACTTTCACAGGATAATCTAAAATTTCTCTTTGGAGTTTATATTCTTAGGTGATTCCCTCAAGCTATCCCTTACTGTAATCATCTCATATTACAAGAGTTAAGAGGAATACACAGCATTTATAGGCCTTTTCTCCATATAAATTAGTTTCAAATATGAAGACCTAAAGAGGATATCCTACACCTTGCATTAGCTTGCCATTACTGGTTTGCATATAAACTATTTTTTATACCCGCATAAGGTTTCTGGAATGTTTTTTCCACACTCCTGCATGAAAACTGGACTTTAACACACAAATTTGTTTGGGAACTGCTTTTTGCTTTGCAAGCCCTTTAATGAAGCTGTGTCTGCAGAGGAACTGGCAGCTCTAAGTCACTCTATACCAACATGTACTAACATGGGCTTTGAAAATCAGATTGAAAAAAAACGAAGAACAAAAGGTGAACTATGACTAAACCCATGATAAAATCACAAAACTCATTAAGATATCCATCAAAGTTATCATATATTAGAATAATATTTTCTTAAACAACTGTTTCTACCAAAATATTTTAAATTTGTCCTTATCTACCATTGTCTCTTTTTCACTCTCTGTGGATAACTGAACATTCTGATTATTATGAATGTTTATTATTAATATAATTTCCACTCAAATATTTATAAATCATTCATTTAAAATAAGGTATTTATATGGGAAACATTAAATTCATATTATGCTAATCAGTATCCTAAGTGCCTAAACCATTCCAGTGAGAGAATCAAGTAATATTTTAAGGCTTTCACAGAATAAATAAAATCATTAAACTTCAATAACCTACCAGCACAGCATTGTATTGCATCAGCAAAGAAAAGCTCATGAACTGCTAGCAAACCAAGAAACCAATTAATAATTTGAATAAAGAATTCATCTGAAAATTAGCCAATCTTTTAATGAACAATTGCTGAACATTAAACTGGTGCAATGTCTTGATTTTTTTTATAATCCACTTTGTTCAGACAATTGTATTATACAAGGCCTGAAGCAACAGTTAGAGGGCATTTAAAAAGATATAAAAGTATTATTGATTTACCCTTCTGCAATTATTGATGTCTTAAAGCTGTAAGTGTCTACTCCTGTAGCTATACACATATGAAATGAGAAATTTAAGCACAGTCCTATGTTTGTCTCAGCCAAATTTAGTTCAACACCACCTGGCTAACATCTAGACCACAAGAGTTTCTGCTGTAGCAAGCAGAGCTAGAGTAGGACAGTAGTGGCCTTTTAGGCATTTAGGTCTCAGGTATCCAGCCCATATTGAAACCAAATATGTCAGGAATATAACTGGAAATTATCAGATATGTTGCTCAGAGGAATCACTGAAGTGTGCCGTCTTGTTTAAATGCACTTATTAAGGATTAGATCATGAATTTATCATTTAGATTGTTCAAGTGTTCTTCCTTCCAGGTGTCATGCTGGCATCACTGAGAAAGCTAGGATGGCATATACTCACTGACATAAGGAGAAGTTTCATACAGGCTCCTGCCTGCATGCAGAACAATGTTACAACATTGTATCCCACAGTAACCTCATTTTGTAGCAAGTAGAGCATAGAATAGCCATAGTAAGATGCATACTTAAATATTGAGTTTGCATGCAGATATACCTGCCTACCTTACTGACTATCTAGGGATTAAAAAAAGCAGCTATTTAAGCCTTTTTCTATTTAAAAATTATTAATATGATGATTAATCCAAGTCTAAACATAAGTGAAGATTTCTTAAAAATGATAGGTTTCATTTTAAGTTTCGCTAGTCAGAAATGTATATTGAAGATTTTAAGAAAAAGAGATAAAACTCACTTATCAGTTATAAAAATTAATAAAAATTGTGAACAGATGTATGTTTAGAAAGAGTAGAATGATTTGGCAAGATCTTGCTCACACTAGATGTATTCTTGTAGGTATGTGAAACATTATTAACATTGTAGGAGTAAAATAGTTCCATGTACTTTTGGTATGGTCAAGCCAACCTGAAATTAAGTAAATGCACTTTGAGTAAACTACTAACATTTTATTAGACTAAATAAGAATACAAAAATGCATCAAAGACACAACTGAGAAGGCCTCCATTCTTCAAAGTATCTAATCTACTAAATCACCATATAAATGAACAATATAATCAGATTAATTTCAAAATGGACAAAACAGATATTTTTTTTTTGTTAGTTCTGTACTGGAGAATTGAGAAGGAATCTTTTTTCCTTCTAAATTCCAAGTTGAACTTGAATTGGAAGATTTCTCCCAGGCAATATGTATGGATGTCTTTTCTGATATCAGACATTTTCCTGATGGAAACTTGCCTTAATGATCATCTGTCCCAAAAAAAGATAGAGGCTTTGCTTCTGATGTAGAAGCTATACTTGTACCCTTTATTTATGCAGTCATGGAATAATTCAGGTTGGAAGAGATCCCTGGAGATCTTATAGCTCAGGAAGATATATGGTCCGTGCAATCTCCCTTTAAGTAATTTGTCTCATTCCTGTCATTTTCTTTGGATCATTAGAGAAAGTACGAGTCGTATCTAGGGAGAAAACAAATCTTCTACTATAAATTAAGTTTTACACCTCTATTTAGGAAGGCAAAACTTCTTTTATATTTCATTAATCTATTGACCCCAGAGCAATCAAAGTGTTCCTAGGATCAAATTCTATTAATTAGTGATGATGTAGACTAATGGAAAACTGAAGCAGGTTTTTAAAAATAGAACCTGATTTTGTCCAGCTTTTGAACAAAGGCACAACAGTGAAAGGCTGTCTAACTTGACTCTCCTCCTACATGACGCAGAGAACTCTTTCCTTTTCCTTTCATGAATCCTAGAGAAGAAGAATGTGCGTGGACAAACAGAAAAAAAATACTTGTCAACTGCTTCATGTATTATTGGGATATGCAAAGAAAATCTGAAAGGCAATATGCAGAAACTTCCCTTGAGTAGAAATGCTGCTTTTATGGACAGGGAAAGGTGGAAGAGTAAAAGCCAAATGGAAACAACGAAAGCCTGCTGTCAGGATGCTGCATGGGCCAGCTACTCCTTGAGGGCTGCGGAGCCAGGAGCTGAGTGGGAACCCAGAACAGGACAGGGCCTTGCCAGCCAGGGCTTGGTCCGGTTGTGCCCAGCTCAGGAGAGTCGGGGCCATCCGGGTGCCATGGCCAAGTTCAGCCAAGGGTTGAGGTCACTGGGCTAAGTGGCAGTAAAAGATTGATGCCACAACAGAAGTGTCCCTTCTGTTTTCAGATTTCTGAATGGTTTTTTAAATCTGTTTAATAGAGACAGGAAACATTGCCTTCTTAATGTCTGTGTCCCACAAATACAAGTGCAGTTATCACTGCAAACATGTAACATGTGCAGGCAGAAGAGAGAATGACCCTTGTGACAACAAACTGAACCATTGTCATTTCCTAAAGATAAGAAAGAAAAGGAAATTCAAAACCACAGAGAAGATGACAAGTCCCCAGTGTTGTTATTTCTTTTTACTCTCTGGCTGAATGATATGTCAAAGGTTAAGAATCAATCTCAAAGAAACCCCTCAAAGAAATCTCCTCTACCTCTGTCAACAAGTTCTGAAAGCAAATTTTAAAATCCATGTTTCTACATGGAAATCAGAAAAAACCCAGTTACTTCTGGTAAAGCATCCAAAATAAAAAAAAAAAAAACGTTGTTATACTCATCCATTGAAATACCAACAAAACCTACAGAATTCAAGGTAAGTCACATGCATGTCAAAAAAAACCAAAACAAAACAACCAAACAGAACAACAAGAATAACAAAAACACAAACAGAATAACGTGGGAGAAGGGGTGGGGGGGGAAGGAAAATAGCCTTTTCAATAAAAATATTCTTGTGGGACAGATGTAAGAACAGTAGCCTGAAACTTTAAATGTTTGAATACAAGGATTGTTCCTCACAAAGAAGTAGAAGGAATGAAGGAAGAAAAATTGATGGAGGGGAGAGAGGCAAATAAAGAGCTCTATAGATTTTCTCTTATGTTCTGTGAGCTGTAAGTAAAGGAAGATTGCACAGTTGGTACTACCTCAGGAGAAACCTGGGATGTGATTAAAAGCCAAACAGGCAGAGTGCTTTCAGCTGCTTCCTACTGTCTTAGAAAGGACAAATGTTTGAATTTTCCAAGTTCCTTTTAACCTTCAACTGGTAGCCACCTGTGCTTGGTCCTATACCTTCTTCTCTACTCAATTTCTGGTGCATTAAAACTCCTATTTTTCCTATCCCACTGAGAAATAAAGCAGAGGGAATTTTAATGTGCCCAGTCAAGAGGAGTGGACACAAAGGACAGTCCTAAAGAAGCCTGAGAGTAGAGGGACCAGCAATTCCACATGGAGCAAATTACTTATCCCTCATGAATACCATGGGGTTGATTCTGGATCTTCTAACTGTGGTCTGGATCTTCTAACTGTGGTCTGGTAACACCTATTAATTTGAGGGATACAAAAGGAAATAAATGAGGTTGCTCAGGATTAGTATACTTTGGTCAGTTAGAGAAATGAAGGAATATGAGGAATAGTATCAAGGTCACTTCCATCACAGTGCTCTTCAGAAAGTCCATGGCAGGCAGAGCACACAACTTTTGGGAAAGAATGCAGACATATCAGTATTTTGAAAGTTTTAAAGAAGAGTATATAAATACAGATATATAAAGCCATTGGCAATACAATAATGTTCTGAGTGACACTAAAACTGAGAGAAGGGAGAGAGGAAAAGGAAAAGTAATAAATTCATATAGGACAGTGAATGTCATTTGAAATATAAATAGTTCATTGTCTATCCAATATATATTAATCCTATTTCCAGTTGTAAGAAAGGAAAAATATTCAACCTAATGCCCCATTTGACAATATTTAGGAAACAATGCTGACAGAAGGAGAAGAAAAAGATTTGATACAGTATCTTTATGAAATATCATGTTATGGTTTTGTTTAAAATTGAGTAAAAATGTAAGTATTCACCAAATTAACCATTATTCAAAATAAAAAAATATTTAGTAATTAATTAGAGTAATATATATTTTTTTAATTGTTTCATGATCTTCCCTCTGCACTTGTTATTGGGGGAAGAAGAAGGAGGTGGGAGAACTATGCAGATGATAAATCAGATTTATCATCTATGTAGCATCTTCACTGATAAAAGCCAAAATAAAATTTACATGAATGGGAATGAACTCCATTTACCAATCAGTTTTCACATTGTGACACCTACCCTCTAAGTCTTCTTTATTGTGATATAGGGCCATGCACTTTGACTGGGACAGTGACCCCCACTACCAAGAAATCCTTTGTCACCCCACCCTTTTCTCTTTCCTACCTGCTTGTCTGTTCTCTCCCCAGTTATTCTTCCTTTCCACACTCTGCAACCTTCACCCTTTCACACCGTCTAGATAATGGGACTCCATTCCACGAAAGCCTCAAGATATTGCTATGATGTAAGTGACACGGAATCATAAAACTTCTCTGCCAACATTTTATGCATGAGACACAGTATCTCTGCATGCACAGCCAGTGACTGCACACTGAAAACTACATTTTAATCCCTCCTGAAATACTGCTAAGTAGAAAGATGCTGCATCAGTTATAAAGAATTTGCTGTGAAAGACTGACATTGTATTAGTGGGAACTACATTATTTTGGCAGAGGATGAACAGAACTATCCCTGGAAGACTGACCCAGTACA
This sequence comes from Pardalotus punctatus, assembly GCA_013400915.1. Lineage (NCBI taxonomy): Eukaryota > Metazoa > Chordata > Aves > Passeriformes > Pardalotidae > Pardalotus > Pardalotus punctatus. The sequence goes on along the minus strand of VZTX01022141.1, from coordinate 120,320 downwards.
AGGAATGAAATTACTACAACAGTGTTATTTATGTCCATCAGCATCAGGTTTAACTGAGCTACGAGACACCAATAAAATATAAATGCATGTTTGTGTTCAGAATAACATTTTCAAAAAAAAAAATACATCTGTTTAACAAAATTATAACTTGAGCCAGTATTTGTCATGGAGATGCTTGAACTGTCTAAAACATAAGTAGTAGGAAAGCATAACACTTACTGTGAATTAAATTATGACTTGAAAACTATGTTTTTGCACAGAAAATAGAAGGGAAACAGAAACTATATCTTGATGATAGAATTAAAATAAAATTCCCCAATAAAGGCAACATTCCGTCATTTTCTAATCATTTTACATATATATATATATATATATATGTATGTATGTATGTGCCCCATGTAATTCTGTCAGCCAAGCAAACAGGAAGATAAAAAAGAATTTTTTTGGGAAAAAATAATGCAGTTAACAGACAATGAAAGTAATACTTACTAGGTCAATTTTTACTATCTTGGTGGTGAAGTCCCTACCTTAGTACTCAAAAGCCATGGACATCAATGAATTCCAGCTTAGGACTTTGTTGTCTAATATCCAAAGAGAGCAGAGGAATGACTTTGTTATGTGTCTGTTTAATCAATGTCCAGAAATAGCAAGGATTATTTTTCAGGGAAGGTTTGACAGAGAAGTGTGTGATGGGAATTGGTTTAATAAGACAACCTTTTAAAATGCAATAGTCAGGAAATCCTTAGAGAAGCTCATACCAGTATTAATTTGACAGCCTTCACAGTATAAATCTTTTTTCTCCTAAAAGAAAATAAAAATATAAGTCATGAAGCTCAATAGGGACAGATTCGATTTGTCCTTTCTTTTTTCTTTTTTTTTCCATGAAATTACAAGTTTAATTAACCAGGCCTGGAGTTTTTTGTTGTATTAAAGCAGAAGCTCATTTAAAGCCAATGAGCCCGTTCAACAATAATAGAAATTGCTACTGCTACTCCATTCTCGTCTCTGGCACCACATTTACTGGATACCATCTCATCACCATAAACCAGTTAACATTAGTGCACATTGGTCATCAGCTGCTTTGCAAAGAACTTTCTGTTTTCTCATTTGTAAAGAGAAAAAACAATAGCAAGAAAAATTACCTCTTTTTACTGCCTCAAAAACTGAGGTAAGGAAAACTGCCTATCATACTATAGTAATTTATTCTGTGTCCCAACTAAAGCACAGTACCCAAAACCAAGATACTTCATCCTCAGAAGTGTTGCAGTGTTGAAGCATTTATTGTTGACTGTTCACATCTTATTTAAGTAGGTTGTCCTTGTGATTTTTACATTACCAATAAACCAAATATCAGATGAACACAGGCTATAAAATTGCAAAATGTGTAAAAATTAAGATATATTACAAAACACAGTACTTTTAGAGACTTTTTAGAGCTTTCATTGTTTACATATTTCATTCATTGAGGCTTTCTTTGAAATCCTGAATTAAACAATTGCTGTATATTAAATGAAAATGAAGATTCTTGTGTTGATGCATGCCTTCTGGAGCTAGCATTGAACAGTAATACAAAAGAATTCAAAAATAAATCTAAAAAAACAACTAAATACAATAAATTTTTGAAAAAGAAGGAAAAAAAAAAAAAGTCTGCTCTGTCCCACCCCTCCAAGGACAGAGAAGCATATTTAGTAGCAATATAAGTGCACACCTAACACTAGGGCTAGGAGAAACCAGTGTTTCATTCCACAGTTTGCTCAAGTTAATTTCCCAAAAAATCTATTCACAAACACCAGAAAATATTCATGCCTGATATATCTGGTGCACAGCATTGCACTGACAATACAAAGTCATTCAAATTCCATCTAAACTTCTTGTCTTTATAGTACAAAGCCCCTTGAGTTCTTGATTGTTCCTACAGACTTACGACAGTTTTGTAGCCCAGAAAGACAGGACACCAGCTACTCCTTAATGTGATTCTAAAGCCCTAATTTTTCAACTTTTTAATGGCAACTCCTTAGGGGCATACATCTGAAACACCCACTGCTGTCCTGGCATTACAGAAAGAAAACAGCTTCCAACATCCTAAGAATGTCCAGGATAAAGAGTTAAAAAATAGTAAAGAGTAAAACTATTTATTTTTCCAAGTTGAAAAGAAATCAGAGTTTATTTTCTCTTTATTCAAAAAGTCTCTGGAACCAAGAAGGCATCTGAGATCTAATACCTAAATTAAGATGGAAGAAAATAAAAGGAGATTGAAATATTATTAGTGATAAGGTTTACACTTCAAACTACTGGGACTTGCTTGCTGCTGCATGACGGAAAGTTTATGCTGAATTTTTTTTTCTAGTTTCAAACTTTACATCTGCATAGAAATACACCCCTTCCTTTTACAAGTACTTGTCAGAACCTTTTACATATAACAATCTTCCTCAGTATGTTTTTAGACTGTAATTTCTTTACATTCAAAATATAAATTTGAATCTTTCGCCTGCCTAACTGTTTACATGCTTGGCATTATTTGCATCTTTGTTCATTTCTACATTTGATTTCTTTCTCTTATATCAGCAGCTATATTTGCAATGTCCTTCAATACTTTTTAGATGCCTCTGTGTCTCATCTTCATTTGTCTTCAGATTTAAGCAGCAGCTAGTTTAGTAATTTTAAATTCATTATTTCCTATCTTTATTTACGAGTTTACTTCCTTCCTGCTATTTTTTATATTGTAATTGTATAAGCCTCTCTTATTTCTCTTAACAAACCAGCTATCTCCTTTTATATATGGTGTAATTTATTTTCTTCACACATTTTTCTTGTTTGGCTTACTGTCATATCCTTCCATTTGGCAGAAAACAGGAATGCTCAAATAGCCAGGCTGAAAAAAAAATATTCTTCTTTATGCACAGCATTTTATTGATATTCATTTCTTATATACATTTTGAAAAAATTGTTCTTGTAATTTATACTGAAAGTTCCTAGAAGAAAACAACAACAAAAAAAGACATGTCGTCAGAATTTCAGTATATAATTTGAAATAATGCAAATCAGTGGCAGAGCTTCTTATACATATCTGATTTAATCTTCAGGCATATGTATATTACTTACTACTTGAGGGGATAAGAATCCTAAGCATACAGCAGTTGTAGAAGTATTGCATGCTTTCAGTAAGCAATTTTGTAAACCCCTCTTAGACTTCAGAGATCCTAACAATTTTTGTATTGCTGTTTCTCCGTATGGTTATGTATGTGTTTGAACATATATTCTTATGCACCCCCACTTAATGAAAAGCATCAAGAACTGGTTACCTATTTACTGTAATAATTTCTTTCCTTACAGGCCCTATGTTCCCCAGCCATGCAGAGATCTCACTGCTCTGCTCAGCTCTGCTCCTGTTAGCTTGCCCAGTACCTGTCTTGGCCTTGGCAGGAAAAGTCACCATGCCTCAGTGACTGCCAGCACACACACTGCTGTGCCTCTCCTGTGCTCAAATGGATTTGCTCTCACCTGGGAGGTGGAAAGAGGAACTACAGGACATTACTTCTAGCAGTGCATCTCCAACACAAAACCTGCCACAGTCAACGCTGCAGACTTTAACCCTGCTCAGTTTCCCTCTCTGTCAACTCAAAAGGTACATTAAACTCTCACCATGCACGCAGAAAGGTTTGGGTTCATAGGGGAATGGGTAGAGGAAGAGGAAAAAGATCTGAACTTTTGTATCTTAGAACTTTGGCATACCTGGTTGAAGACGTATTGCACATGGGAACTGGGAGATCACTACCTTAAATGCCTTGGTTTTGTGAATCCAGGTCTTTGCTAGTGTTAATGGCCTCAAAAAATGATTGTGAATACTTCCACTTCAGAACTTCAGTCACAGAGATGAAAAGAACCCATTAAAATAGTGCTGTGCTCAGGAGGAAGCCTAGAGTCTCTCACTCACTGTCCATTTCTCTTTCCTGAGAGAGACAGAAAGCAAGTTGTGGGGTTTTGTGGGGTTGTTGGGCTACTTGGCAATTTCACAGCACTTAGGCAGTGCAACTCAGAGATTAAAAGAAACTGAGAAAAGGTCAGATGGTAGTGGCAAGGGAGATAATCTTCTGTTGTAAGGCTGGCAAGGTGTGTCAGACCAAGTCAACAGCATCCATGGGTGGTAGCTACCAAAATGTTATTAGGATGTGCAAGCACTAGCCATTGTTTACATTGGCCTCCTATGGCTGACCAGTGGCACGTCCAACTCTGATGAGGCTGGCTGCTAGGCAGATGTGTGTGTAGCAGGAGGCTAAATCAGTGGAATTCCAATGTTTTATAGGCCTAATCCACAGTGCCTTGTCAGTGTGTTTTTTGGAACATGTGCTGGTTATCTAATATTGTTTTTGCCTGGGTTATTCTAATGTGTCTGGTTCCAAGGATTGCCTGTGGCATAGCAAGTCCTGTTGCTTTCCAAATTTGCACTTTTCCCAAGGTCTGGGTAGGTAACCTTAACGGTGCTTGTAGGGGGGTAATGGAACTAAATCTTTGAGCCATCTTGTAACAGCAGAATATGAGGGGCACTCCAAACAACTGAATCAGACACCAAAATACACAGTGGAAACTTCAGTACAATTGAGAGCTTATAATGGGAAGCTAAAGTAGGAGAATCCAATTTTTAAAAAAATTAAAATTATTCAATTTATATCAGTGGGAACAAATATTTTGGCCTAAACTCAATTTAAAATGTGCTGCAGCCAGCATGAGATACAGAGGCTACACGTCATGAAAGAGCCCAGAGAGGGTAATGTAGGAGACCAGCTGTCCTTAATGGTATGTGTACCCAGGCCATAGACCCTGTTCGTTTACCAATCTCTAAGCCAGAAATAGAAACTCAACCATTTAGTTAACAAGTGACAAGAGATATTAGAAATGGCCTCTCAATATGTACCACTAACAGTGAAAGAAAATCTGCATTATTGTTTGTGTTTAGATCTAAGAGAACTAAATCGATTGAAAAGGTTCCATGAAGTGACACATTAATCTTTCACTAACTTAAATGTATATCTGCTTGGCTTTTACAAATCTCCCCAGGTAAGAGGAATTCCAGGCAAGCCACTTTCAATGCACTATGCAGGAGGCAGCAGTTTCACAGGCTTCCTTTGGCGTAAAATATATTCTTGAGAATTTTCACTAAATGCTACATATTTCTTGAAGGAACTGAATCTATTGAAATGCACAGAGATGATGTCCTGACTTTTGAGAGTACAACAGAACATCACAAAAGACTAAAAAGTGCATTTGACAGGACTATGAAATAGGACCCAAATTATACAAGAAATGTAAAGCTTCAGGCTCCAGAAATGTTTGAAAGAAGGTCTAAAGAAGGCAGTCAATTCCTAGCTATTCCAGACTTCAAAGATGAAAAGACAAATGAGTGTGCAAAGTGGGAGGGATGGTAAAATCTGTGGGAAAATTCATTCCAAGCTTGACAGTCTTTATTAGTAGCTGTCAAGTACTTAGAAAGAAGAGCGCCCAACAGTATTCAAGCTTGGACAGAGACTTTCAAAGCTTACGGGTTAATAAAGTTCCTATTCTGAAGTATTTTGATAAAAGTACACAGACCTAGGTATTTTCAGATGCTTTGGAAAATTGCTGATGGATAGGATGCTTACAGAATAGTCTGGATACAGTGCACTTATGAAATCATAATGTCCCTATGCTTTAGCAGAGAGGAAGAGGGTAGGTGAAAGAAGTTTTACATATTGATTTACAGAAAAATGGCAATAGAAAGAACCAATCACATAACATTTGTGCTCACAGCACAAATGCACTGGTTAAATAGAACTGCAAAATAGGGTGAGGTTTTACCAATTGCAATTATACTATTTGAAAATATAGTATAAACCCAGAAACATACTGATAGAGACAAGATGAATTCTCAAAAATAAAGGTGTATTATTGCACATGGGAATAGTAATAAAAAAACCTGTCTCAGAAACTGTATTGTTGTACAACTATTTGTGTTACTATAATGTTATGTGGAGAAATTTGTTCCAATTTTTTCACGGGAAGAATTAAATCTGCATTTGCCAGATATGTCCTAGAAATTGTTAGATCTTAACCTGGTCTAACCAGCTGATAGGCAGGACTGGCTTATGGCTTTCAACATGTAACATGTTGTTGAGGTTTGACCCTGGCCAAATGCCAGGGACCTACGACGTCTGCTCTCTATGCTCTCTCCTGCTGCATTTACGCAGAGGAGAGGAATCAAACTAACACAAACAAACTGGACTCATGAGCTGAGATGAGGCACTGGTGGGGATGGACGCACGAGAACATGACCAAACAGGTGGGAAAACTTAAGTTGCAAAGTGATTTATTAACCTAACAGAGTCAGAGGATAAATGAGAGGTAAAAATAAGCTCTTAAGACACCATTTCTTTGCTCACCCCCCTTTCCTCTTAAGATGCCATTTCTCAGCTCACCCCCCTCCCTCCTTCAC
>VZTX01022141.1:0-113589 GCA_013400915.1 Pardalotus punctatus | reverse complement strand
CTTCACCACGGCCGGCAGAGTGTTTTCAGCTCTGGCGCCTGGAGCACCTCCTCCCCCACCTTCTCCACTGACCTTGGTGTCTCCATGTTGTTTTCCCTCACATATTTTCACCTTCTCCTCCGGCTAAAAAGAAGTGCGTGCACCCATTGTTTTGATTTCTTCTTAAATATGTTTTCACAGAGGCGTAACTAACAACTCTACTTGGCCCAGGTTTGGCCAGCAGCATGTCCATCATCTTCAGAGCCATCAGAGAGTGGCTCTGCTGGACAGGGTGAAAAACTTCCAGAACCTTCACACAGGACACATCTTGGTGCCCCTCCCTACCCACTAGGAAAAACTGGGCCAAGTAAAAGCACCTCACCTGCCAAGTTCCAAACATCCTTAACTGAATGGTCTGGTGGAAAATGCCATTAAGATAGATAAAAGGTTATTCGCAAACAACTCTAGAAGAGATGTGTTCTTACTTCTGATGTATGTGTGAGCATCATTTCTAGAATGATCTACCACTAGCTGGAATTTAGTTTAACACAAAAATCAAGATCAGACCTCCTCAAGTAGGAGGAAAATCAAAGACAAAACCGTTTCTGAATATAAAATGATACAATGATAATACAACAGGAGTTCTAGGATATTGAAGTTTTGGAAGCCTGGATGTGCAGACTGAATGCATAATGGCATTTAGTGGATGCAAGGGACAGTGACTTGTGAAACTCTGCTTTGTTCATCTTATACAAACTTGAGAACATATTTTATGGGAAGCTTGAAGCCATTACAATGCTTTTCTAATTAAAAATAATGCATCAGGCAGCCAGCCAGCCAGGGAAGGGAGGGGATTCTCCCATTCTACTCTGGACCGGTGTGCCTTTACCTCAAGTCTTGGGGGCAGTTTTGGGCACCACAATGTAAGAAGGATATAAAGCTTTTAGAGAGTGTCCAAAGCAGGGCAATGAAGGGTCTGAGGGGAAACCATATGAGGAGGGGCTGAGGTCACTTGGTTTGTTCAGCCTGGAGAAGAGGAGACTGAGGGGAGACCTCATTGCAGTCTACAACTTCCTCATGAGGGGAAGAGGAGGGACAGTCTTCACTCTGGTAACCAGTGATAGGACCCAAGGGAATGGCAGGAAGCTGTGTCAGTGGAGGTTTAGGCTGGATATTAAGAAAAAGGTTCTCCACTGAGAGGGTTTGGGCACTGGAACAGGTTCCCCAGGGCAGTGGCCACAGCACCAAGCCTGACAGAGTTCAAGAAGTGTTTGGACAATACTCTCAGACACAGGGTGTGACTCTTGGGAATAATGCTGTGCAGGGCGAGGGGTTGGATATGATGATCCTTGTGGGTCCCTTCCAACTCAGCTTATTCTGTGATTACGTAGTAGTGAGGTGGGAGGAGAGGAGATGAGAGAGAAACTGCTTTTCCCTGAAAGCAAACTGGAAGCAGGATTGTACTAAGAGAAGTTTGCAGAAGGGTGGAAAATAGGTCAAATTCTGAAGTGCTATTAGAAGATTAATGAGAATATGTAAAACACTACTAAAATGGTTTAATGGGTTTTTTTATGACCTCTGTAAAATAAAATTTAGGGTGACATCAGCTTCTGTTTCTAAAAAAAAAAAAAAAGGAAAAACAAGGAATTTATGTACTGGCCCTTTGATAGTAAAATAACAAAGAACAAAGTGTATGGCCTAAGACCATTAAATTGAAAACATGAGTTCTGAGCAGAAAGCATGTTAGAGTCAGAAGAGAGAAAATCTGGATCCCACTCTCTTTATAACCTTTGTATAGCAAAATTTCATAGGAAAGAGTAACTGATAATGAAGAGGTGACAAAGAAAAATTCCATCAATTATCTTCTGGCTGTTAGTTGCCAACTGCCAGTTGAGCCTGATTTCTTCTCTAGTTCAGCACAAAGAGAACGTGTAAACAGTCCCATCCTTTGGGATGAAGCAGAGGAGCTGTGTTCAGGCAACACTCAAAATGGGAGAGATGGTTTAAGGACCTGTTTCTGTTGCTTCCCAGTGATGTCACTGCTTGCCTGCTAAGTAGCATACGTATCTAATGTCCTTATTGATATGGTACATCCAAACACCAACAGGAAAGAGGCTTGTAAGCAGGGGCCAAATATGTAATGTAAGCATACACCTATAGCTGCAGAGACACTTGGACCTTGGTTGCAAGTATATGCAATATCCCCAGCAGGTAAGACAATTACCACCACATCAGCAATCTCCCCAGCACCCATGCACAACAAAGATGCATTGGGTACACTGGCCAAGCTTCATGGATGTGACGTAGCCGACAGGGATCAGGCGGCTGTGGAAATGTGAATCTGGTTGGATTCAAACAACTCTGCAATAATTATATAGTCAGTTCTCATTCAAAAATACTGGGAGTTGAAAAATTTCCACAATCTGTGCAACCATTTTAACTTTGTATCCCACATGTAATCTGATTTCTCACCTTGCTGAGACTAGAGTCAATGAGAAGCAGCTGAAACTAATAATGTTATAGTACCATACACTAGAAAAAATTGTATCAGGACTTATATCTACATACAAAATTGGATTTGTTTTAACTTTAGAGTTTCAAAAGCTTCTTGACGTGAAGGTGAAACAATACACCAGGATGGTACTAGCTCCTAGCACCCAGCTGCACCCAGCATTAACCTGCTGTCTAGTCTGTCTCTGCTCAGGACAACCCAGAGCCAAGGGGTAGCACAATGCAGGAAATTGGTATTCAAAGACAGTAAAGAGACACAGGGCTGGATTACAATGCCTACTGATAGCCTGGCTCTTTGGGCCCAATCAAGCATTTAAAACTTTCCCATATGCATGAAATTTTCTTTATGGAAATTTCCACAAAATTATCCACAGGGGATACTGTGCTGATGCAAATATGTGTAGAAGAGAAGAGATATGATGATATTATCTAGAGAAAATGTCTATCCCCTCCCTGAAGAACTACATCAGTTCTTGAAATAGAAAAGAATAAAACTGCGGTGACAAAACCAGCAAGAACTCAGAAATTAGAAGAATATGTTATCTTAAAAAGTGAAGAAAAAAATCCAGGTCAGTGTTACTTGTAGCATCATGAAAAATAGCAGCCAGACACACAAAAAGGGAAAGAGGGGAATAAAGGTTTATTGGGCAGTGTCAGGATGATTAAATGTCAAAAAACCACTCAGTCTTCATAAAAGATCAGTGATAAAAATACCATTCCATAAAGGCTGAAAATAGCAGAATAACCTTACAGGAATAAGTGCCCCACTTTTATGAATGTGACCTGTAGGATGAATTACTAATATCTTAGCATAGGTAACTGAAGATTAGAAAGACAGCATGTAGCTATAAGTGAGTATGTAGTGGACTAATAACCTTAAAATACATGACTGAGGAAACTCACAGAATAAGCTATAATCCATTTTAAAAACTTTAGATGTGAAAAGACAGCAGTAACAGGTAGAATAGTCAAAAAGTGATGCTATATTTAAAGATAGATGATATATACAGCAAATTAAAAGAAAGTAACTCTCTTCCAGTATTTTTGTTCCCTTATGAAATAAAATTCAAAGACAGTTTGTGACAGAGATCCAGTGAAGGTTGTAACAGCATATGAAAGAAAGCAAACTAAAAAAAAAGACAAGTGGTAGTGGATTAAAACCAAATAAACTTCATTTCATGAATTCATCATTTGAGCTATTCCATAGCTGTGCTTCCAGATTTTTCAGATGTGCATATTTCTTCTAATCCTAGGTTTTTATATTCCTCTAGAGTGAGCCAACCTAAAAATTTCCATTCCCTCTTTCAGATGGATCTTTCAAAGTTTATTTGTACATGAAAGAACCTGCCTAATTTACTTCTGCTGTTTTTCAGAGGACAGTGCTGAATTCACTGTCTCAGAGGTGTCTATGGTCGTATCAGAAAAACAAAATTTTTTCCTGGAGGCTGGCAGGAGTTTGAGAAGACTAACCAAACTTCTAGTTATTGTGTAAGGATGCAAAGCCTTGTGTTTTTAATCTGAAGAAGAACATAGATTACAGATTACAAAGACTAAATCTGGAATTAAGGAATTCAAACTTTGGTTTAGTTATGTTTTCTCAACAGGAATTCTAGTGACAGGGAGATAAAACACACCCTCTGAGAGGGGAAAAAATTACAATGTGTAACGATCTACTCTGCCCTGCCCAGACCTAGGAAGCATTACATTAAATTATAAAGTACTGCATAGGTACTTAAATCTAGTCACTGAAATGTGAAATAAAATAGAAAGTATGCTTGAGAAGAAGAGATTCCTGAAAGAAACATTAAAACAGTCTGGAGTAAGTACGGAACGTGTGCCTGTTACCAGTTACATATGTTTAGTGAAATGAATTTAAAACACATAGATCACCCACACAAGTTTATCCAAGATGCTGGGGCACGATATGATTATTCATTTACTCATCTTTAAATGGAACTAACTTCCCAGAAAGCAAAAGTGTGAGATCTTGCTAGAGACAGCTTTAGTATTCCTTCTATCCCCTTCCTTCATTTGTTCCCAGATACAATCTCATGCTGAAGCCTCTTCTGAAAAGCTGTAGTAATCACTTTGCTGAATGATGCAGGGAATCACTATGAGTTTCAAAATTGCACTAATTTACAGTCAAAGATAAATCCCTGTCTGACACATCCAGGATCAAGCAGAAAATAGCTGATATACATGGCATTTCACTAAAATCTCTGTTAGCTATATGAAAAAAAAAAAAAAATACCACCCAAATTTTGAAAGACACTAGCAGCAGAGTTTGAGGGTACAGTTATACAGTACTTCTTTGGATGAAAGTCTGCTGAAATAATGCAAGTATTATAATCCAGGTATCAAAGCCCTACCGAAGGAAGAAGAACTTTCCAGAATCTGTTTACATATTTGATTGCAAATATAGCAAAATGAGTGCTCTTTTCTGATATGTTCTGATTATAAGCAGAATTGCAGAGACATGAAAATAATTCATCAGTTAAATTTACTAACCACTTCCAAATTCAGAATGACAAAAATGTGTAACAGTTATTTAAGCTGAACTACTTTACCAGCCATTTTTCAAAAAACAACTGCAAATGCACCTTTGAACTGCTTTTGTAGAAAAAAAACCTCTCTGAATCTAAGGTGATACCACAGCGCAGCAGAGAAACTGTTATTTCTGCAAAAAAAACCATAGAGAAAACATCCATGGGGTCTAAGGTGATGAAGGGCAGTCAGCCATTTGGAGCACAACTACACGACTCTTGTTTCTAGTATCTGTAAGTTTTTAAGGTGAATATGAGGTGTATATCAAGCCAAGGTATGGATTTTTAAATGGTGCTAATGCGTTGAGACCGTCAAGTGTCACTGAGATTTTCCAGATATTACCATTTTGTGTAAACAGGGTTTTGTAAACAAAATAATCACAAAGGCCACATAAAGACAAAATTGCCACGATCTTTTCTTTAGTATAACAGTGGTGTTAACTGACTCACAGTGTCATTTTTAACCACCAGGAGTCTTGTTTTGCAACTCCACATATCACAAAGACTAGTAAAACAGGACTGGTAGACCCAAGGTTACCAAATATGATTAATAACACATGAAGAGGAAATGCATAGAGAGAGATGCTGGAGGAAAAGCCTTGCATATATTTAGAGATGAATAACGTTATTTCTCTTTTAATATTATAAAACTATGGGACACCCACAGCTTTACACAATGAAAGCTAGCCATCCAAATGCATCATAATAAGTACATGATGTCACAGAGTTAGAGAAATTGTGACATTAATGTCATTTTTAATGCTGCATAGCTGAACCTGATAGGATCATCAAGAAGCAAAGTAGAGGGACATACCAAAATACAGTGTTCTTGGCAAGCTGCAAAATAGAGCAGGGATCTCAGAACCTGAGGCTCATCCAACCTATTTCAAGTACATGCAACAAAAAGGATGCAAATGAACCATAATCATATTGGATTATAAAAATAATTGACTGCAGATATATCAAGAAGATACAACCTGTGAACAGTGGAAAACGAGTAATTTAAGTAATTTTCCATCATATTAAGTATGAAGGGAAAGAAAAATGCAAAGAAAAACAATACTGTCCTTTCCAGACCATAAAAATGTATTTTCAATTTACAGAAAAAAAATCCGTCATCACTTTGATGTTTTTTTTTTTCTCTGGGATTGTCATTTCAATAAGGGTTTATAAAAAAAAGTCTTCCCTGTTTACCATGCTTGCCTGGCTACAAGTGCCTGGGGATTTCATGCACCGTGGTGTGTGGATAGATGGATACACAGTAGCCACTATGTATGAAGACAGCTAATTAGTGGTACATTATATAACAACATTTATAAAAACATTTATTGAATTTATCAAGCTGTAATCACAGCTAAGTTCCTGTGATTACACATTTCAAATGGCTTCCTGACTGCACCTCCTAAAAATGCACCAGGTCACATGTGCATTAGTATTAGGAACCACACATAAACTTTGTTTTTTATTCAGACTCTCATTTCTGACACTTCTCTCCTAAATACCAAGTTCATTTTCTCTCTGAATCAGTCACTGGTAATCTCCCCAGTCATCAAGGTCTCATTTTTAGCAGGCTCAAATGAAAAATATGGCAAATTGTACAGATAAATTGAAAAAAAATTAGTAAATAAACCAAACATAACAGACTAGACTTAACATAAGAAAACCCTACTAAATTGGTTACCACTGAAGAATATAGATTGTTTGAATTATCTCACACTGTTAAAATCTACTGATAACAGCTTCCAATGAACATTTTTGCCTAGATGGCACATCCCAAACATTTACTAAAACTTGGGCTGATACTGATGTTTATTACTAAAATTGCCTGTGATTTCCTAGGGTAAGGTTTTGTTTACAGTAATTTGTAACTTGGAAAAACGCCTGTCTCTTTGCCTACTGTTTACACCTCAGGCTTTCTTTTTTATTGATATCTTTTCAAAATATCCAGAAAAAATTTGTAATTTCTACTACCATAGCTGCAGCAAAAGATAGTTTTGTCTTTGTAAAAATTCTCTTGTGACCTTCTTTTGAAAAGTTCTTTTGAACTCCATCTTGAAAATTGTGAGGGCATACAGAATTTTTATTAGACTGCCTTTTGAAAATACACCTGTAGTCAATGCTCAGCACATCTCTTAAGTGTTCAGGCCCCAGGGAAGCACTCTTGTCCAGCCTCCTGCTCAAAAGAGGATCGGCTCCGAGGTCATGCTAGGCTGAGGTCCATGGTAAAATATGTTGGAATCAGGGTCAGATCAGGGAGATCAAACAGGAGACTCCAATGGCAGCTTGAAAATCTCCTTAGTCACAAAAGCCACCTCCAAAAGTGTCATTGTTATTTACCTAGGTGGTGCTGCTGCTTCTAGGGATTGTTGGTATAGATACCTAAGACCTACACTCCCTTTACCTGGGAAGATAATTACTAAAAGAACAGCAAAATCAAGGTGCCAAGTCAGAACAGTGAGTTCTTCCAACAGTTAGGCACAGGCAACAATATTAATTTTTCAGTTGTGTCTAAACCTTAAAACTGTATCATCCTCCCCTCTCAGAGATCAGATTTTTCAGGTTACCAAAAATATCAAAATTCTTATGTGAGGTCAACTTAAAATCTTACTCAAATTTAAATAATTTGTTTCAGTGTTAGCTTAACATTTTCATTATTTTTCCTTTTTAACTCGGTTCATTTTTTAAATGCAAATTCCTCTCAGACACAAAATATAGAATTTTCATTCACAATAATCTGAATTAAAATAATTCAGTATTTTATAGAGAAAATATTTCAGCTAGAAAAGAAAAAAAAATAGCTTTTATATCTTCAAAACAAACATTACCTAAAAGTGTTCACTCTCACAAATTTCTACATATTTTTGTTTCCTTCAAAATGCCAGCTACAGTACTAAAAATTAAAAAAACTTTTCACCACCATTCATGCATTTTCTTGCATAGCTTCAGAATATGAATGTCTTAATTAATTTAGCTTCATAACACCCTTGCAAGATGGGGGAAGAGAGTTAGTTATTTCTTCTTCATAGAAGCTGAACTGAGACATGAGAGAAAGCAAATAAGTACAAACTAATTTGGAATTTCAATAAGGACACCTAGGACCCAGTCTTTCAGACTACTTAGAATTATTTTATTTAGTCTGTTCTGTGTGTATTTAAATTAATTTTTATGACAAATGAATGCACTCAGCAGTTTTGCAAATACCTCAAGGCTTCAAAGCCTGGCCAGCTGCTAAAATCTTATGCTAAATGACTATGTCAGCATCACACAGAAATGTGATGTAAGTGTGGTGATGTGGCAGAGACAGGGATTTTTTTTTCAAACTTTATCACGAGTGGTGATGGTGAACTGTCTTAATAACAGACACTTTCTCCTTAGGAAGGGTCCCATCAGGATCGTGGAATCCAACTCCTGGCTCCATACAGGACCATCTCCAAGAATCACACCAACTGCTCAAGTATATTGTCCAAACACTTCTTGAACTCACATTCAAGAACTCAGGACAGTTCACAGGTCATAGAAGTGTGACCACTTCCCTGGGGAGCCTGTTCCAGTGCCCAACCACCCTATGGATGAAGAACCTTTTCCTAATATCCAGCCTAAAGCTCCTCCCCCTGACACAACTTCAGGTCCTATCACTGGTTACAGAGAAGAGATCAGTGTCTGCCCCTCCTCTTCCCCTCACAAGGAAGTTGTAACTGCAATGAGGTCTCCCCTCAGTCTTCTCCAGGCTGAACAGACCAAATGCCCTCAGCTGCTCCTCATAGGGCTTCACCTCAAGGCCCTTTTCTAATTTCATCATCCTCCTTTGGATGCTCTCTGATTGCTTAATGTCTTTTTTACACTGTACTTTACATCCAAAACTGCCCCTCCCTTGCCCAGCTGACGATGTTGTGCCTGATGCCCCCCAGGACAGGGCTGTCCCTCCTGGCTCCAGGGCACTGCTGGCTCATGTTCCGCTTGCCATCGACCAGGACCCCCAAGGCCCTTTCTGCAGTGCTGCTCTCCAGCTTCTCATTCACTGCTCTATACACACAACCAGGGTTCCCCCATCCCAGGTGGAGAATCTAGCACTTGCCCTAGTTAAACTTCATATGGTTGGCAATTGCGCAGCCCTCTAACTTTTGGAGGTCTCTCTGCCCTCAAGGGAGTCATGAACTCCCAATTTAGCATCATTGCCAAACTTAGTACTGCTTCCAGTTCCGCATCCCAATCGTTAATGAAAGGAAATGGATGTTTCATTATTAACTTACAATGTGTTGGACATTTTGTCCAGAAGGATATTGTGAGAGATGGTATCAAAAGCTTTACTGAATTCCAAATAGATTACATCAACTGGCTTCCCTTGATCATCTAGGTGGCTTACCCTGTTGTGGAAGGAAATCAAGTTGAACACGCAGGACTTTCCCCACATGAAGTCATGCTGGTTGTGACTATGTTGTCCTCCAGGTGTTTTTCAATACTTCCCACAATAATCTTTTCCATGATTTTAAGAGCAGCTGATGTGAGACTGACAGGCCTGTAGTTTCTGGGATCCTCTTTCTTGCCCTTCTTGAAAACTGGGACAATATTCACCAGCTTCCAGCCAACTGGAACCTCTCTGGGTTCCCAAGACCACTCAAAAATCATTGAGAGAAGCTTTGTGATGGCATTACCTAGGTCCTTGAGGATTCTCTGATGAATCTTATCATGCCCCATAGATTTGTAGGAATCCAGCTGGAGCAGCAGATCCCAAACAAATTCAGGGTCAACTGGGAACTGATCATTCTTGCAGTCATGGTCCTCCAGCTTGGTCCTCTTTGTCCTCTTGCCCTCCCAATTTGTTTACCACATGTGTGGTATTTCAATATTCCCTGCAGCAGTTATTCCAAACAGCGATTGCCTTCTGACACAGCCTTGCCTTTACCCAGAGGATGTCTGCAGCATGTACCGAATAAAGCAGTGTCTTATGGAGAAGGAACCTTGCAGTTAATTAATTAAGGAGTGCTTCTTTGCATTCTTAAATGGCAAATTATTTACTTCACAACTTTAGGAATAAAGTCAAGAAGTAGTTCTGTGTGTGTGTGTGTACACATCACAAATGTCCTCTTCCTCCAACTATTTATTTTGTTTTTAAGGACGTATTTCCCAGAAACCTCTTGCAATAGAATATAAGCTATATGTTATTCTCCTCTTGTGAAATGATATCAGGCAAGAAATAAATTAAGGGTCTGAATACAGGTTTGATGATTCATGCATCTTTGTATTCCTGCACAGTTCCAGATCCTTTTCATGCTATCATTATTTTTACACCAATAAGTAAGGATACTCCTAACAAGAAATTAGGCCAAGTATATGCAGGCCAGCATAAATAAATAGACAACATTGAATATGTAGATTTTGTCCCATATTTCATGGGGAATCAATTTCATCGGTACATTTAATAATTTGGTGAACAACAAGAGTTTTGAAAGTTCAGAAAATTAAAATTGAAAGCCTTAAAATGTCTATCTGTTCTTTACTCAAGTTTTTATATGAATGAAATGCCTCCAGAAGTGCTGGCAGGTACTGATATGCTTGGGGAAACCTATAGGGGGTAGCTAATCCCTACCCTTGACAGACAGCATCTACCCCCAGGCCAGCAAGTAGTCTTGGGTTTGGTTTCACTTTATTTTGGTATTTATTGGGCAGACAGATTGCACCACACAAGCATTAGTAAGCATTCTTACTTATAAGTGCATTAATTTGGTGTTGTGTAACATGTTGTCACATAATGCCTCATGAGGGTCCTTTCTAGCCTTGAAACACAGGCCCTACAGGAAGACACATCCTACCTGAATTCAGGTCCTCTTAGTGCCCTCTTCAGTACTTCCCCTCACTGAAGGGCATCTATTATGCTCATTTCTATTCATGTTTTTTAATTCTTTACTGAAACATGAGACACTTTCAAAGCTTTCACTACTGCAGTGTCAAAAAAAGTTCAGTGCTGACTGCCACAGATGACAAGAAAGAATAAGCTTGCAAGATAACTGAAACGAAATGGGAAAACAGTGCTGTGCAAAACCAAAATGCAGGTCTTAAGCTCAGGAGATTTAGTTTCATATTCTGAGTTAGACATCAAATTGTCAGGTAATTTTTTTTTCCTGGAAATCTACCTAGTTTAGGAAAATGTTGTTTCTTATTACCCAAGTGATGAATACACTGTAAAGAAAGTATTGCTTAGGGTAGAGCAGTTACAAAAAGAATTATCTTGGGTTTTGTTTTCTTTTTTTGTCTTCATGCTTATCATTGAAATTTGATTATCATTTAAAAAATAAGCAAACGTTTTATTCAAAGTGCAGTAAGGGAGAAAAAAAGGAAACACTATTTCAATCCTTTATGTTGTTGCTTACAGGGGTTTTTTAATTATCTTAGAATTGACAACGCAATTGGGGCCTATCTCATTCAAATCAAATCTGACTACTCTGGATACTAATGAACAGATTCTTTTCTTTAATAGGACATATCTATTGGAATAGTCCATGAGATTAGGAGGTTTGTTTTCATATTTTTTTGTACAGCATCTGCTGATGCCTTACCACCATTTTCTACTGCTTTGTTTGTCCTAAATGACTGATTTTTTTCTATGAAAGAGTAAAATGTTTCCTTTAGTAAATGACTGCAAAATTGATATCATGCCTAGGCTGATAAATTTGTATGAGAATTTGAAAAACATATACCAAATAATTAATAATTAGCAGCGTCCAGAAATAATATTTTATTTCTTGTATTGGCTGCTAGAGGCTGTTTACATGACGTTGTTACTATGTACTTCCACCTCCTCAGCACAAATTTAAGCTTCTGGGCTTGACTCAGTAATATTGTGAAAAGAATATCAAATGCCACAGCTGCTTTCCTCAATAGGGGGATATTTAAAGAAGGAATCCAACAGGAAATCACAACTGACAAATAGACGACTTGGACTTGCTTATGGCTGTGATAAATAAACAGATTCTCAGGTGAGATATGTAAGTGAAATCATTAAAAACTCAGAGAATTTATTGGTTTTTTTTCTGTTTGTTATCAATCAAAAAATAAAATCCAAGGACTTTCTGCAAGTTAAATGGTGACTATGTCAGTTTCCAGGCATGATATTCAGCTTCAGAACTTCTTTTCTATGCAAAAATACTGACGCTATCCTACAGTACTTTCAATACCTAACACTGACAAGACTCATACACTTTTATATATGTTTAGGAAACACCTGAAGTGGACAAAAATCAGGGAAGGATATGATTATCTGGCTAAAATGCTTATGTTCCACTTAGAACAGAGTTTAAGTTTTTTTTTCCTTCCCACTGACCTTTTCTTTTTCCATATGATAATGACCACAAACCCACTCCTGTTAACAAGAGTAAAAATATCCAGTAATTTAAATAGCCTATTGTCTAGCAAATAGGGTTCATCCTATACTTACCATACAGTCTACAGGGATGGGTTTTAAAAAAACACACAGAAAGTAAAGAGAAATGAAGCAATTGTACTTCAATTAAAATCAGCAGGAGTCAAGGAGCTAATACCTTGGGCATGGCTTTAAAAATGTTGGGATGAGCATCAATTGACTGGGCGGCACTGGTATCTGGCAAAGGATCTGGATTTCAAGGTTATTTAGACAGCATGAGTTCTCACAACACTAAATAAGAATGGGAAAAATTAGTGTTAAGCCAGCACAATAGCCATCCCACAAAATTAGTTCTCAGGATGACCCCCAGTATATGAATTCCTTCCTCTATGGACTGCCCTTGCCACTCAACAATCAAATGACTAAATCATGTAACCTGTTATAGTTTCTGCAGTGGTCCTTGTGAGCCAGAACCAATTTATCAAATGGGATAAATGCACAGAATTGTCTAGCAAATGAAAATCGTTTCTGGATAATACCAGTACAGAGAAATTTATTGCTAGCTATTCTTTTCTTTATCTGGGGAAAGAATAAACTAAAGTCTCAGGAACACTTACAGAGCAATTGCCAGTGAGGACTTAGCCTTGCAATCTGCTGTTACATGAAAAACTGGAGATCACCTCTTTTTGTGCAGGAGAGAGAAGCCTGAAGCATCTGCTTCTGCTTGAATTTGGTCCTGTCAAAAACTGATACTGTCCTACGGTTTTAAAGAGATTGCTCCTCCCTTGGAATGCTTTCACTGTATATGCTAACAAACACTATAATGCACAAGGAATAAACAATAGTGAGCAATAATGAACTTCTAGAGCACCCACAAAATGCACCTTGCAAAAGGTTTGAAAATGCTTTATACCGAAAATAAATAATTCATCAGGGTGAAGTCCTGCAATATAATTCTGTAATACAGAATAACTATGCCCAACCTACCTTCACCAGAAAGAACTTAATCTATTAGCTGTTTTAACTAATTCATCATAGAAATGCTGGAATTTTTGAAATATTTGGCTTAAATAGCCATTTTCTAGACAACTCTCATGGAGATAAAATTAGATATCTCTTTTGGACAGATATTCTTCCCTACTTTATACAAGTCCTGCTTTTTTAAAATTGATTAGCAATAACCCACAGTAGAGGAAATCTTAATTGGACAGTAGCATCTAATCAGGAGCAAATGTTAAAGAGCATGACGACATTAGATCAGATTCAAAGTTCACATGACTTTTTCTATTCACTTGAGAGAGGTTTGGATCAGCCTGAGAAGCAACCTAGAACTACTGAATAGGTGACATTCAGATTACATAGCTACTGATAAAGCGCATGGAATGAAGTAAAAGAAAACAAAACCAAGGAAAGTTGGAAATTAGTGTAAAAATATCATAATCTACCAAAAACTGTAGGTTAAAAAATAAGTGTATTTATATGCCATTCCCTCTTTTAACAACTGATGAACACAAAAATAGAAGCCGAACACTGAAACCAAAAAGAGACCTGCTGATTGATGGTGTGCCACAGCTGCAACTGGAATCCCACCCTACATCAACGAATTTAAGAGCTAGAAAAAATTAAAATATGTATATATTTCTAAGGAGTCCAGTCGCAGAATTTTCTTCAAGTATAGTTTTTACTACTACAGGAATTTTAAAACACATTTTAAACTATAAATACTAAAACATTTTTGAGTTTAATTTGATGCTGAATACTTGTTACTCCTGGTATTAGTCTAATCCCACAAATAACCTCCACAAAGACAGGTTTTTATGGCCCTTCAGATACTCGCTGATTTCAGTGGTTTCTCTGTGACCTATACAATAGATCACTATTACATTACAAGTTCAGGTCTGTGCTCAGCAGAATATTTAAGAGCACACTTAAATCCATACTTACTCATCAGAGCACTCCAACTGTAGGCATGTACTCAAGCCCTTCCAGAATCAATATGACTTAAATATTTTACTGACTATGAGTAGATATTCCAACTGGGACATCGGCTGGGTATGCCAGAACATATACACCTCATTTCTCTTCTCTAGCAAGGAATATGGAATATTTATTGCAACTCACACTACTATTAAATTGTTGACTGTGGTAAAAAATTGTCAAATTTCATTTGACCTAACATGTTTATATTTTTACCTTCGAACAAGTTTGTTGGAAACATAAGTCTAATACATTGTTTCTGTGCTATTTTTCACAGGACTCAAATATGATAAGTTTACTATTGTATTGCTGTGTTGGACAAATTTGCTAGAATCAGATGGAAAGATGACCTACCTATTTTCATTGTCTACTTCAAAATAAATACCAGCTCTCAAAAATTTTTGAGACAAGTGTACATGGAAAAAATTAAAAAATTAATATGAAACAGGATGTTTTAAGATGACTCAATAGTAACTTACACTTGCTTTAAACTGGAATCATTATTCTGAGAACTAAAGAATATCTTGGTATGTAAATAGAGTACAATTAGGATTGTTAACCTGAAAGTGTTTCCTATTCCTTGATAGATACTGAATTTAAAAAAGGCAAAATATTTCATTTTGATTTTTCACGTGAGCCCTTTCGAACAGGTTACTAGATTAAAATTTACCCACAAAATTACTTTAAAATATGTGCCTCAAAATCTAGAGGTTGAAAGAAGACAGCATTATTTGTAAGGAAAGTGGAAGATACACAACCTACTGCAAAATTTTCAAAACAAATAAATCGCAAACCACTGCAAATGAAAGATAATATAATTCTGTTGTAAATTGAAAACAGATGTGGAGCAAAATAAAATAACAGTCTTTGTGTGTTATCAATGTCAAAAACAGTTATCCTCTTGTATGCAATCAGATAGCTGAAGTCTGAAAAAATCAGTTGTGTCAGTCACAGCCCAAACCAAAGGCAAGTTTACTGTCTTTTTGCTCTAAAACCTTTGCATTTAAATAGTTTACATTCCTAAAATCCAATTCAGCATTTCAATGTCTTTTTTTAATACTGTACATTTAGAATTGTTAGTGTTTGGATTGCGCAGTAGTAGTCTCAGTGGCAAATTATACACAGAACTACAAGTTGCTTTGTACTAACCTAACCCAACCTAAATACCTTAACCATAAGTACCTGAAACAGTTGAAAAAGCTAGGAAAAGAAAAACATTTTTTAAATAACTAAGACCCATAACTAGTAAGAGCAGGTCAAAGGTTCTCATATTCTTGTATCTACTGCTTGTGGTGTAACAAACTGGTGTGACGGTCACATCTGACTGAGAAGCACAGGGTTCATACTGAAGGCACTTAGCAGCAGCCAGAAGGAAACCCCACCAGCAACTCATTCTATGTTGCTCTGAGGGTATCTGCAATTGCTGTTTCACCTTCTACAGAGCCAAAGGGTAACTTTGGGTGAAATACTGACAAAATATTGTGGTGTTGACAAAAACCTTTCTCGGGTTTTGTTGTTTTTCTTAGGTTAGTAGATTATATTTATACATAATGGCAGCACACCTTGCACAGTGTTTTCAAAATAAGAAATACTATGCAGACTGCAAAGGATAAAATCCCTGTGATTAGCCTCTTACCCCTGCAGGCTTGAATGTAGTTAATAATCAGCTTTGCAGCCTGCATGTAGAGTTGAAAAGTCATGAAGAAATCTGATAGTCTAGCCAATATTGTACTCACAGCAGAAAGGAAAACCTTAGCTCACCTTAACTAATGTGAATAGCAAAAGCAATTTGAAGTTGAGGCTCTGTTCTCCAAAGCAGTAGCCAGGTGTTTATGAGCAACACCAAGGGTAACAGGAATACTCCAGTGCTTATGGCAACCTTACCAGTGTTGTAGAAAACCTAACCACAATAAAAAACAGTCTCAGTGGTTAAATAATTTGATAATAACTTTTAATTTATTGCTCAAAAAGACTGTCAGGGCTCCATATCTTCAAACTATTTTTAATGTAGAACTGGCAACACTGAAAGCCTTAAAAAAACCAAACTAAAACCCTATTTAAATTTTGAACTTTCTGTAATTGCATCATTATAGAACAATTAATGTTATAGGCACAGAAAAAATGCATCTTTATAAAATTAGTACTAACTTATTTGGCTTAAATATGTGACAACTTCCCAGAAGACCTTTTTTAAATTATTTTGTAAGTATTGTTATAACATATAGGAAGTAACTAAACATTTGGCAGAAGAAATTCTGAGAGGCTGTCCTTGATTCCAAGCCTTTGTGTTAGCAAGGCTGTATAACTGTTAAAGGCATTATTCAACAGTTTCTAATCGTGGACTTGTCCTCTTCACCACTAAGTTGTGCTATGTAAGGTTCAAACAGCACTAACACAGGTTGCCTGGGGATGTTCTGGAGTCTCCATCCTTCCACATACTCAAAAGCCGTTTGGATGGTCCTGGGCAACCAACCTCAGGTGGCTTTGCTTGAGTAAGGGATTTGGACCAAACGAGCTACAGAGGTTACTTCCAACCTCAGGCACTCTGTGTTTCTGAGCCAACTGAGAATTTATTGTCTTTTCTCTTCTTTAGCTATGAATATTCCACTAAACTTTCCTGAAAAGTTCTCAGACAAAACCCTAGTCATGCAATACAAATTCACTCTTTGGTTACTATTTTTTGGCCTCCTTCTTCCCCTGAGAAGAAAGCAACCTAAGCCTGCAGATACTATGAAGCGTGTGGGACACTCAAACTCTTACTTCTGTGCTGCTGACACTGGGAGGCAAGCAAGCACAAATGCTTCTGGGTGCTTGAAGGGAGCTCACTGACATTGCCACATAAGCTCAAATATTTTACCAGGCCCATGTCTTGATCCATTCCATAGTTATTTACCATGTAGGAAAAGTCACTTGGAGAAGGCAGAAATGACAGGCTTGAAAGCTTTGTGATAAATGCAGTTCAGTTTGAAGTGACTGGAAAACAACAGTCTTCATGGCCCTTGACAGAAACGCAGGGAGACACCAACACAGCAATGTGCTTTTGCTTGTTGCATTTTACACACAAAAACCTGTCTCAAAAGAAAGAGTTTGACAAACTACGTCTATCTGGCCCCTCTGGCCTAAGGTATTGTTAATCTTAAAATATGCCAAATGGAGGCCATGAGCCTCTCAGTTTCAATGCTGAGCCACATGGCAAAAGTGATCCAACAGAGCACTAAAACCTGTGCAGCTCTGTGTGCCTTTCTCTTGTGGAGAGTAAAGAGTACTGATAATAAAATGAAATTAAGAAATTGGCACTCAATAGTCAAAGGAAATGAGGCCCCTTTAGTCCCCCACAATCTTTGCATTTAATTGTCTTTTTCCTGGTAGTATGAAGACACAAGACATTCCAAAAAATTATCTTTGGAGAACTTATTTCTCAGTCAGCTTAGAATGGCTGTAATAAACTCCCTTCCAGCTGAAATGTACCTCTAGGATGCAACAGACAGTTTTGTACACAGAAGCACTATACAGCCGGTTAAAAGAGAAAGGAAGGAAAAATTGCAATTAACAACAAAATTCCAAAGGCATATGACAGACTTACACAAAACATTGTGATCCACATAGAGGTTCAAAGAAGAGTCTGTGGGCTCTGTACAGGCTTATTCCACGCTGCATGGAATGGCAGAGAAATAGTACATAGGGCATAAATCTATGAGACTTAAAGCTCTACCTGAAGTCCAAGATCCTGAAACATCTTCAAATTCCAGGTCTTGGGTGAATGTTCTCCTTGTCTCTGACTCTGCGGTGGGGGCAATGCCTAGAATTGACCTTACTAACTCTCCTTAGTCCTTCTGATCTGCCTCTTGGAAAAGCAAAATCCCACATACTAACATTTGTTGCTTGTATTTGATGTCTCAGCAATGCACAGAGTTGAATTACTAAAATTACAAGACTGGATACGGGAGTTTTGTGTGTACACACAGCTCTATCATGACAATTGCTGTGTTAGAACACATGGGTTCATTGGCAATTCTACAGTCTGACACTTTTCTCACATTATTTACATATCTGTTTGTATTTCCATCTAAAACTTCACCAAAAAATTTCACATGCCAAAAAACAAGTGAAACAGTGGGAGAAGCAGTTTGCTACCACAGGTGGCTCCCAGCTATCTCCCTCATAGCACCCGAGAACATGCAAGGTGCTTAAGTTGCCTTTTGAGGAAAAATGCATGCACTCATGCCTTACAGAAACAGCCGTGATTCACAGCATTCCTGGGGGATTGGGACGAAATTTTCTTCTGAGTGTTTGACTGGAAAATGATCAACAGTTTTTCTGCATTCTCTCTCAAACGTGTGGTAAATAAATGCACTTAGGAAGAAAAATAATCCTCCTTCATTTACCTGATTGTGTTATTCCACAACACTAGCAGGTTTCTCCACTCTGAATATCACTGTAAAAGAGACACTTTGTGGCACCAAAAACATGTTGAGCTCTAGAATAGTGGGTCTTCTGTATGTCTTTTATTTCATTTTTATTTTCTTTTGGAGGCTGCAAAGGGAGGGTTCTTTGCTGTTCAGAGTTTAGTTCAAAACTGTAAAGGTAGGTTGCTTGGCAACTGCTTTTAAAGAGTGTTATTTGCTCTCAGACAAGCTGTTATTTCTTGCCTTTTAAAACAAAAACATAAAAGAAGAAAAAAAACAAGAATGAAAAAGGAATTACTTCACTAGCTATTAGTGTAAATGGCTCCTTTATATGCATACAGTTGTGACATGCAAGGTCTTCCTTGTCCCCACCATATGATTTCCCACAGAGAACCTGTAGCAAAGAAGTGTTTTTCTAGAAGATGTGCAGTCGAGTGGAACTGACATCTCATACCAACACCAAAAAAATAAATTACATGCAAGACAATGTGTCTTACAGGGGAAGAAAAGTGCTATTAGAGACCAAGGTCAAACCAACTCAAAATTTTCTTTTTTAGAAGTACTTGCCAGCAGCCTCTTGAGGAAAAACTGTAATGACCTTCTGCATGTTCCCCCACCCAGATGTTTAATCCTCTGTTTAGAAGTGGCTGTGAAGGGGCAGAGAGGCTCAGCAACACCAAGCCCACAGAGCAGAATTAGGGAGACTCAGTGCAGGACTCTCTGCAAGAGACAGGACCACTGGGCTCTGTGAGGAGGACACCCCTAATCCGGAAAGCTTTTACACCTTTTCACAAAGAAAAGCCCATTAAAACAAATTAGCAGTGACTGCTCAAGACAAAAATGCAATGGGTCCATAGATTCTACCACTTCCATCTGCGTCCCTTTTCCTCCTTATCATATATAAAGCATCTTAAAACTGCTTTTGCTGAATTTTGCATGTTCTGGTTTTGCGAAGACAGTGAGCATTGTGTTACGTCATTAATATCGGCTATTACTTAGATGTGCAAAAAGACAGCTTACAAAAAACAGACACACTGAAGAAACCATGAAGTGATTCAAGTTTATTTAATATGTGCAGTTTGGGTTGCAGCTTGGCCTGACAGAATGTGTGGTTTATAAAACAACCATACTTATTTCTCTTGGAGAAAAATTTATGCAGGGCAGAGATTCAGTTCAGACTACAGGGGCTAAACATTTCAAAAGAAAGCATTTAAGGTATACGTATATCCTCAACTGGCCTTCAGCTCAAGGAGACTGATTATATATATATATATTTTGTCTACTCTAAACACGTAAGTCACCTATTGTGGTGGCAAGAGCCAACTACATGAATGTCTCTGCAGGACAAACAGAATGGAGAAGAATTGCTAATAAAAATTCATCTGAGTAAATACAGTAGAAAACTTTAAAATTGTAGGCCACAGACCAAATATACTAGAAAGAAGATGTACTATGCAGCAGTTTAATATTCTTCTAACACTGACAGATGAAAAGACATTAATTATTATCTGGTTTCTGTCAAGAGTGCCTTGCAGATGGTGAAAGTTCTCAAGTCAAAACACAACAACTAGCTAGTCTTCTGAAAGATTCAGTCTCTTGAAACCACTGTATGACTACAGTTAGCGGGTTTCATCTAATCTATGTGGAAAGCTTTGTGCACAGTTAATTTTAATATCTGCTAGGTGGCAAAAAAAAAAAAAAGGGAAGACATAGCTATAAGTCAATAAAGAGGCCAAACTCACCAATTATTCCTGAATAGTTTGCATCATTAAGTGTACCAATTGTGTTGCACCAGAAAAAATTTTTCTTCAAGTCATGGACCTCTATCTCTTTCAAACCCAAACCTGAGCTACAGCAGCACAAGTCACTTTCACTGCATGTGGATTTAACTTTTGTTACCTTTTTTTTAAAAGTAATTTTCCTGTGTAGAAATACAGTTCTAGCTATAATTACTTAAGCATTTTGCAGTTTCTTTGATGGTCACCAAAATAGGGACTGATTCCCGTATCTTATATTCTCAAACCACATTTTGAGATGACATTTTAGGATAAAATTTGTTTCTGCAGAGGGGGACTAAGATATACCCACCTCCAAAAATGGATTATGTGAAATGCCTTTCTGGTGTGGCTCCAACACTAAAAGAAACATCTTTTCTGATATACATTAAAAACAGTTCTTAAATGAATGGCCCTAGGGATCTGTCTCTACATTTTGTTTGAAAAAATATAAAGAATGTCTAACAGCACTACCAAAAAGAGATGCATGTAAAACATGCAATTTTATTCCAAAAGTGTGAAAATTATTTTTTCCTTTGCTTGTCATTCAGAAATTACTTTCTGTAACTCGCTCTTGATAAATGTCTCATGTAACTACAGGAGAGAGCAACAAAGGTAAATGCAGAGAATTACATAGCTGTGATCCTATGCAACTTTTTCATTGCTCTGGCAGTAGAACCAGCAGTAGCAGCACTAGAAAAAACTTTTCATGGACACTGTTAATAGCAGAGGATCCATAATCATCTCAGCCAAGTTTTAATTTGTTGGGGTGTTTTTCAAGAACTTAATGATTATAGCAGACATTAGGAAAATGGGGTGGCTGATACACGTTAAATGGGCAACTGAGGGGCTGGGTGCTGCCAGGCCTCTTACCACAGCAATGGAAAAGTTGCAACCATGTCTCAATTCAATTTTCTTTTAATCTAAAACAATATGCAAGGGAATATGATGAGAAGTAATGAGCTGGTTTTGGTTCCATATGAGTCAATTGCATCCGGCATAAAGCCAGCAATGTTTCTCCAGTGTGGTCCTAGTGACACTCAATCAGGTATCAGGTACTTTAGTCGCCAGACATTCATTTTCCCTATAAAATTGTCAATTCCATTAAGAAGCATGTAATATGTGCAATGGTTACTTCTTCAAAAAGAAATCTATTGACTTATTTTAGACTGCAATTATTGCCAGAATCAGCTTGAACAAGTTAAAGTTTTTTTCCCAGAGCTGGAATTAGAGTAAATATGCATCTCTTTAGACTGCTTAGCCCTTTATAGCACATGTGTAATATAATAAGTGCCAGATTCAGAGCACTGATGGGGTCATTCAAATCCTGTACTGCAGAAGAAAAGATAAAAGGAAGAAAAACCAACAGAGTGATTTTGAGTTCTAAAGATAGTATCTGAACATTGTCAACTGTGGTGTAACCATCTCTATTGGGCAGTTGATGGTCCTTGTTTCCTGAGCCATTAGATAAGGAATGGACAATCTAGTCTTCTCAGAGGGCACCGACTTCAGGCCTCTCAAGGCAGGCAGGAGGCACTTGGATTGCAGAACCTGATTAAGCAGGACCATTGCTCACTTTGCACATTAACTTACTGGTAAACACAGCCAGAAACTTGGGCTCACATTTTTTGTTTAAGCAGTTGGAAAGGTCCATATTCCTTCTCAGGTGTCTCAAGGCATTAGTGAATCAGAAGAGCACTCAATTTTTGTAGCCCCAGCTAGGCTGAATTGTGGAAAAGAAGCTAAAGAGGAGAGCATGTAGTGGAGTCCATTTCCATAGCCTGGAAGCAGGCTACAAGGTTGGGGGCACATGTAGCTTTCACTCACTGTTTCCTGGATTGCTTACTTTTTTTTTTTTTTGCAAGGCTCTTTTTTTCTTTTTTTTTTTTTTAGCCCCGAAACAAAGAATGAAACAAGCCAGGAAATTCTTAGAACTATTCAGCACAATCTTTTCCAATTGTGTATTCACTAAAGTGAAACAAGAAAACCAGAAAAATTATGGAACGCTGTACCGTGAGACACTTTTTTAGGAGGTAGAAAATATATCTGGATGTAAGATTCCTTTTTTGTCAGAACTTTAATCAAAAAAAATTACAGAATGTAGTCACTTGATTTTCCATAACACAGGTGTGAACTCTGGTTTAGGTTTTTTTGCATTCCCATTGAGGGAGTGGTTTTTATCTGTTTAAAAAACTACAATTACCTCTCAAATAGCACCACAACTCAACTTTGGGGCTTCCAATAGTTCTAAGGATTGCAGCTAAATTGTAGCAGAAAAATTACAAAAGACTGTTTTTGACATTAAAATATCACTTCAATATGCACTGTATGTTGAAACATTAATATTTATATAAAACTATTAATTACCTTCAGTTAACTTAGCCTTCTTACAATCAGAGGCACATCTATCAGCAAATACATTCTGCACTACCTTCGCAATTCTTTCTGAGTTTTAAATAAAGAACTTTTGTTTTGATACTCTTTTGATATTTGGATAACATTCAGACTTAATAATAGAGATTTTTTTTAGTCAAGTGCCATCCCTGACTGTAAGCTGGCAGTTAAATTTATTTTTCCAGTAAGCGCCTATACTGAACAGAGATTTATACTTCAGTACAAACTAAAATGTAGGGATTAGCATTATCTATTGATAACAAAAAAAATACATGTGCTGGAAAAAGATGCTTGAGTCAACACAGTGAATGAGTTATGCAGTGGGAAGGGAGAGGCCTGAGTTGATCCAGCCCTTTGAAATGGGCCAGTTCTCCTGTGTTTGTCTTGAAAATATAAGCCAAAAAACAGCTGTTCCCAGCCTTCCAGGCTAGTGTTTAATCAGACCACAGAAGGATACTGGCACAGCAACACTGCCTCCACAACGGATGGGACTTCTAAGTGCTGGACCAGACTGGGCAACACCCCTAGAGGAAATTTTCCTCCTAGCTATCTCTTTTGTTGATGTCTTTTCTTTTCTGCAGTCTTCTGTTCTAGATGAGAAACTTCCATCAGTTTTCCAACATGAAATATGCTCTATGAACCCTCTCCAGCCTTCCTATAGCACAGTGGACAACAGTATAATTGAGTAAAAGCACCTAGACTTGGAAAGTATCTTTAAAGAAATTTAAATCAAAATTAAAAACTTGGCAAAGTACTAGCCTTTGAATAGCCTGAAGCATCCTTCACAGAAAACAGTCAATGTCATTTTCCTATACCTGCTTGGAAAATGTTGCTGACATGTTCAGAGAAACAGAATTTCTCCTGTTTTAGGCCCCCGTTGTAAAGCTATTTGCTTGAAATACTGCTAGATAATACAGCAAAAGTACCATACTAGTTTTTTTTACTGTATTTTTTGATTTTCAGGATGAGCCATTAGAGAACATCTTACTTCTGTTTCTCTTTTTCAAGGATTTCTCCTGTTGACAGGAACATTTACATGAGAATAGAGAACAGGCACTGACTGACACTGTGGTGAAGCTCATAAAAGTATCAAATTATGTTGGGTTAGAATGGATGTCATTGGCATACAGGAACATAGCATGCTTACTAAAGCTTCTGCATTATTAAGTTTGAATATTTACTGAAAACTAATTAAAAACAGTATAACAGTCTGTTCAAAATTAGAGAGTTTTGTTTGGGGTTTTTGTGTAAAGAAAGGGAAACTAAAATTTATTTAAATTACTATGACAGGTAACATCTGATCAGTTTTGCCACATCTCACATTTCTAATGGAGACAGCTTTGAGATTAAGCTGAAAAATGTATTCCAGTGATAACAAAGTTATTTCCCATTCTGTGGTATTACATTGTGTAAACAAATACACCTAGGCATATGAACACTATGATGTGAGTCAAACTTAAAAATAATGGATCAAATACTAATAAAAATCTTAACTTTTAAAAAAAGTACTTGTAGCTAAGATGTAGCATGGCTGAATCTCAAAACCTGTTACAAAAATGATCTGCAAATCTCATAGCAACAAACAATTCCTATTTCTGTCCAGGCTGAGAATGGCATGTAAAATTCAGGATGCAGTGAGAGAAAGACTTTTCCAATATTTTGCAGAGATATAAAAGGAACAGGAACAATATACATCCAGCCTACTGACTACAAAGCAGTTGAACCAAATATAGTGGCTGAGACACTTGGAGGGTGAAGGCACAGGGACCAGTAGTATTCTTTCCTTGGGGAAGTGTGTGAAGTCACTCAACAAATAATATTTTGAAGTTGTTTCCAGATAAAAACAAAGAATGTTTTGAGAATGCAGGGATATAAATTTGAGACCAAGAATTTATGAACTGATACAGAACCCTCTAATAACACAAAGAAGGAATGAGAGCTGCTTCTCTCATCAAATGAGCCCCAGTCAGTTCAGGGAACAGGTAGGTATATCAGTAAGGAGATGTAATGCACAGAAGTGTGTGAAAAGTGCCATTCTCTGAGAGGGACAGCATCAAACACAGAATGGCACAGCCTTCTGGTGCTGTGGAAATCAGTAAAAACCAGATAAATGGCAGGTGTCAAATATGTAAATATAAAGAGGAATATAGATATGAAGGGATAAAAAAGAAATTAAAAAAGTAAAAAGTAAAGAAACAAAAAGGTTATACAGGCCCATTTGAATGAAGATTAAGGCCATTATTTAAACAGCAAAGGAGAACAAATAAATGATGCAGCACCTAATACTTTTCTGGCCTCTGCCTTCAGTAAAGGATTAATCAGTGCTGACCACAATTTTTTAACAAAAGGAAGAAAGAAAAAGAGAAACTTCCGGAGTTGTAAGATAAACTATAGGTATCCCTTTTAGCAGGTGTGATGAGGTCACTCTTTAGTACTTAGTAACGGATGGAGGTGGTCCCTGCATTCTTAAGAGTTGTCTTGAACATCCCATGAGAGACTGAAGAACTGGAGGCCAATAGGGAGAACAGGAAGCATGGAGGAAAACCCACAAACTGGGTTTGGGGTTTTTTGAAACATCCTTACTTCTCTTGTCCAGTTGTAAACATTGTAGATGCATATTGCCTCTTCACACCTTTCTCTATAATTTTTTTATCAAAATTGCATTTCCACTATAAATTGTTCTGGATGTTGTAAGCAGCAAGCTTTTACTTTATATCATTAAACATTCTAAGTCAAGAGCATTTCTGGAATAAGAAGGAATAACAGGGTCTTGCTGGTGGTTATGAGTTACCAGACATAATTTTCAGCTTTTTTTTATTTAGGAATTTATGTGAAATGTCACATATTATGGACAATTGATGTGCATGGATTTTCATTACTTTAGACTATTACAAGAGAGCAGAATAAGAAAGCTTACCTGAAAAAACAAGATCTTCATGCAATACAGGCCATAAGAATAAAATATCAATATTGCTGTGTTTTAACTCAAAATACTGAAACAATCATTAGCTGAAGCAATTAACATTGGTAGAATCATATTCAATTTACCAACTGGGTTAACTCTGCTCCAAGTTAGAACAACACTGATGTATCTGATTGCACAGATAGAATTCTGGCACAGGCCAACAAGCCCAGTGTCTAGATGATCTATTCTTCTTCAGAGCTGAGCAGACTTGTGAGTTGTTCACATGTCCATGAAAATTTCCAAGTACAGACAATTTACATAATTAGAATTTGTCCTCCAACTTCTAAAACCTTTGAACTGGGATTTCTAGTATAACATGTCAGTTTGAAGGAAGACAAAGGCTCAGCATCCTAAGCATAGATATCCACAGTGAGGGAGAACATATATCAGTATCCCTCCTTGTATCCCATGGAGACAAATACATAAAGCATCTGCTAAAAGACAGACAATATCTTCAGCTGAAACTGTAAAAATTATACCGATAATTCATGTTTTTGCTATCTAATACCAAAGACATGTTGAGCTTTATCCTCAAACTCACAGATCTCCTAACAGCTGGTTCTAATGCTTAGGCAGAGAAAAGTTTGCTTAGCTTGCTGAAGTAATTATGAGGACCAAATTAAAATATCAGTACTAGGAATAATATGCCTCTTACCTATTTTATTCTTAAGGTAAGGGTAACTGCACTGGATTTTATCTAGGGAAAACACCCAGTTTCAAATAAAAACTATGTGGAAGAAAGTCAAAGACGTGATATAGTGTAAGGGTTGAAACACTAATGGCATTTGAACAACCTGGTCTAGCAGAAGGTGTTGGAAGAAGGTAGCAGGAGAGATTGAGCATGATAATTTTTAGGGTTTCCTTCCAGCCCAAACTATTCTATGATTCTATGGTTACATTTTGGTCTGTAGTTTGCTCAGGGACATGCTATATGCAGCAGCTCTTGGGACTTTGAGAGGCTGTAAAAACATTATAACTTAGATTTTGAAAAGAGAAGGTATTTAGTATTTCAACATTGCTGCCCTAGTCCCCAGTCTGTTTATTTTCAACCCTCACCTTTATTTTGCTGCTCACACACCATTCCTAAGGATTCATTTCACATCTGCTCACAAAGCTCAAGTCCTGATCCAACAGCTGCTTAACTTTTCCATGTGGGTCTGTTTTCACAAAAGCCCATGGCTTGGTAATTGCACAGGTCAAATCACAGCATTCTCAGGATAGAGAAAATAAGGCAGCTCTCTTCCTATGCTATGAGTTAGATGAACAAACAGTAATTTTACAGATATAACATCTTCTCTGTGTGACATCCCCTTTCTTCAAGTTATCTGCTACATAATGGCTGGGTTTCTTTAATAAGCCCTTAATATTGAAGATCGTGTCATTATGTTTGCACTTTGCCATTCCTGTCTGTATTTTTTTTCCTCAGACTAATTCAATAATGGGAATGCTGAGATAATAATAAAGAAAAGTCCTAAATTATAATGGTAGGGTGTAGAGGGCAGTAGTTGCTGCATTCAATATTAACAGAAAGCAAGGCAGAACTAGACAAAGCAGCTGGAGAGCCGAGACAAGGCTAGAGACAGATGCAGAAAAGCCAAGCTGGGGGAAACTGCTCAGACCCAGGATTAGAACATAAGCAAAGAGCTGTGGAAATGAGACAAGCGCCAAGCAGAGATCAAAGGCAGGAATAAAGAAAAAGCAATATCAGGAAGTCAAGGCCAAAAGTGGAAGCAAGGAAGGAGGGGATATATATTGCAGTGGTCAGAGGAAAGTCTGTGTACCACCTTGCACCACAGCTTGTTCAAATCTCCCTCTCTGGGAGAATCAACAGAAATACAAAAAGACAAGTGAAGAACTCACTTTTCTTCTCCTCCCACCATGAAAGAAAACAGTTCTTTCAACCATGGGGACAGAAAATCTGTCCAAACAGGAGCCAAACATCATTTACAGTTACCAAGCAGGCTAAGAGTACCACTGATTAATTAGCAAATTAATTTTCTAGAAATAAATATACAAATGAAGGGTGAGTCTGAAAGGGTCAAAAAGACTTTGATCATAAACACCAGGACTTTTCATAATAGATTTATGGAAAGATCTGAGCAAAAAGGTAGTAATTTTTCAGATCCAGAAGTTGCTCACTGCTGTAGGCATACAGCAGCAAGCAACTCCTACCAGAAGGACTGAAACTTTGTCTTAATCTGTGCTTGAAAGTGGAGGCCTGCAGATATGCAGCCCAGTGGAAGCCAGATCAGGCAGCAAGATATAACTAACAGTGAAACCCATGACTTGGGGAGACAAGGTAGAATTTCTATTGGAAGGGTTACTAAGCTCTTATATACAAATTCAGCAGAAAAATATTCAAACTTGATGATAAATTAGAAAAGTATGATAAACGTTACCATGCTTGAAGTTTTGACTGACTTGTTTTACTTGTCCATTGCCTATTGGAGAATAATTAAAGGAAAATGATAGGTCCTTCCAAAATTTGGAGGTGTACCAAGTCCTTTCTTTCAAGCCTAGGCAGCAGAAAAGAATATCATCAGCAACTATTGTTATCTGGTGTTGGGTTTTGTACACCATTCAGAGAGCTCCACTCTGCAGTGTGAACCAGGTAGAGGTATGCCAATGACTCAGTTTGATCAATTATTTTCAGCCAAAGAAGTATAAGTATCTCCCAGGATTTACGACTAATATCACAAAGTTTTTCAAGTTGACTAGAAACATAAAAAAATATTTTCAGTAATTTTCTTCATTGTACACGCTTGAAAAGAGCAGAGTTTGGCAACAAAGACTCTTTTCTTCACTCCTTCCTCCTTTCAAATTAATGCGCGTGGTTCCTATTTTGACCAGTCAGGTATGAGTCCCTTTCTTCTTTGTAGCAAATTGTCAAAGAAAGTGGCAAAATTATTCATACTAGCAATTAGATGACTCAATGTTTATCTTTATCCAGTATTTGCAATAAGGTGATATGCATTTTAGTTGGTTGTTGGGAGATGACATCATTACTGTCCCATTGTAGTTGCTATAGAAACACAACTAAGCTTTTTACAGGCCAGGTGATGGAAAAGCTGTAGAGATTTGTTTGTTTCTAGTTTTGATACATGACTTGTCAGCCAAAGTGCACGATCTTATAGTCTTGTACCTGATAGAGAACAGAAGTATCAAAGGTCATCTATATCCTAAGAAGAGTGGATTTAGTAAGGTCATTACTAAATGGTCAGTTTTTCCTGCAGTCCAACCCCTGTTAAACAGATCATGATGCCAGCTAAGGAAGGACTAACTCTGAAGTGAACTGAGTACATGTGGGTATCTTCACACTGGCTTAAAATAGCAAGTCCAAGGTGTGGTGTTTATACCTCTCCATCACATTTACATTTAGATGCTATTGGCCGCATGCATACTTTCCAATTGACACAAAACCACAAGTGAATATCCAAGGCAGATCCAAACACTCCTGTTTAAATCTCACATGAAAGTGAAAATATGTAAGTGATCTTTGTGGATTTGAGTCTGCACTACACCCTGCATTTCTGTAAAACTCACATTGCACATTCTCTGGGGTTATACTCCTTGAACATGCCAGATTTTCTGAGTGTGCAACATTTGGTATTTGCAGTTCAGGAGAGAAGCCACAATAAAGATACTACAAGACCAGGGTCAACCCCTTCTAAAATACTTTCATAAATGAAATCACACCTTATGTTTGCATAGTTTGGTGTAGAAATTTTCATCAGAGTTGTGAAAGAAGGCAAGCACATATTTCAGAATTTAGTTTTGACTTATGTATGTTTGAAATTTAGAAACAAAAAGTTCTCTTTCAAGGAAAACAACGCTATACAAAATTCGTTGTGTCATTTTGTTTTGGTATCTTGTAGGAAACAGTTATTTAAAAGTTGTTTTGAAAGGAGAAACTAAGACTCCATGCTTTCATAGAATGTCTGAAAGTGTCATTTCACCACTGTCAGTATCAAAAGAATCTTTCAGAAGCACTTTTATTAAAATCAATGCAACCTATAGTCAATGCATTGTACAAGATGTTACACTGTCTTAAAACAGATACACTGGTAGAAACTCAGTATCACAGTATGAAACCTTAATTTATGTGTGTACATGGAAGCATGTTTATCTACATGCCTATATGTGTGTTAGGTGCCAAAGCCACAATTACAAAGAAAATTTAATCAAATGCAGGCAACAGAGACTAGATGATGTTTCAGGTAGCATGTGCCTGTTTTAGAGGACTGGACTGGTTTAAAGGTTGCCTTGACTTGCTCTCCAGTAGTTATAGTGAGTTATCAGTCATAGGACACACTTGGACACCTAAACTGAGACACTTCAGTTTAGATGTCTTAATCTGTAGATAAATCTCAACCATGTATCTGAAAAGTAGAGTATAATCATTGCATATTAGAACAACAAAATAAAGGGGGCAGTTGTAAAGGTAGTAAGAGCAAAAACAGGTGCTGTGTTTGGGTACTATTACTCTCTTAGATAGTAATGCAGTATGTTTTCATCTGGAAATCCAAAATTCTGCTTTGAGGATTTGAAACTCCAGGCTCACACAGAAAAGCAGGTAAAAGAGTCTTGGTGTAGTCTCCTACAAGGGAGTGAACCTAATGTCAGGGGTGGCTTTACTTGACAAAGTACATAACTCAACTGTGCTATTAAATAAATTTTTGTCATGCCGTATATGAGCTACTGGAGACACTTCTTGTCCTTATTCCCCCCTCTGACAGCACTGACCAGCTTACTTCAACCTCAAGCATATGTGTAGAAACACAGCAGCACATGACTTGCTGAGTTGGAAGGGACCCACAGGGTCACCAAGGCCAACTCCTGGCCCTGCACAGGACATCCCAAGAGTCATACCATGTGCCTAAGAGCATTGTCCGAATGCTTCTTGAACTCTGCCAAGCTTGGTGCTGTGACCACTGCCCTGGGGAGCCTGTTCCAGTGCCCAGTCACCCTGTGGTGAAGACCCTTTTCCTGATATCCAGCCTTAACTTCCCTCAACAGCTTCATGCCATCTCTTAGGTCCTGTCACTGGTCACCAAAGTGAAGAGATTGGTACCTGCCCCTACTCTTCCCCTCATGAAGACGTTGAAAATTACAATGAGATCTTCCCTCAGTCTCCTCCCTGAACAGCCCAAGTGACCTCACCTGCTCCTCATACAGCTTCCCCTTTCCTTCACCATCCTTGCAGCCCTCCTTTGGACTCTCTAATAGCTCAATATCTTTTTTTGTTGTGGCACCCAAAAGTGCACAGGGGACTCAAGGAGATATCACCCCAGAGCAGAGCAGGACAATCCCCTCCCTTGCCCGGCTGACGATGTTGTGCCTGATGCCCCCCAGGACAGGGTTGTCCCTCCTGGCTCCAGGGCACTGCTGGCTCATGTTCCGCTTGCCATTGACCAGGACCCCCAGGGCCCTTTCTGCAGTGCTGCTCTCCAGATTCTCATTCTCTGCTCTATACACACAACCAGGGCTCCCCCATCCCAGGTGGAGAATCTGGCACTTGGCCTTGTTAAAATTCATTTACCTCCACAGCTTAACTCGGTTTAAAAAGGAAAAACAGCAGAAAACCAAGCACAATGTACTTTAAACTTTACCATAACGATATTCAAATTCACTTTTTCCTAGAAAAAATATTAAAACAGATCTGCCAGGTACATTTTTCTTTTTTGAGGAAGAAACACAGCTCCAAAGCAGACACTGCTTTTTATCTGTCTTTTTGTCTGACTCTTTTTACCAAAAATGGATCCTAAACCCACAAGAAACATTCATTAATTACAAACAACAACTAGCATAGCACATCTGTCCTATCTTTTAGTTCAGCAGTGTCAAAAGGCTATATTCCCTTTTGAAGTACCAGGTTTAACCACTCCACTTCTAGACTGAGCAAGCAGCATTACATTTTTTTAACCACTGAGCTACTAGAAAGCAACTTATCTGTGTTTTTTTTAAAAAAAAAAAGTACTATTGCATTATTTGAATGCACGTGTACCAGTTCTTAATAAATCATTAAGTTTCAAGCCATTCTACAAAGTTAATCAGGTAATTATTTCCCTTATTGAGGAGTTTATATGATTTTTTTTATTCAAATAAATGCAAATATATTCACATATATATTTGCAAATATATAAACACAAATATCCTATATTCTGTTGGTGATGTGTTCTTGCACTGGTGAACAATTACATTAATGTTTCCACTGAAGTCATCCTGCCAACTTCAGTAATGAAATGTTCAGCTAGATGAGTAAGAGACAGACAGTGTAATTTATTTGTCCTTTTCTTTTTTTTTAATGTTATTACAAGTAAAGCCTGTTGGCTAATAGTCTAGCAAAATCTCCTATGAAGAAAACTGGCAATAAAAGCAGTTTTGGTACAACAAAAAAAAAAAAAAAAAAAAAAAAAAAAAAAAAAAAAAGATAAATTTTATCATATGAAAATATTTTTGGAAATCCTAAATACCTACCAAAGAAGGATTTAGAGAAAATGCCGACTCACACGTAATTGCACTGGTGCAACCATGCATTTACTATGGCATTTAAGCAATGCTATCTCCTAAAATGAATAGCACTGAATGGCTTTGCAGGACACAGTGAAAAATAATTCATTCTCCTTTAAAAAACCTTTTGCAAAACATACTTCCTCTCCAGTTTAATTAAACCCATCTAAATCTCAGTCTTTCCTTTTTATTTGTTCACATTATTTATTTAATCCTGAAATATTTTATTTATATGGGGTTGTGCAGGTAACTTATTTATAACAGTTTACTTAACTGGACTAGCAGTGAATTGTGTATGAGATCACCTGTGTCCATAGAGAACTCAATTGAAGTGATTCAGATCCCATCAAAATGTAATCAGCCTTTGAGCTGTAACCACAGTCACAGCAC
The DNA here is from genome assembly GCA_013400915.1 of Pardalotus punctatus. Lineage (NCBI taxonomy): Eukaryota > Metazoa > Chordata > Aves > Passeriformes > Pardalotidae > Pardalotus > Pardalotus punctatus. The sequence goes on along the minus strand of VZTX01022141.1, from coordinate 80,782 downwards.
TTAGATTTTTCCTTTTTACAAAGTGTTAAAAGAGGGTTCCAATGCAGAGGATGCCATCAGTTATACCATGCTCTGTAGATGTGTGTTGCCTGTTTGTTTTTTGCGAATTACAGATTTGTTAATTCTAATCACTTACACTAAAAATTTTAATAAGAGCAAAAGGAACACACCTTATATGCAAACCCAAGAATTTATTGGTAGCTTAATTAGTCCTAGCAACCTGATCCATAATTTTCAACCTAGTTGCAAAATACCAAAATTTTATTACATAAATAGTATGGCATTAAATGTAGTATTATGTATTACTTAGATATAATTATACACAATTCAAATTATATATACCCAAACTTTCATGGTTTTGATGTTTTGTTGACCTCCTTAAGGTCAAAAGCTTGTAGGAGGGGGTGTCAGAGGAAGGGAAATGAAAGGATGCAAGGTAGAAAAGAAGGAGACTCTGCAGTATCCAGAGAATTTTTCCAGGAGTGGAATTTTTCCAATGTGGATGTTTCCCTCCTCCTCAGAGTAATTTTTAGATTTGATAACATGCTCTAAACACCTTGTTTTTTCTGTATTGGTCAGCAAGATCACAGAGCAAGTCAATTCACTGGGTTTTTGTTTTTTTTTTTTCTATTTTTTGCTTACCTTCTCTTGGTAAAATCTGTTTCAGGTAAAACAAACTTGCCAAGGTTACATTTCCTTTGCTGGTCACTGGAGAGCTGCTTACAGCCCAGAGTCTCCGGTATAAATCTATGGCTGTGTTTTTAAGACTTGTGTCTGTCACCCTGTGCCTTTACTGCTCTGTGCTGCAGCTTATTGTAGCCTTACAGGAAGTTGATTCCACACACAATCAACACTTTTTATTGTGCACTAGTTATAGAAAAAGCAATAATCATCACAACCATAAAATCATAGAGAGCTACACCAACACCAAAAAAAGTAGGTGATAGTCACCTAGTCATTAGATAAGTAGTGCTGCAAGCTAAAACAAATCTCCAGGAAGGCCAAGATAGAGCCTAGGGGGAAATATGTGGCCTATTACAAGCAAAAATGTCCTCAAATTTACTGGGCTACAAGGTTACATATGTCGTTTGAAGGGACAAAAATAAACTTAGCAGGTGGTTTCTAGGACAAAAAAAAGAAAAAAAAAAAAAATCAGTGACAGATTTCTACAGCAAAAGTGCATCTGGAATCTACCTCTGAACACCATATGTGAGATAAAGCTGACAGTAACATGCTTGAAGTTAAGTCTATTGTGGTTAAATTATGCATCCGTGTAAGATCCAGGAAATTATGTAAGTCCCCTACATACTGATATACACAAGGAGGTATTTGTATGTCTAGTTGACTACGTTATATTTCAGAGTAACAAGATGCATATTTAAAACATTTTCAAGTACATCCCAGTCTTTCCCTAACTGTTTTGACCCATCTGCTCAGCTGAAAAATTTAACAGACCAAATCCCAAAGGAAAATCCTAAAAAAGGATTTTGATCCCTGGCTTCAGAAGTCTCAAAGACAACTTGCTTTTCTAATCTTCTATTTGGTCCGATGTAGTTACCACAAACCCAGACCAGTTCATTTCACTGCAAGATGCTGCTTGAATGAGGTATAAGTTTTCATTGGGATGGTGCTGTGCAAGGCCAGAAGATGGACTCAGGGATCCTTGTGGCTCCCTTCCAACTCAGCTAACTCTGATTTTGTGATTCAACAGGGGGACATGTAAGATCTACAATTTTTCATGCAAAGATTTTCTTATCTTCATCTCTACACAATGACACCGTCATGTGATTTCTTCCATATATGAGTACTTCCTTCCTGCTGTTCTAACTACCTTCCGTCTATCTATTTTCACTGTTTACTTATAAAATTTTAAAACAAGCACACACTATGCTAGGTCTGGGATTAAAATATTTATGGATGTTGCATAGATGTCATGGGAACCAAAAAAGGAAGCTATGATTTGTATATCCACTAGGTTGCTAAGCAAAGAAGCATCTTTACAGACTGGTTATGACTGCAGGGGATTTAGGGAAGATGCAATCCTTAAAGAAAGGAAAGCCACAGGTCATCAGGTAAGAATAACTTAAAGTAAGTTACATGTAAGCTTTCTGTTTGAATGCAGGGGAGGTCTGGTTAAAAAAAAAAAAAAAAAATGAGGAAAAACAAAAAGGAAACATCCACTGTAAAGTTGCCAAATCATTACATCAAATTGTGCCTTACTTTATTCATACCACATGAAAGAATCTGTTTTCACAGTGTAGTATTGCCCTTCCTAAACAGGATTTCACAGGAGTTGATCTTATAAAAAGTGAATAGGAAGCCAAAATTTTTGAAAGGAAAAGTTCTTCATGTCCAAGACAGACATGTCTAGCAGATTTCAGCTTCCAACCAAACTGTTGGTATGGCAACAAAAGACATTCATAGTTCAAAGACAGAATTCATAGTGCGAGATATATTGTGTATTCACATTCAAAAATACATTTTGAAGCCTCTGTTATTTGATTTGTTTTAAAGGCAGACGCTCTTTGGTATATATTCTCAAAGTCAAATAGATCTGATAAAATTATTTCAAAAGTTATTATAAATAATTACCACTCCCTCCAAAGCAGTAAGAAAAGACAGTTTTATGATCAGTCCCACATAACTTAAGTTGCTCATGTTTGTGAACAGAATTTGTATGTTATTTTTGCATCTCTGTCTGGCACAGTTTCTGAAAATTCACTGCGGGGGATTCTGACATTACAGTAACAACATATCAGGTACAACAAAAACACTGATACCTTATAAGTGCAAATACATAATTTGAAGTATCAAACAAGAATGGTATTAATGAAAACCAACCCATACCTCAAAACAGTATCTGTTACAGCCTGACAGGCACAATCCTTTCTATATAAATAAAGCAAGAGGCTTATCTAGGTGTTCTGAGATAAGTGATGCATAGGGCAGTCATCTCTAGGCTCCACTTAGCTGTTTAGCTTATTCATTCTGTCTTAAACATGCTGAACAACAAAATGTCAAAAATGTCATCAAGGTATCATTTAGGCCTCTGACACTGAAGAACACTGCGCATTTTATTGCTTATAACTGTACCAAAAGCACATACTGACACATGCTTAAGAAGTTGGGCTCATTTTCACCATAAAAAATTAAAAGGCACATCTCTGATGCACTCCACATGTTGACCTTAGCTCATAGCACCCATCAGTCCTGAGCAGAGGACATCCATCACACTGCTTGGCTGGAACTACACTGTCCCATTTTTAATTATTTTCCAGAAGGCTGGTGCCACACAGGTCACTATCCTTTTTTGTTGATGTATGAGGGCAGTTGGAAATATAAAATACCAAATACAACATCTGAGTTCTGCTGATAGAATGGGCAGACATTTAAATCTGTGAGGTGCATCTATCATGTCCTTGTATGTCAGTAAAAGGAATCCCAAAACTCTCAACTCCACTCTTTACAGAAGAAACTAAACACCCCTGCATTGTTTTTTTACTGGAAGCTATTTTTACTTTTTACATTTGCATTATTAGTACCGTAAAAGGTGATCTCATGCTAATCACACATCTCACTATGCCCTCTCCAGCTTGTGTTTGTGCAGTGTAAAGAGGTCTCCACTGCTAAGTTACTAGATCATATTAGATCAAACAGTCAACGTGGATTTGCTTCATAAGTTACTCTACTAATGGAAACACTCCAAGAAAACTGGCAAAGATGTAGTTTGTGGTACTTGGCAAGGTAACACAACATGTCAAGGCAATGCATCTTCAGAGAAAACAAACAAATCAACAACAGCCATTTCATCACTTTCAGAATTCATTAGCTCAAAGGAATTTAATTTCAATTCCTGTATAGGCTCAGTATAGCAGAATGTGTGCATGCATTTATGTGTTCCAGCAAGCTTTCTGGTAGATTCACTTGGCACTACACTCTGCAATTCAGCCAAAATTCAACCAAAAATCTCTGATACAAGACCTCTTTTTTTATTAAACCACATTTTAACTTTATTATGCCATACCATGTGGATACAATTTCTGAGCATTCAACAAATCTCATTTGCTATGGCAAAGGTCATATGTTTTATTTTGAACCAAATAATCCATCTGTCACCTTGCTTTGGCCAAGACTGTTACTGTGTTTTGACCTCCCTTTGTATCAATCTGTAAGTCCAGCAACTTATCTTCAGATTTCAGAAGTCTCACTAAGGCCTTTAAATACTAATTGAAAAAAAGAAATTTCTAACTTTTTTTCAGACTTGAAAGTGTTTTCAGCAGTACTTACTTGCTTGAGTGCAAATACAACACTGGAAAGCTGAAGAAATAGTAAACTCCATGTGCAATGCTAGTTGTCTTACATTAAAGAACAACATCACTTTTATCTTTTCTGATATCCTCCTTGAACTCACTGCATTTTTCTGATCACTGTAATGAATTCTTTTCCTAATAGATATTCAGTACTAAGTCATTCATACAAATTTGTTTCAGTAACAATGAATTCCAGAAGCACCACAGCTAACAAAGCACTGATGCATTATCTAGTTGGTTTGTGCATTTCTGCACAGACCCCCAGTGAATAACCACAGATCCTCAACTTGGCACTTCCTTTCTTTGATCTCAGACTCAGCAGAAGTCCCACTGGCCCCATCCATGCTGACTGCCTGGCCAGGAAGCAGAAGAGGTAACTTTAACTCTCACGTAGCTAAACATTGTTTTGAGGTTTCCCCTCTGCACAGATGTCAGTTGTGGTAAGACTGATACAAACTTTAATTCTGAAGAAATTTACTTATCTGCCAAATCTGCTTGAAATTGGCCAAGAGTCTTAATACTTATTCTTCCTGTAGAGGTTAGGGGAAGGGAAAATTAATTTAAACCAGATTCACTCCCTTTCATATTCATTTTCAGAACTAAAATTTTAATAACTAAGAATTTAGATGTTCAGCTCTTCCAGATTTAGCCTTGCCAGCAGAAAGTGTGATTGTCCATAAAGTAAAAGTTATACTACATTATTAAAGAATGCACTCAAGTTTTTTCATTTCCCCCCCTTTTCTTTTTTTTTCCCTTATGAAAGGGAACTGTGTGTTAAGTTTAAAAACACTCCAGCAACTGTGAAATAAGAACTTCAGCAAGCTTAGAAATGCAATCATTCTTGCTAATGAAATGTTCCAGATTCTTAAGTTTCCCCAGGACACAGCCAACTCCCATTAATATTATTGTTAGTAGTAATATTTAAAGACAAATGGATGATAGATGTATTTTCCTTTTGCGTCTCTCACCATTATCCAGAATTGTAGCTTTTTATATAATTTTTTTACATGGTATTTCTTGCCAATACCAGATACTTCAATTCAGAACTGAGTTGTATATCTATACTTTTTTCTTCAAATCCACACTTTTTTTCCTTTGATGAGAAGGAGTTTTTAATTAAATTAATATCCATAAGAATTAAAACAATATCCATAAGAACTGGATATTTTATAGAAAATGTAATGAGATGTGAAGACTTCTATCATTATTTACGTCCAGCCATAGAACAGAAAATAAAAAATTACTGAGTAGGTCATCATACCAATGAATGTCTGTTGAGTGGTTACTTATGAGAATCTAGTTTCTCATGAAAAAAAGCAGTCCCGTCAGAACACAAATGTAGCTGACATATCATTTGGTATCACTGTTCAGGGGACAAAATCAGTTGTCCTCTTTCATTTGGAGTATTATATTGTTGAGTGTTGCATTAGATCTGTTTGGCCTGTAAATTATGCAGATTTCCATCGTTTTGCTCTAGTATGTTATGCGAAAATGAACTTCCTTTTTCCCCCAGAAATAATTAAAAACATTATTCATATAGTCCAGTTAGATAGTACATATTTGTCCCTTGGGATCTTCCTTAAATAATTATAGGACCTTTTGACTTTCAGTATATTTTTATCTCAGGACAATTGAGGGAAATATAGAATCACAATAAGTATTCACAGTTAACATCTAGATACACATATCTTCTAATCTATAAAACAACAGCAAAGCACCAACACATTAATTCTCACAACCCTCCTGCAGAGAAACAAAGACAAGAAGGCATTACTATGTCCATTTCACTGACCACAAGAAGTCCAGACTTTTGCAGAAGTCATTTGCTCAGAGCAACAAAGTAGAAATAATAGCGATAAACCAGCATTTTCTTTCTATCCAGATTTAGATTAAGATTACAATTTCCCTTCTTTGAGATGAGAACAACATACACTCCCCAGTTTGCTCTCAGAAAAAATAGCCAAAGAGAAGTAGGGGTACAATTCTTATACCTTTGAGTTAAAAATAGGCAAATAATGTAGCCCACAGCCTGATACAGCTGGAGTCATTGAACCTTATTGCTTCAAAGTGTGCTGGGAAAAACAAAGAACAGGTATCTGTGCTGATGGGAATATGGATGAAATACAACACTTGTTTCTGTTCTCTCAGTAACTCCTACTTCATGATTTTTGGTGGCCAATCTAAAGGACTCTAAATCTACCAAAACTCAGCTGTATTAGAAATGTCAAGCAGTGATTCAAAAACATTCAGTATTAATTCAGTAGCAGCTGGCCACAAACACAAAATTCAGGATTCACACAGTTTGCCTCAGTTCTCAGTTGGCTCTGAAATAATAGAAATCATGGTTGCCACAGACTTTAAACTTTTTAAGCAGGTAGAAGCCACAGAGTGTGAACATAAGCCAAAAACCAGTCTCTAAAGAGTATGTATTCTGATATGTTCAAAGGTTAAAAAAGCAATTTGATTGCATGTGTTGTCCACTATCTACCTAAGTGCTTTACACTGACACAAACAAAATGTTTTCCAAACTGCAAGGCATAAATATGCTTTTTTTATGAATCTAACCTGCATTTAGCCAGGCCTTATCGTCACCAGTGGCTGTTCCTGAATTTTGGTCAGCAAAGAATGGTAAATAGTCATTACTTCACCATAACCTACTCTGGTAAGTCTGCATCTGTATCTCCTGCACAGCACTGCAATCTCTTCCTCACCACATACACTGAGACATTAAATAGATTCTCTGGGCTCAGTAAGCCTTGCATCAGGTCCTGCTTCTACATGATGATCTGGTGAAAAAAGAAAGCTAGGGAACGACTGATGCAGAATAATTGCAACTGCAAAAGAAACCGATAGTTATGTAAACCTCAGTGCTTGAGACTGACAGGCTCACTCTGTTATTAGAACATGCTAATTAGCATACGTGCTCTGGTTTTCTCTCTGCTCCACTTCTCCACACACAGGAAAAAGAACATGAAAATAAATGTTAATTCACCTTGTAAATTAACATGTACCCAAAGGGGAGGCATTTTTTGAATATTTTTTGAGTTGATTTACTTTATAACACATAAACCTAACCCAAGCCTCATAGCTATATTACATTATCAACCAGGAAGAATCTTGTATCAAATATCAGTTGTAACGTGTTGATGAACAGAGTTTTTCATTTTGATACAACTGTGGAGCATGTCAGTTGGTAATCAAGAAAGTGCTTAGCAAGATTTTCTTACTTGCATTGGATTCCAACAAAGACAGGAGTTGCCTGATGAGAGACAAACCAAGAAGGAAAATGGAAGAAAGGAAATTCAGTAGATGAGAAGTTCTGAGCTGAGAACACAGAGAAAAACCTGTCTCTAAGGATGCTGAGCAGTCCAGAAAGCTCTCCTGCACCACTAAAATCCAGACTAATGTGACACTGATTCAATGGAAAAAGAAGGAAGGAGAAGTGCTGGCTTTCCTTCTCAAGGTAGAAGGGAATTATTCAGAAGTATTTGTAAGGCAGCCATATGTGCCCACCAAATATATCTTTAGGCTCTAGCATTGCAAAGAGGAGTGCGCAGTGTGTCCTGCAGAGAAATCCAAAACAGGAACAAGGAGACCTTGCCTGTGAGATGTGGGACCTGGAAAGACTCTACCTGGCACCTCAGCCACTGATACTTAAAATGGCACCAGCAGATTTAATGTAGATGGCAGCCTGGAATACACAATTGATTATGGAGAGAATTTTTCTGTTAAAAAAAGGAAAACCAAAACAAATGCTCAGTGTTCTACAGATCTTAAATGGCAAAATTTCTAACATTGATGGACCCTTCAGAAACAGGTGTTATTAACTACAGAGAGATGATGACACTGATAACATGCTGTCTTTGTTCTAAGTATCACTCTGTTCCTCAAAACAGAGAGATGCTATTTACATGTTAGTTGCAGCCAAGGTTCCGTTTCTCCTGTAGGTCAGAGCAGAAGATTACTTAATTACTTAGAAGATTACTACTTCTACAAAAGAAAATCACTGATTCACACCTGCCTTTGTTTTAAATCTTATCCCCCTTCCATCTATCTGTCTCAATTGGATTAAGTATGCCTAGTCTGAGTGTTGGTGTAAATGAAAATAAATAATCTAATTTTCTAATTCAAACAATAGATTCAGGAAATTAGTCTTATTTTAAATTGGGAAGTTAGGACTCTGTTCTGCTTAATTCTCAATGTGTGTTTACACCAAGCTGATTGTGGATGTAAAGCCAAATTGTTGTTCTATTGTCACAAATATGATACAGTCCTTAACTTCAAGATAGATAAAAACCCAATCATAAACCTAGGTCCAGTTTTCTCTCTAAAATAGCCTGTAGATTCCTTCTGACATTCAATCCCTTTGAGAAACTTCAAATACTGATTTTGAAAAGCCAGTATAAAATGCCTAACTAAAAAAGTACAAACTTTTATTTGAAGAAAAGTTCAATACACTACATCAGTGACAGGTTTTATCTCTACAGGCTGTCAAGCTTCAGAAGAACACTAGTTTTTAACATAAGAAAAATCAGATGTTTGGTGCCATTCAACAGAAACTGCAAACCAGAAAGGAGTCCAGAGGTATCAAAGCAGTTGCCCAAGACACCCAGAGACAGACCAACAGAGACCATGCTCTCAAGAGATTCCCCCTCTTGAGGTCCTGTGAGAACAGAAGAGCCTCCAGCACTGCTGGCCCTAGCTAGGAACCATAGCTTCCTGGATCACCACCCAGAGGTCAAGTAGTCTCTACTCCAACAGCACTAAAAAAAAAGAAAGGAGACAATTTCAGGCCTTTCTGTCCCTAAAAAGGGAAAGCACCAAGACTCTTCAAGTTCTTAGTTGAAGAGCCCCATCTTCAGCTTTTCTTTCAAGGATTGTCAGGTGCAACTTCGTGTCTTAGAGACTCGTGTCTTTGGGAAAAAGCAAGTCCCTTCTCACAACTAAATGGAAAGTTACCCAGAATAAAAATGCCTCAACATCATAAATCTACCTTCTTTTTATGTACAAGTAAAGAGCTTAGATGTTACTTCTAACAAAGAAGGCATGTACATTTTATAAGCATATCTTTTCCAACCTCAAACTTATGCTGTGAAGGAATATGAAAATTTAGACAATAGGAAGTATAGAACTAGAGAAACAGCAAGGAAGCACCTACTAAATGGCCACTTTCTCACTTCTGAAGGTTTGGTTGGGTATTCTATTGACACAAATTTATCTGTTAGTTAACAAATATTTTGGTGTACAGACACACATTTGTCCTTTCAAAACATCATGAGCTTTTTTGGCCACCAGGTATACTCCAGAAATTATAAGAGACACTGTGGAGGTTCAATTAAAGATTAGTTCTTAGACCACGAGACAAAAAAGGGAAAAAAAAATTAAAAAATTAAATATAGCATAGACTGAGATAAATAACAATGAGATAAAACAGACTCTTACAACAAAGAAATCACATATGTCAGCTGTATGAAATTCAGGGTTATACAGACAACATAAGATAAAGATTAGATAAAAACATTCTGTCTTGAAAATCAGAAACAGATGGCCTATTAATTACAAAGAATTGTTATCTCAATTACCTGAATTCAGAAATCAAAATTACAAATAAAATCTTACTGCACTACCGCACAAGGACCAAGGCACAAAAGCAGGTAATAAGAGCACAAAGAATGATGGTTTTCAGTGTCTTCAACACTATCACTGCTATAAAATTCCCCTCCATGACTACATCTAACATAATTTTATTCTATACAATGCTTATAAATATATCTATTGGCTTTTTGATCAAGTTGCTTTTCTGATCTTTATGACTAGCAAGTCTCAGCTTGTTCCTGAATCTTCTCCCCTTCTGTGTTGGAGTCATCTGAATTAGCATGATTAGAGTCAAGCTAAAGATATATTGACAATAAATTTGCTTGTTATTTGCTACCCTACTAAATGTTATTCTGGGCCACTTCTTAGGCTGTAATAGAATCTTATTGCTTACATTTTATACTAGTAAATAGCTACTTAGTCAGCCAGAATAAAATGTTAAATTGTAAGTTCATACTCTTGGAATAATAATTTAAAACCAGAGCCCAATTCATGTTTGCTGACTTTTATAAGCAAATCTATGCAGAACAAGAACACTGCCACTGCCTTTACCCATACAACCTCAGTAAGAAACATGAGGACAAAACTGGGAAGTCTACACGGGTTCACATATCCCAGAGGGCCAAAGGATCTAGGATAAAAAAAACCCTACACCAAAAGGTGACTTACAGCTCACACTTACTTTAACAGGGTCCCCCCTATTAACCAGGAAGAGAAAATAGGTTATTGCCTCTCTACTGAAAAAAATTCCCTCCTTTTTCAGCAACAGAAGGGATGGTGCCAGCACAGGATCATTTTCCGTCCTGGAAAGCAGAACTGTTTCACAAGAAGCCTGTTTGTTTCCTTCTTCTTCTCTGATGCTGGAATCCCTGGATTTGTCTTGCATGAATTTGCATATATGTTATCACTGTAGCCAATGGAATAGAGGAGCAGGGAGACAGGGAGATGCCTTTGGAGGTCAATTTGGTCATGTGTAGAGAGTTCAGCATGACTGCTCTTCTTGCTCTGGTACTGCAGGATGAGCCTTTAACCTTTAAAAGGAGGACTGTGAACCTGAACAAACTCCTTTCTGGGTCTCTCCTCCTTTTGCTGATAGAGAATGGCATATACCATGGAGCTTCTCTGTTGCAACACATGTTTGCAGCTATTTTCTAGAGAGCTGTTTAGGAAGTGTTCATTCTGTGACCTCATGCATATATTTTTATGAGTATTGATAAGAGAAGCCAGCAGCTAAGCTGCACACCTTATACTCTATCTCCTAAGGCCAGTCTCAGACAGAAGCTTCATATTTTGCACAACAGTCCTTCATGCTATTACAGAACACTCCCTTGTGGCATTTTGGCCAAAGACATCTTCTAGTTAACTTTGTGAAGATCACCACAGTCCTTAAAGATAAAGGGAAAACAGATATTACATAAGGATTTTGAACCCAAGCCATTCTATGGAGACCCAAAAAAAACCAGATGGTGGTTATCAGGAACAGGGTATTCCATGATACTGAGAATGTATGTAGCAGTGTCCCATGTTCCTAAGGACTTTAGTCTATATAACTTGTGTTGTATTTGTGTAGGTGACAGATAAAAATTCATGGAGGTTTGTATTGTTCTCATTATCCATGAGAACAGGATGAAGTCTCAGACTAGTGAAAATAGAGATAAATTTTGATTTGTGGAGTCACTATCAGCCAGGATTTCAAAAACATTAGTAAAACTAAAAAAAATTGATGAATAATACATCTGCTGGAAGTTATACTCGAGGAGAGATCAAAATTATTCACCAATTTGGAAATTATGGAGGGTTAAATGTTATGACAATTCATTTTGACATTCTCTAGAAGAAATAGTTTCAATATTTTCCAAATAGGAGCACTTTGACTTTCTGTTTTGAAATTCCGTATTTGTTTTGAAATTGACACAAGATTGCTCTGGATTTAACAAAAATATTCATGTTGGCAAAGAATAAAATTATTCTTCCTGCTGACAAAAGAAAACAAACTATTAAAGTCATTAAGAGTTGTTTCAGGTTGTTATAAGCATTACCTCCAGAATGTTTAGTTCAGCCACTATGTTTTCAAAAAGATGATAAAATAGATCATTTGTACAGATCTTTGAAAAAACAGCAGGGAGAAAAGCAACTGGAGATTCATAACTTTCAAAGACCAAGGTCCTAATGTTTGTTTTTCCTTGGCTACCACTCACTGAAGCATAAATTGCTTTCCGATTTATAAACCCAAGAAAACAGATACGTATAATTTGGAGCACTGTACATCTGTTTCTCTGTCTGTACATCTGCCTCTATCATTTAGCTCTCCATATATTCCATAATGATCAGCAGACCTGACTTCTTCAAGAGGGATGCAAATCGCTCCCTACCTCAAGGGGAGATTTCAGTTACAGGGCAAGGCTCCTCCTGCTTCTCAGTCTGAAAATTTCTGACAGTTTCATTTAAATGGATCCCAGACCTTCATATTAAGTTACATACAACATGTAATAACACAGTCAATACAACAGCTGATGTCTTATTTTTATGTTAAACTCAATTTCAGCTTTCACTACCCTACAGATTTAGGCATTAACAATGTATGAATTTTATTTTAGAGGCTGCCAGGAGCAGAAAGCTGGAGAATTTGGATAGGTAACGAGCAGATATATGAAACTCTGCTTGCCTGGGGACTCAAAGTGATTTGAGGTTAACAGGAAGAGTAAATTTTAATCTGGTAAAACACCTGGCAATGAAACATCCAGGTTCTTCAGCAGAAGCTGCAAACTCAAAATCATAGATTACGAGAACTCTAAATATTACAAGGTGCTCACAAAACCAGTTTTCTCTAATCCAAGGACTCTGGCTTAAGGAAAACATTGATTTTTAAAAGATAAAGAGCTAGATTTGGTACTACAACTATCATTGGCTTAAACCAGGAGAAGGAGGAGTATGAATTTAGGTAGATCATCATCTTGCAGAACCTGTTTCTGGAGCTCTGTCAGATAAACTGATGTTTTCATCAGTGTGCCTATACAGTCTGAAAGAAGCACATCACTTTAAAAGGCATTTTCTTCTCCAGGCTCCCAGTCAACCTCTTTCCATGGTCATCAGGACATAAGGCACAGCTGCTCACATCAATGCTGAACACCTCCACTTAAGAAGTGAGGTCATGACCCTCATGCAGCATCAAAATAACAGTTTTGTAAGTACACAATTTATCACCCTCTTCTGCTTGGTGTTTGGTATTTCCTGTACATTCTTTCCTAAAATGTTTTGTTTAGTTTTAAATATTATTACTATTTGCATGAGTTGTAGTAGTGATCAGCAAACTCAGTATGAGCCAAGGTTACCCTTCTTTCTACAGCACTTCACAGACCTAAAATATTGTCCCTTCCCCAAAGCATTTGTAGCATACAGAACCTTAAAAACAGTGCATTTAGTTAGAAAATTACATGAGGACAAACATGATGCTATGTCTAATATAAATTATGAAAATGAATCCAGGTAGACTCATATTCCCTTTTCCATTAGGAAGACTTGATTCAATCAAAAGCCAGCAAATGTAAAGTACAAAGAAGACATTCTCTTATATTCAGACTAATGCTGGGAACTCACAGACACCACTTAGTTTTTCTCAAAATAAATAGCTTAGGAAGATTTAAACAAGCAAAACATCTGGAATTTCTACACCAAGGATTAAAATTGCAAGGAATGTCAGTCTCCTGGCTTGAAAAAAGACAGCCAGACAGCATCCTAGGAAAGACATTTCTTCACAGAGGAAAAAAAAAGTAGATCATTATTTGAATCTCAGTCCACTGGATGCTCACCACTGACAAACACAATCCTAGAACATATGGATATGTTTCTTTTTTACAGGTAAGCACTTCATATCAGAAAGATATTTTTATTTCAGTCTTGCTTTAAGAACATTGTTGTCCAGAAGGTCATTCATGATTAACAGCAGCATGAAAACAGAATTCAGTCCTTGATATTTTACTGAAGAGGTTCAGTTCAACAGAAGCATTCTTGCATGGAAGCCTAATGAGCTAGCAGTACACCACTTTTTCAGTTTGGAGTCATGATTCTACTTGTTTCATGTATCTTAACATATCTCAGTTGTGATCAGAAAAAAAATAAACATTCCCTGTTGCCAAATCTCTAATCCCTCTCCATCTCTGTCTTATGCACAGACTCTTATAACTCATCCTCTCCCACTTCCATATTCTATTCACCTTCCTATAATGGATGTTTTACTTTCTCACATTTTAGCACCTCCTCTCCCCCTTTCTTAACCTTTTATCTTTTCTCCTTCTTAATTCTGCCAATATCTCTCTACAACTGCAATTGTTACCCTACTGGAACAGCTGGTTGTGCAATTCCTCGAGTTAAGTCTCCCCATCTAAGAAGTTTTCCCCTATACATATTGGCAAACAGATAAAAGAAATCAGTCATATTCAGATATAAACCTCTCAAGAAACGCTGTGCTCTACCATCCTTTATTTATAATAAACTTAGAGAGACAGTGGAGAGTTCCAAACTCCCCATTGCCATTTGAGGTTCATTTAATATATGGTGTAATCACCCTGCTGAGACAAATTCATTTGAGATGCATGCAGATTAACACCTCTGGTTTTGTACTCTAGGTGTTCCACTGGAAATCAGTCTGGGCACTGGCCTTCACAGCAGTACTTTCAATAGAATTCAGCATTTGGTTTGTTTGCTTACATTACGTTACCTCTAAGTGAGTCCTCACATGCACACAGTCTGCAAATCTGAAAATTGTCAACATACAAGTCAGAACACTGGCCTAGTTTTTCTCCCTTATATACCATTGCCTATCCTCAGAACTTAGTTTTAAATACCAAGAAGAGCAAATTATACCAGATTCAATTATCTCTACACTTTCTCAAGAGTGTAAAGGCAACAGAGGTTAATACAATAACAAATACTTCATCTTAGATTTTTTTTAATGGCAATAATGATGCAAGTCCCATCAAGAACAGTCGAGAACAACAGAAGGACTAGTCTTACATAGCTGCATAGCTACTTTTGAGGGGGAGGTCCTCTTTCCTTTGACTGCTTATTGCACATCCACAAACAAAAAGAGGATACAACATTCCCAAACTGGTAGGTTTATTTAATTATCATTGAGTGTAGGGCACTCATCTGCCTAACACAAAAGAAGCAAACAGATGAGGCAGAAGAATTACCTTGTTCCTCAAGCATCTCCATTATACGAATAAGATTTTCAAGAGCAAGTTTCACTTATCTCCATTTCTGATTAAGGAAATGCTAAAACTCTTCATGACTTAACAGAAATGACACCAGCACTTCCAACTTTTTAATATAAAAAGTAGCAGGTGCTGAAGAGTTCAAGAAGGTCCAGACTCAGGTAAATGGGACAGAAAGACCAAGAAAAGTTGGATGAAAATGCAAGGAACAAAATGCAGCATAAAAGGAACTGAAGAATGCAAGTCATATATAACAATAAGGAAACAGCTAAGTGTATGTTCAGAGATACACTAGTGGAAAGAAGAGAAAATGTATAGGTTTCCCATTATAAAGGGCAACTCATAATGATTCAACCTGCTGTGAGAAATAAGGAGAAACCATAACTGGAGTCACATTCACATTCTTATTTCTGCATAAAGAATCATTTAAATTTGAACTATTATGCAGCTTTCCTGATCCTCATGTTAACACACAAGAGATGATTTTAAGCCTCTTAGCAATAAAACCTAAGAATTGAGTTTTATTCTGCAAAGCAGAAAATATTAACCCACTCCATTTCTACTAAGCCAAACAACAGTAGTATATTTTTCCTTCTAGCTCTGACTTGTGCTGCATCCCTCCAGTCTTTTCCTCAAAGAGGGCCAGGGAAAAAAAAAAAAAAAAAACCTTAAAACTGACTCCCCACAGAATGAATAAATACAGTCAAAATCACCAGCATGGAAAATAACTGTATAAGCCCTAGGTATCAAAGCTTACCCACAAATAACGCATAGTGAATAATGCATAGGGTTTAAAGTCAGTTAAAATAAGTGCCGGGTCACTTATCAGGCAGCAGTGAATTTCCAAGGCTTTGAAATAAAATTCTTCTTCTGATTCTCCCTCTCCAAGGTACAAAAATCTGAACTAAGATGCACGTAAGTAGCGACTGGGGTGAAATGTGGTCAAGAACTGGCCAGTTCCAAAGTCTTTTAGTCCTACATCAGAACAGACTGGTGGTGTTGAAAAGGCAGCAGCGAAACACGAAAGAGCCAGCTTTGACTTTGTGAAACAAGTCCTTGACATCATTGGGTCCTAAAGCACTACTATGACTCAGAAATTGAAAGGATTTTTCTTGACTGAAAAATTCAGCAGAAAACCAACAGAGTAAGAATCTACCAACATGGGGCAATTGCCTTTAGTCTAATTTAATTTCTGCTTTTGAGACATTATGTATTTGGCTGCCAGATTACAACATTTGCATGACCCAAAATTTCCACACTGCATGTTCATACAGATGCTTCAGCGCTAGCCTCACTTCAGATGAATTCAGCTCCTCAGACTGTTGAAAATTGTGCACATTTTCCAGCCTTGGAAATGTACCGGAACTCTCCAGCAAGGCCATTATGTTAAGGTCATTTGTGAAAGGAAAGAAAAAAAATTAATGAAAATCAGGTAGTATATGAAAATATATGGTCTTTCTTCATAATATCATACCCTGCTCTTTATTTTACCTTCTCTGCTCAATGAGCCAAAGGCTTAAACAAGCACTAAGTTCCTGCACTGAAAGTGCAGCCAACAGATTATTCACAGGAGCTCTAAAGCTTTTAATTCACTCCTTTCCAGGAGGCAGTAAAAAGGTGCTTAAATTGCAACGTAAATTGTTTTTCCCCTTGATGTGCTTGTCCCTGTCAAAATAAGTGTGGTTTGTGTGGGCACAGCTCAGGCAATTATCATTACCTTCAGTCAATAACTCACCCTTATTATCAATGTGATAGGGTGATTAATTTTCTGCTTAAAATTGAGAAATTAAACCTCACAGAAAGTGATGGAGTTTTATATTTTAAGGAAGAGGTTCGCTCATATTTTTAGCAAACTCCTTTAAGTTTCATTTCTATTTGAGCACTAAAAGGCACCAGAATTAAACTGCAGAAATTTAAAAGGTCATGGTATTAGGGTCTTATTTTAACTGTTGTCAGACAAAGAAGTTACTTTGGTTCTTAACCATTCATAAGGAATCTCAGCCTCACAGAGACACGCCTGAAAAATCTGTCCCTACATAAATTATGCAAAGACCCTTGAAATAATATCGTTCAATAGGATTCATTCACATAAAAATACAGCATCATCTTCCAGGTGAGCAGCAGCCATCCAGCTGCTGGTTTCCACAGGGTTTCTATACTACCTAATAAATAATCCATTAACAACACACAGCACTACTTAATAGCTCGATTATCTAACACCCATATTAGTTCACAGACAACAAGCAGATCTCCAACTGTTGCACATTTGCAGTGTTGGAAAATTTTGCAGAACATTTAAAGGTAAATTATTTCCATCAATGTTGGTCCTTCCTTGCATTCGCATGGGCATTACCAGCGTAGGTAACTCTTTCTGTGTAACCCATGCCAAGACAATTTGAAAACACAGAACAAAGGTGCTTAGTTGTACGCTTTTGTTTCCTCCCCTGTTCCAGTGACTTAACCAAGTAAAAGATATCATTCCTTTACTTTGATAATCAATTGCACAGCGTGTTCAGAAACGAGAAAACACAAGTCCTTTATCTCCTCTACTTTATGAAAAAGGTACGATTTAAAGCACTGGGTGCATACACAGAAATAGCTAAGGGTTAATACATGTTTTTAAAACAAATTCTGGATGCCCATATGAAAGGAATTCAATTACATACAAAACCTATTTTAACTCATGTCACATAGAAGCAAGAAGTGAAAAGACAAAAGAACACCCCCATATTTAAAAAATTGCCCACTGTCATGCATAAATCCCGTTTGCCATAAAAAAATATGTATCCTTGTGTTTTCTTGCCTCTGTTAAAAGTGAACATTGTTTTTGTTATCAAGACTCAAAATACATTTCTGCTCAAATATGTTGCTATTTAATTGGCACTTAACATGCAATCACATTTTAACATGGATTGATGTTATTATATGTTAGAGAGTAAACAAAATATGCTTTTTCAGTCTTCTTGCATCACATTATTATGCTTTCATCCACACAGATTATAAGTTCTTGTCATAGTAAACAACAGGTGATAGACTGCAACTACAAAATGAACCATGAAGAAGGTATAAAGTTTTCTAGGAACATGTTCTAGGGTTTCAGACTTTAAAGTTAGCAGTGGATCTCATTACAAAGCTTGATAATTTTCAAGAAATGGTCTGATGTTGCCAGGTGGGACAATCTTAACTGACGATACCTTTTTTAAATGCCAATTTCAGTTAGGCTTTGAAAGTATTTGAACAATGATAATGAATTATTTCAGCATTTCACAGAATCTACCTCAATTTTAATTCAGGAATTTGAATCCAAACCCAGCTTAAACATCTGGTTACATCTAAACACTTATTTAAACACAGTCTTCCATTAACTTGGAGTGTCAACAACAACAGAAATATTAAAAGTAGTAATTGTAAATGTCTTTGGTCATGGAGGTACCAGAAAAAAAAAAAAAAAAAAACAGTCCTCTTCCTGCTGTAAAATTCATGAAAAGTAAACCTTTGGGTCTTAAATAACTATTTTTCTTTTTATTTTTGGCATGCCAATTGTGTTGTCATCTTTACTTTGGACTTTCAAACCACCAAGTTTTACCACCCAGAGGGCCCTCTCAAAAATATAGCACATGGAATATGAGTGATTTGGGTTCAACCATATACATTTGGCAGTGCTGTGTTACTACCAGTTTTCTTAACACATTGCCATTCATAACACATTGATATAAAACAGTATCATGAGCAACACTGTGCCATAGCTGCTGTTTCTGTCAGTTTTATAATACCCAAACCCATCCAAGATAATCTATGCTAGCACAAGGCAGGGTTTTTTCCCCACTGACAACACATTGTTGGTTCTTCTTGATTTCTTTGTAATCTCTTAAGTACCTAGAAAAGACTAATTTTTTTCTTAATGGAATTAAACATATTGGCCCTGAAAAATATTTCAGCTTCTTTGGGAAAATGTGGACATTTGCCATTGATTTTTCATAAATATGGGGCAGTCCCTTTGACAAATGAGAACATTGTGCATTGGAGAGCAGAGTACAGCATCTCTTTTTCAGTGAGTCTAACTTAAAAGAACAGTAATATCCTCTGATGGTCATCTCCTTTATGAAGAAAATCCCAACAACGGTAGAATATTCTCAATCATTTTGTAAGTAATGTAAGAGCCACTGACACCTGAGACTCATCAGGGACCAAGAGGCAGGCAGTCTTCTTAGCCACATATGTAAGGTGGTATTTGTGATACACTTATGTTATTTGTAATGTCAGAACTGAATGAAAGAAATACATAACATCATGTTTTTGGCAGTGCAAACTATGTCATCTGTAGCCTTGGTCAGCAGCCAAATGCTCACCCAGCTACTTGCCAACTACCACACTGACTGATCAGGACAAAGGTAGAAAATAGGGAGAACAAAAATCTCAGGAGTTAAAGAAAGGGAGATTGCTTAACAGATACCATCACAGGAAAGAGACAGCTTGGGGCAAATTAAACAATTTATTGCCCATTAAAACAGGTTCGAATAGTGAGAAACTTCTGTCACTTCTTTCTCCTGCTTCCTTGGTGAAAGACCAGCTTCCTGACCAGACCCTTCCTCCTCCCTCACTAGATGATGTTATGGACCTGTCAATACAGGTGTCTGCTACCACTTTTTGACGACTGGGGTGATTACTGAAGACAGGGTTTGGGTCCCTGCTTTATCCACGGTGTCCACAGGTGCAAAGGCCCTCCTTTCTCTGCTGTGGTGGAGCTGAACAAGGGCTCAGTTGTCTCCGTGCTAAGAAACTAATGGGTCTGACTGGGGTAGGCAAAGCATTCTTCTGTCAAGTGCTGTAGCAATTGAGTGGGATTACATCTTTGTTCTGCCATAAAATCCCAGGCTTTGGAAGGTGACAACTGCCCTAGGCACCTGCCAAAATCCTCCCACACACCCTGCTACCCAGGGATTGACCACATCAGGTCACATTTCTCTGTCAACTCGCCAACAAGTTGTTTACCCTTGCACTTGGATGTAATCAAGTTCCATTTATCCAGCAATGTCAGATAATAGGACCAAACAGTTTACAGTGATAATGCCTTGTCAATATCTTTTAAAGTGTGAATTTAAATGCCAAAACCATTATTAATAATGGTTTCTGAAGGGAGAGCAGTCAGAAAAAATTTCACCATACTATGCATCCTGAAAGCTCTGTCATGCTATGCTAAATGAGTTTTATTAGATACGTAGAAATAATAGACTTCTCTGCTAATGTCCTGGGTTGACAGCAGGGAATCCAAGCATAGCTTCAGTGACAAGCATTCAAACTTTCAGTAGAGATCACTCTACTGACATTTTAAATGCATAGCTCTAAAACAGCCCGTATAGCAATATTAATGGAGACCATAAAGCATCAGAAAGCCTACAGAAGTAAATAAGCACATAGTCCATTACAAAGCTCTGTAATGAAAAACAGCATGTGCACCAATATATCCCCTTCCTTCATAAGGTTCCTCATACTTTTATGCACACCATTGAGTGTAGGAGTTTAAGAGAACAAATCATGAAAGAGCATTTTAATTGCCAACTATTTATCTAAAAACTTGTCTTCTCCAACAGCCTCAGAGTATCGCTTAAAATTGTTTATTTCATTTGTCTTTCATTTGCTTTGCATTACCCATACAGATGCTGAAAAGTCAGTTACATGCCTTTTCTTGATACACAATCCCAGGGGATATATAGGAGATTCATCCTCCTTGCAAGATGCTCACTAGATCTAATTGATGTTTATTAAGTAATATAAAACCCAGTGGCCTGCACAAACATTATTAGATGCATGAGGGTGAGCATCTTCTTACATCATCTCTTCACATCAAAACTAATTTCTGCTAAAAGAGCTATCACCTGAACTCCCTTAAGAGTATAGTTAATTTTCTAGCATAATTTTTGCCTTTGCTTACTCCAATTCTATTCTAATATTTCTTTTTATACAAAAAGCCATGATCAAGTTTTGCCTTCTTTCCCTTTCATTATTAGTCCCTTTTAAGATTCATCATCATGATTTCATAGTTTAATAAATTTTCTCACTGATTCTCCAGTATATTTCAACACTATCAATTTCAGAACATATGCCATTCTGCCTCAGGTAGGATTGTAACCTCCTCCATTGTACTGTCTTAATTCCAGCTTCCCTCCAGATTCAGAAAGAGGAATTCCCTTCTCACTAAAATAACAGGCTCTCACTTCCAGAAGGAAAGGAGACTGAACTTCAGATGAAACAGAAGTCAAATTTAGTTCCCAGCTCTCTTTCTGATAGCATGAATTTAGTTAAATTAAGCCGTTCCTGTCTGCTTTGACAAACAGCAACATTGAGGATGCAGCAGGAAGAGAGCTATTTAGCCAGGTGTTCCTTTGCAAAGGCTTCCTCTTCACAGTGAGTCAGAGCAGAATATGGGGTTGATAAAATGTTGCAGATAATAAACCTGTGGGTAAACTAAAGGCTTTGTTTAGCTCATTATTGTTTTAAAAAAAAAAAAAATCTTGATTTCACATTCACTCCCACTTCCCTCAATTAAAAGAATGTTCTTAAAAGGCTCTAAGTTTTTTGCTTAGCTGGGTACTTGAATAAAAAAGACTAAATAGCACATCAAAGTAACGTTAATGTGTGCCTTGGTTCCTGTTTGTATATAGATGACCAAATTCATAGCACTGCAGTTTCACTGCAACTTACTTATTCACAAGTTTGCTAGATTTGCCATTTTTTAAAAACACTTAATTAGGACAATTCAAAGCAAACTTCTTTTCTTTTAGTTCTGCAAGCACATAAAAACATGTGCAAGGCCTGTAATACTTTTTATTTCAGCCAGCTGTTGTGCTCAATCCAGACTACGCAAAGCAATAACCAGCCTAGCTTACTGTTGACAGACCCTAAAAAGGAGTCTCCCATACTCAATTACCAGCATGAAAGAACAGTATGTGAAAATCTACCTGAAGAATACATAGTGATTTCCAAAGAAATTCCATAATTAGTATTTATTAGGTGAGCATTTCTAGCAAGAAGCTCGGAACTATACTGTTGGACAAATTCTAAGACAAACAACTGAACTACATGAATTGGTGTGTAATATTTGGCAAGGGATTGAAGTCAAATTTTCAAGCTGAAATGCTCCCCACATCTAAGGAGTAAGGGATCAAGTGGTCTAATAGGAAACTAAGGTTTGTGGCTCAATGTAGGAAGCTTAATTTCTTTGATTCTCTGTATGGACAGCATCAAGAGGGAGCACCAAAATCAGTGAGCAATGAGACACAGCTACAGTGACAACACAAAGAAAGCACAGGCAATGGCCTAAAGCTGCAGGGCATTTACTAAAAGACCATGGATGCTGTCACTGAGACTAATTTTATTATATTCAATTTCTTCTATTCATTGAAAACCCATACTTAATACATGTCACTCCTGAAACCTTCCATTATTCATTTCAATTGATGCAAACTAAAATCAATTGTGCATGTGAACCCCAGGTGCACAGCCTAGAACATACAATTTCCAATACAGCCTTACTCTTTGTTTCTTTTTAGTGCTCATGGCTCTCCAAATGGGCTGTATCTTATCTTCACAACCTTCTAGAGATACAACTTCAGCTCCAAATAGGTTGCAAACAAAGACTGCAACAAAAAACTGATGAGAGTGGCTGATTGCTTTCAGACTATTCCTTAGGCCAGATTAACTATCTGACTTGTAGAAATCATAACTTGGATTTTGAGGAGCAATACAGTCAGGGGAAGACAATAACATAGCACAGACCAAAAGGAGAGGATTCCAGTCACAACAATGACAGACATGAAGACTTTAGGGAAAGAATGGGACAAAAAAATCTGGTAAAATCAGATGACAACAGAAGCTAAGTAGGTGTGGAAACAACTGTCAAAGGTCTTGAAAGAACTACTTTAAATATTCCTTCAAGGAATGTTAAAATTACAAACATGAAAGAAACAGAGTAAATAAAAGTATTAAAGGAGATATCCATCTAACAAAGACAGAAAACATCCATCCTCATCATTTGAGCAAGATTCATCAAGACAGAAAAATAGACATAAAGACATTGAGAAAATCAAGGTGAAAATCAAAGAAGGCTCAAAATAAGAATTATTACAGAAGCAGAAATGTGGATAAAGTACATGATAGAACTAAAGTGACAATATTTCAGTGAATATCTACAAAGATAAACTCTAGTAGAACAAAGCAACCATTCTCACTTTGATTAAAAAAGCCTTTTTCTGTCCAACACACATTTGCACTGCTACTCTGGTGATATAAAAACACACATACGTACTCATTTAGCCTTCCGCAAGTTAGATGTTTTAGAAACCAAACCAGCCTGCATAAGATCAGTGCTCCAGCTTTCAATAGCAAAGATCACAGTAAAGTGTATGACTGAGAATGCCAGGTGGTAATCACAAGACCGAAAAAAAATTCCAATCATCAAAAACACTGATAATTTGGGGTTTCAAGTTATGAGGAGCCATCTTTAGTTAAACACATGAAATTTTGTCACACATCACACTTCCAGATCACATTCTAAAACCAGAATTCTTCATTCCCTACTTCAGGTCTAAAAATCTGTCCATGAAACATTCCTCTAGAAATTGCAAAAGCACAAAAACATTAATGTCATACATCCATATATCCATGTAAGAGTTAGTAATTAGCATTTACTTTCTCAAAAGTTATCACCACTGATCAAGATGCATATGTCTTCATATCTCCTTTCTGAGACTCTGCTCTACCATCTTGCCACTTCTTTTCATTCCTTAGACAAGTAAATATGAAAATTACAGGTAGCTTAAGCTGCACAGCTCTGAAATCAAAGGCCTGCCTACAGGACGAGAGGGAAAGGCAGCGAAATCACTCTCAGAGCCTTACCTTCCAATTAGCAGGAACTCCCCAAGCACTCCCAGGCGCCTCATGGCAATGAGGATCCCCCTCACTGTCATTCCCTCGCAGAAGCAAACCACCACTCTAGCCTTGGGTAACCTCTCTCGGAGCTTGCGGAGCAGGCGATCAAAGCTCTTTTCCCCAGCATTGCTATAGATCTTGTCAGAATGAGCAATGCAGAGACCCTCTTGGGCAGCCAATTCTTTGAAGGCTTCCATTCCACTTTCCCCATAATTTCCTGTTAAAAAAAGATAGATATTAGGTTACATCATTAGGAATCAATTGGGAAAGTGGTAGCTTCCACCCCCTTCCCCCCAAAAAAATCAAGTAGCATTAGCAGAAGGAAGAGCAAAGGAGATCCATCAAAATGAATATGCTCAGAATTCAGTGGAGCAACAGGATATCCACATCAGTAGATCTTAACAGAACTGAAGACTGCAAGATTCTTTTCTTAAATTAACAATGGATAGTAAAGGGGATATTAAAGAAGGGATGGATAGGTAGAAAATGGGACAGATCAGCCAGTAAGAGTGAAGTTTTATTAATATTTCTCTGGCAAAACCCGCAGTTGAGCTAGTTTAAGTAAACAGTCATAAGGAAGAGAAAAAAGGATTTAATTCCAAGCTGTCTGTATCACATGCAGTCCATGTTCACAAAAGTGAATGAAAGATAAATGCAAATTTAAAACACACTAATCTGGTAACATTTTCAAAGTCATTTATATTAATTTGACTGAGCAGGGGTCATGACTAAAATTTCGGTTTGATTATGTCTCTCGTAGAATAGGAGACTTTCTATCTGAAAGAACTTCAGAAATAACCCTTTCCAAGATGGAAATATTTGAACTGTGTGGTCCAAGCTATATAAACTATATAAAAACTGGTTCTCAAATTCACTTCTATTTATACCTTTAGCAAGCCAAAACAACAGTTTTACAAAGCTGAAATTGTCTTCGGCTATAGAGACAGGTGAAACTCCAAGTCTTCTTATATTATTTTATGCCTGACATGATCACTGGCCTTATGATGAACATCCATCATGCAAGAGGAACAGATGGATTTTAAAAAACAAATGTATTAACAGTAACAAGAAATGGTTCAAAAAGACAGATCATTAATATGATGCTATCCATATCCATAATGTTTCCTTGATTTAATGAGGGAGTAAAATCAGATATGGTGATCACTTCTAGACCCAGATCTTTTTAAGCAAGGAGTGACTGAAGAGGTCCCTCTTCCCTGTTTCCAGCAACAGTTTGAAATAGCAAATTGCAAAGAGGAAGATTTCTGAATCACCCTAAATTGCTTAAAAAAAAAAAAAAAAACAAACAGAAAAACAAAAACAAAAAAACTCCTCCTCAAAAGTATAACCATCAGAAAGAAAATGCAGCAAGAGACAGTTCAGACATTCTGTATTAATCCAGCCGAAATAAGTGCATTTTGTCAGAACCACGGAGCATTTGCCACAGATCAACACTATGCAGACACACTGTGACAGTCATTGTCATACTAAGTTGCAGAAAAACCTGACAGGGCTAGTGTCAAACACAAAACTGAAGTTCCCCAGCCCTTTGCACTGAACTGCCCTAGTTTCTCACAAATTTGAAGCGCAGCAGAATGGCCTCTTTTCTAGGCTGTGACTCAACATCATATTCAGCAATTAGGTCAATTCTGCTTTTTCTCTGTGAGCCAGACATACCCCAGAGCAGCAGTCCTGCATGGCTGTGGGGAGGAGAGGAGAGAGGAAGATCTGTGCCTGGTGGAAACTCACCACCAAGAATCCCACCCTGTAGACTCAGCCCTGCAGCCCCATCCCACAGCTCTGTACTTGGGTAAACACTGTGGCTCTGTGCTGAGAATGACACAGATGGAGGCATTTCTAGGTATTTATAGGCCATGATCTGCAGTCACCTAGGAATTTACTCCAAAGCAGTACAGTTGGAGCCATACTGCTCTAATGACTTGCCTCAGGTCCCAGACTGAGGCAGGACAACCTCATCACTGACTGGCCATTAACAAGTAAATTATGATTTGGAAGGATGTATTTCCTAATTTCATGTGGAACTTTGCTCAACACAGACTCCTTTGAAACCAGGATTATTCTTAAAGTCTTACCTAAGGAGGGACAGGGGACTAAACTGAATCTTATTAGATGTTTAGGCAATGCATATTAAAAAAATATATAGTAGGTTTCCTACCCAAACTTTAAGGTAGGATTTTTTCATACATCAGTACAGCACTAATTCTGCTGTAGTTCAAGTTAATGATCTAAAAAAATAAAAAATTAAATCCACTCGGAATGATTTTTCTCAGCTTTAATTTTGATGAAATAACAATTATCTCAAACACAGTCAAACTCATACTGACAGTACTACAGCCTACCAAAACATATGTTAAGAGAAAGATTGGTGTCTACAAATTCAGTAAGTGTGACAGAGTCTGGAAGGAAAAAAGCTAACTAAGATCAAGAACAACACAGGCACAAGATGGAATAGGCAAAAACCAAGGCAGAAAATCTGCAGCTGAAAACAAAGGTTTTCCAGTCCTTATACAAAAGTAGCATAACAGCTCTCCAGCAGGAGCACAAAGAAATTTTATGTTGGACTAGAGCTTGCTCAGCTCACAGGAGCATTATGTAAAGTAGGTTTCTACAACAATCAGAGACAAGACTTGGTGACGTGGGAGGGTCTTTTAAAATGTGTTTGCCATGTTCCCAGAGCAAGACAACATGCTGCACATCTTTCCCCTCCAGGGAAATGGATCAGGAAGAAAAAGAAAGTGTGACATATGTTACACACATTGTTCCATGCACTCAGCTGCTGGGGTATGGACAACGTAAGGAATAGAAAACACCAATTAATTCTGTGCAACAGGCAAGAACACAGCCATCTGTACCAGCTTGGTGGGTACATCCATTTCAATCTATACACAGACAACAGTTGAGAGGGGAAACTTGTAATGAAAGAAATCACTTTGGTATTGTAGTCAGTAAAGAGTTGCATCAAGACCCCAGGCTAGGACCTTTTTTTCCTTTGAAAGAGCCATTGAATAAAATATCTAATCTTATTTGAAACTGCATTTTTCTACTAGGATCAGCTGTGAAAGGCAAAGTAATTATTATTGTGATTTTCTTTCTGACCTCTACCCAAAACTAGGTGAGCCAGTAACATACTTTGAGCCTCACAATACCCTGCAATTTTTTAACTTTTTTTGAGGTCTGTTCAACTTGTACCCTATTCAAAAAAACAGATATTTTCTTTATATGCTTCAAGCAGAGCCTATACAGCAGTATAAAGGTAAATTTTAAACCTATAATGGTTGTAATTTCACCAAGAGGATTTTCACAACACTTTTCTCTCACTGCCAAAACAAAGCTTTCCTTCACCATTGCAAAAATTCTAGATAAGGCCATTTCTGAGAAGGATCCATGCATCTAAAGATGCTGCTGAGAGCTATATTGGTCTCACTCATTGCATAATTCCATGCATCAAATATCTTAACAAAAATATTAAGATAGTGTAGTAAAAATCAAAGGTGTTATCTTGATCAACAGAAGACATACAAAAGAAACTAAAAAAAAAAAATGCAGCCTCATAAATTGCTCCTGTGAGCCAGTAAGTATTACATTTGTGCTATATTTAAATTAACACTATTTGCTTATATTAACACTTTAGTAGTGTGGAGAGCAGAAGCCATGAGCTCCATCTAAAAGGCTTTTTGTTGTTTTTTTTTTTATTACAGCTGTTTGTGAAATTTGTCCCCATTCCCTTTATCAAGAGAACCATTTGTTTTTCATTTATGAAATGGAGCAGAAACCGCTCAGCAATGAGGCGCTTATGAGAATCCTGGAGATTGTTTTCTTAAGGGAGGCATAGAATGTCTGTGTGGGTCTTCCCAAGCCACATAAGAGTGTGTTGTGTTTTCAGGGGGCTTACAAACAAAACATTGTGTCCCACATCATCTCTATCTTTGAATAAAATCAGCCATCAATTTATTTGAGCAATAACATAAGGAAATATGGATCATTCATATTTGTGCTGAACAAAACATTTCCTTGAAATATAGGCTGTTTTAAAAAAATATCTTAAAGACCATAATGCTGAAGAGAAAGACTGAGACTGTTCTTTCTTACTCTGCTTTCAGTGTCAATAGGAAATACCAACTACTTTTTTAAGACCCATTTAGAGAAACACCTATAAAATCAACAAAACTCACAGCAAAGAACTCTGCCCGGAAGAATGCTCCAATGCACTTAAAATGACAAAAGTTGGGGAGCAAGTGTTACTTCACATATGCAGGCCATGAGTAATCTCTTCAGGTGAGGTCTCCGGTTGCTCACCATTAGGGGCTTATGTGCTGCATTTATTCCTCTAAACCCTGGGAACCACAGCCTGGATCAAAAGTGAACACACAAAAAACCTCATATACCCTGCAAGCACACAAAGGTAATGCACCAAACAGATAACCACAAAATCCAGTTTCTCCACAGGGTACTATGGAGGCAAGCCCTATTGCAAGAAAGTTCCCCTTTTCAAATAACAAGCAAGAATGTACTTTTTGCCCTCTTCTTTCCTCTCTCACTTTATGATCTCTTTGAGCACTTCTCCCAAGCCTGTATATACATTGCTGGAGGTATGAAGTCTGTTTCAGCATTCAGTATTGATTCACTGCAAGGCGTCTCTTTTATTCAGCTAATTAACTGCTTTTTGGCAGAGATAATAAGATGAGAACAAGAGGACTGCATGACATAACAGCAAGGAATAACTACTCAAAATCTTCGCTACTGCAAGGGCAAATTATCTGGGAAGAGCAGAGCAAGGACGTGATATGATTATCAGCTTAGTTCATGACATATTGCAATAAATAATTTGTAAAAATTAATGATAATATAAAATAAGACAGTAACTGCACAGTTGTCAAATACAAGTCTGAAAAGACTGAAAAGTTTTGGACCACTGAATAGAGGGAAAAAAGGTAAAAAGAGCATGTTTTCTGTCCTATAATATGGTATGCTTCCCTATGCCACAGGAGCATCTTTGAATAAGGTCAGTAAACAAGGAAAAGAAATTGAGTTCTGTAATTTTAATGTATTTCTTATGAATTTAATGACTATATTAAATAATCATGTGTATACTCCTAGTTCATTACAAACTAAAATATTCAACCATCAAATTTAAACTAGTATGTTAGTAACAAGTTGGGAGCCCATATATAATCAGCTAATGTATCTGAAATGACACTGAATGAAGCAGTCACTTTCTAAGTTGTAGTAATTCAACCACTTACATCTATTTGTCCACACCTTTGATTGGGAGAGTTAAAAATAAAAGCCAAAGTCCATATTTATTCTGTGAATATAGCAGACTGACCAAAGGAGGAAAAAAAAATAAATAAAAAGGGGGGGGGGGGGAAGTTTTAGAAATGGATCTGCCAAGGTAAGTTATTTTGGTATATCCCAAGTTTCTTTGACACTGGGAAAAGGGCAAGGATTCAACACTTCCATGTTTCCCAATATCTTTATCCAAGATATCACACTGATGTCAGGAAGGGCTACATTTTAGAAGTTATCAGTTATTCCAAATAGGATTTGTTTTTTTCTTTTTCAGTGAACTCTCTAGGTCAACTTAATGTTGACTACTACCTAGAGCCCTTTACCACAATTTCTTTTCAGAGTTCAGATAGAAAATTATGTATTATCTCATTCTCATAAAATTGTGTATTTTATGTAATACATAAAAATATGTGTTATTAATGTGTTTTTAAGGGACAACTTCAAAGCAGGTGAATTAGGCCATGAGATCACAAACCCTAAAGCAGTGGCCACTTCACAATAAGCAGAATTCTGCATGGACAGGGGCTCCAATTCTGTTACCAGTCAGGACAAAACAGCAGACAAACTATCCAAATTACAAACTTCACTAGACCTAAAATCCCAGTCAAGCCGCAAAGCTTAAAAGGAAAACCTTTACCACTCATTTCATTCTAACTGGTTTGCAGGGGAAGGAGCAAACCAAAAACTGCTTTAAAAAGAATGCTAAAGGGGCTATTTCAATTTCTCTAAGTACAGTGACTTTAAAGAAGAGAAAAACAAGTCCTGCAAATATTGCCCTTATGGACTGTTTAATACAGGCTGAACATCACTGCTACTCACTAGAGCTTTTCCTCTCCTGAAGAGCTGCTGGATTGGTCACCACTTCCTGTTGCTTAGACTAGGTCCAGCCACCCATCTCCTCAGTTCTAAAGTTGCTTTTAGCCTGCTACCACCCACAGGTATCAAAGACATTACCACCATCACCTTGCCTTCCAGACCAAACCAGGGCTCTCTGGAAGTCAGCACTTCCCTTACAGTTCCCTAGCTGTTTTTCTCTGACATTTTCCAAAGGACTTTGTATTGGATGGAGGCCTCACCATCCTTTAGCTATGGAGAAGAAAACTCTTTACTGGAAATTGAAAGTGCACTGTAAACATTCCGTCTTCCTCTGAGCTTCACAAAGTTTTCTGGATTCATCAGAGATTTCCAAGCAACTGCACTCTAGCCTTACAAAGGCCAGAAGGAGATGTTAAATAAATGAACTGAGTCATCTTTGGTACACTACAGATCTCAACCATCTGTGCTTACAGCCTGTTTTCTTCAGGCCCTTCTAGAAATGCAGAAAGTGAGCTGTTAAGGCCAGACTAGTCTTCTTCATTTCCTAGTGTTAAGCAAAATTGAGTACAAGGGGAACAATAAAAAAAAAAAAAAAAGAAGCTGAAATGGTGAATTAGGTTATTATTACAGACTTTAAACAATACACTATACCTAATATAATTAGATAAATGAGATTATATTTCAAATAAGAAAATTCACATAATTTTACTAAATGCTAAGTTACTTCTTATCATTAATTACCAAGTATGCACATTTTACAAAAAGCTCACCACAGTGACATATTACCTTGCAAAAGAAGCCACAAAAAAAGTAAAGCTCTGCCACTCAGTAAAGTGGTTGTATTTAAGCCTTCATCCTGAAAGCAGCAGGTGCAACATCTTGAACAACTAATTGATATTCTTGTCAGAAATACAGCCACAGGTGAAGGCAGTCTGAAGTAATGAGACTACTAGTGTTAAATGACACTTCCCTAATAAGACAAATGCCAAAATGTGGTATCATGCCATTTTTTCCCCCTAAAATGTATTCAAAGCATACACCCAGTGATTGATTATTATGTATCTAATGAGGAGTTTGAGAGGTTTATATTCTAATGAAACTATTTCAGCTCCAAAGCTAGCTGACACACAGTACTTGTAACAAATTTGCCTGCTGAACTTCATTTTCTATTCATGACTTATAAGCAAGCAGCTTCCAGTTTTCTTCAGAAAGTACTAAAATTAATCTAGTAATGCCTAACATTAACTGTTGGTTGTTTGGTTCTCTTGGTTGGCATTGGTTGAAAAAAGTCTCACACTTTTTTTATGTTTCTTGATGAGACTGGGGAAAGTAAATGGAAAAATAAAACTTAAACTCCTATAATAACTTATTTTTGGCTTTAGCTTGCTGTGAATATTCCAGTTCATAAAATCATTTACAGAAGTAGTTATAGCAAGGATACCCAGAAGTGACATCAAAGTAGGAGAACAATATTCCTTTCTTTTTTTAATATGAACAGGAATTTCAAGAAGGAAAAAAGTATATCCTTGGTTCTGCTCATGCTTTGGCAGTTTTGTAATTAGGTTAGCTCACATTCAAGCATGAGATTTAAAACCTTGAGCAGACAACAATCATGCATACAAGTACCCTACGATGAGGGTCTGAAGATAATGGAATAATGAAAATTTAAAAGCTTATTTTTACTGTTTGTCTGGTTTCTGAGCCTGAGAACATACAACAACCAGTTTCTGACCTTTTCCTACAATTTTGAGAGTTAAAGATGGCTATTTTATTTTAGTGACTCAAGATACTCACAAATTATATGTTTTCATGGCCTGGTACTTGGAAGGCCAAACCTCATGAAATGCTCTGTAAAGAGTCAGCAACACTATGTTAGAAGTGAGGTTACTTTTTGAGGAGTATTTCATACTCATTTTCTTATGAAAGAAAAGTTAGTACTTGGACTTATTCCCACTGAAGTGTGATTTCAGTGGCTAAACTATCAGATGTTTCTTAACTTTTAAGAGAGACAAATGAACTATTAAAATTTATTCTTTACTGGCTGCTAACACACATTATTGAAAAAAATATACAAAAAGTTACTGAACTGAAGTACAATCCCCAGAGCTAACTGTTCATGACCTTTAAGTCAATTTTAGCTTATAGACAATTGTTAGACACTGATACATTCCATTTATGTCAATCACAGCTCTAGATATGAATTATATTGCATATGGAATAACATCTCAGTAATAAATCTTAGTCTTTTGTCTAAAAAAAACTATACCTAATCCTATCTTATCCATCACAAGAGAAACTGTTCATCTAATTCGAATAAATCCTGCAGTTTTTTGCAAATCAGAAGATAAACTTTTTGATGTATGCTTTATCAAATCCCTGAATACTGCAGACTTATTATTCAGAAGAATATTATAATATTTTAGACATAATTGTGGTTTAATTTAAATATGTTTAAGAAAAACAGTGGCTGCCTTGCTTTACATGTCCATTAAAGGTTTTGAAGAGAATTAATATAATTTCATAATATTATCTGAAATAAATTCAAAACAAAAACCAAATTCAAATCCTAAGTTTGAAAGGTTCTCTCCATAATAAAGTTAAGGAGAGATAGTCATACCAGCATTTCCAATTGAGTTCATAACTGCAAGGATTAACACAATATAAATGTTTGAGTTACACAATGTTAAATGTTTTGTCTCCTGCTGAATGGTGAAACATTTGAACTACCTTTTCCCAAATACTCCTGTAGTATCTGCATATGAAAAGGTGACTTAATGTTGAGAATCCAGGAAGAGCTAGTACAGGAAATTAATGTAAAAGATTAATTAACACAAGTAAAGAACAAATTGGTAGTTTACTTTACATAGCTCCCACAGAGGTAATATAAAAGAATGAACTCCAGGAGGGCAGGCTTGAGAGCTAGAAAAAAATAGCTAAATGCAAGTAGGAGAAAGTGATAAGCCTGAAGACATGAGATAGTGAGGTACAGCACACAGGTCTGCATCTGTGCATCTTAGCAAGGCTGCACCCCAGGGATGACACCTCGGACAGCCTGATTCCTCCCACTTGTTCACATTCAGGAACGCTCCCAGGTCACTTCCTGTGCTCCCAGACCTAATGGGGGAGGCCTTGGGATTGCGGGGAGGCCCTTGCAGGATTCCTGATGCCGTTTTTAAAGCACTGTGCATCCTTGAGGAGATGCGGGCAGTGCTGCTACATCAGCCTGTAAAATTGCCCATTGGAGGGAAAACAGAAGGAACCCTTGCCAGGTTAAGAAACAGAAAAAAAAAAAGACAATTTGTGGAGAGAGATGAAAATACAGGGTTTTTTCCCAAACATTGCAGGCATTGAAGTGTTGCCTCCTCTACAGCCCTGTGGCTTACAGACAGCTCCTGAGGAATGGCTTCTGGGTACTCACAAGCTGTACAGCCATCCAGAAGGTGCCAGCAGCCTTCTGTTCCCAGCTCAAAACAATCTGAACCCAAGCATGTCATTCCATCATGGCTTCAGCAGCTCTGTCCTCAAATACATGTTCCTGGAGAGCCGCGCTGAGGGCAAAGGCGCTGCGGCCTCTGTCCAAGGCCCACAGAACAACCGCAGGCCCCTGCGTGTACCAGGGAAGCCGGACACGGCCCTGCCTGCCCCCACCACCTCGTCTGCCCCCAGACTGCGCCCCAGAAGGCCAAAGCCCTCAGAGAAGCTGAGCACCCGCGCTCTCCAGGAGCACTGTGTTAACTGCTGCCAAAGCACACTGCGGGGTGGCAGAGTGCGAAGCAGATTTGGGTGGCCTGGTGGCCTCGGCTTTGGCACTTCACTGACAGTGAAGAAGCAAAGATTTTGGCCTTGACAGTGGGCAAAGTGCAGCATCAACATGGCTGGCTCTGATCTCACAGCTCAAAGCCAGGAAAAATACATCTGCAGCTGTGCAGACGTGATCTTCTTGGCAAAAACATTATGGGGGACTCCTCAGCCAGTCTATGTGGTTGGGAAACAGCACAGCCCCCTGTGTGCCGGGAGTTTTGATGAAGGCATTCATCAAGGAGTGATTTTCAGTGTGATCAGTGCTTCTGCCCTGACTGAATCAATAAACGGTTGACATAAACGCCTCTTGATCTTACAACAACATGTGTTGTAGGTCTGATCTGCACACTAAAATATTCCATATATGTCTCTCCAGCAACAAATCTATTTTTGACAGAGGAATACAGCAGTTCAACAGATGTGTTTCTACCACTGGAAGTGTCAGAAAATCCATCCCTAATGCTCTGACTGGGCACCATGGGGGTATATAAGAGACTTAGAACTCATAATTGCCTTAAAAACTATTAAGATCACGGAAGGGCTTTTGGCAAAATGTATTAAGAGGTTGCTACCATCAAAGTCCACCCTCTCACCATCACCATCACCACCACCGCATCCCAAATACGCCTCCTGGATTTTGGGAATTTGGACTGTGAATTAAATCACCAGACGGGAACTTGACACAAAATAGAGGTGACACTATTGTTCAATTATCTCAGGTCTAAGGAGAAGTAAACAAGACTAAAGGAGAAGAATTATCCACAAGGAAAGCCAAGCTGTGCTGAAAATCAGCTGTGGCTGGGTTTGGGGCAGGGAGGCCATATTCCATTTGCTGAGGCCAGGTTTGCACACTCTTCCCACCAACCAAGGAGGATTAGGAGAGTTTTTGCATGTATGATGGCAAAACCTCTGGTACAGAAGGGGTTGAACACCCATCACCAGAGACTGCAAGCCAGATAAGAAGCAGACCCTGCAGAGAGTCCTCCCTCACACAAACTGGCTCAGTTGTAAAACTCCCCCAGCCCCTGACACATTCACACAGGACATTCACGTTAGAGGCAGCTGTCTTGTCTTAAAAAGGGTCATAAACCAACAAAGACCCCCAAAGCACCCCCCAGACTCACTCCTAAGGCTTCCACAAGTGATCCACAAGTGTTGCAACAGATCCAGAGTGTATTGCAAAACACAGCGTAAAACTCCCCAGCACAGGGGAGGTGCTTGGCACATTCCCACAAATACCTGAACATACTTTAATCCATTGAACTCAGTGTTTTGTGGGATCCCCACCATCAAGAAGACCAGAAGAAGAGGACAAATGGGACACTGCTGGATCCACAATGGTGGTGAATATCTTTCTATTTAATCTCTTTTTTTCTCTCTCCCTCACCTTCCCTCTCCTTTTCC
The DNA here is from genome assembly GCA_013400915.1 of Pardalotus punctatus. NCBI lineage: Eukaryota > Metazoa > Chordata > Aves > Passeriformes > Pardalotidae > Pardalotus > Pardalotus punctatus. The sequence goes on along the minus strand of VZTX01022141.1, from coordinate 45,405 downwards.
TATTTCCTTCTCTCTCTCTCTGATCCAAAAGCACAAAACACTACAAATTCCATTTTGGCATTGTATAACCTGACACCATTATCATGCCTCTGGTATGAAACAACATAATGTTCTGTGACAAGACATAAGCAACGAGTGAGAAGGTACTGAATCTTTCAGATGCATTGAATGTTTTCAGGCCAAATACCATCGGCTTTTTGTATCTAATCCAAATATAAATGAGTGAGAGATCAAAAAATAAACAATTTTCCAGTTTCTATTGTATTAGATACTTTATAATTTCTTTATTTGTTCCTTTATTTTGGTCTGGTTTTGGGGTTTTTTTCCCAGAAAAAAGTTCACTTTCTCTTTTAATTAATGTAATTACCATTAAGCTTCAGAAACACAAATGGGTATTAAGCAAAGGCGTTAAGTTGGCCAAGTGTTAAAGAAAAAATCAGAGAGGGTCTTTACGACACCAAGCTCATAAAAGGTTAATAAAATATTAAATAGATGGAGAGGAGAAATGGGTCTTCTCAGAGAAAAAAAATCAGCAGTGCAAAGGCCACTGCAAGTTCTGTATACCACTGATGTTTCACACAAACTCTTTCTCCAACAAAACATTACTGCCACTTAAAAGAAGATCTGTTAGTCTTTTATAGAAGTCTCACATAATCTCCTCTCCTCCATAATATTTATTAGATTTGATGATTGTTAGTACAGAACCAAGATTTTATCAAAATAGCATAGAAAATCCTGACACTTCCCCTGCTGTTGTAGAAAGAAAATCATGATTCTCCTTAAGATGTAGCTAAGAGATGTACAAGTCACATACTACTTTGGATGGCACTGATATGTCTCTTTTAATAATTGTAAATGTTTTCTTTCTTTTTCATGCAATTTAATAGTTTGTTTGCATGGTTTGCATGCACTTATCTTTTGAGAAGCTGATCATGATACAGTGATCTTACAGGACACACCTTTAATTAAATGGGGTTTGCCTTACCCTATTTTGAAGAGCACTCTCCTGTTAGAGTCTATGATTAAATTGGAATAAAAGAAAGATGTTTCTGCATGTATTTGTATATAGAAACAAACCCACAGCTGATTGGAATAGGGAATTTTGGGGCATCTGTGAGTCTGCACTACATGAGAGCAGAGATGCTCAAGGACTGGGCAGATCCTACTTACATGACAGGGATTCCCCTAAATGGTGCAGAATGCATTAAGCTGTTTCCTTATCAGCAGTATTTCTCTATTTCTAAAATGCTGGTATATTTTACACCATCCATATGTTAAAAAAATAGTGAATGGTATTGTTTAAAATATGGTCTGAATGTAATTTTTTCTCTATCTCCTTTAAGACTGTTTGAGCCTCAGAAGGTAATACTGAAATTTGCCACTGTTCGTTTCCTTTGGTGCCATCAGGATCCAGCTCAAGACTTCCTGATTGCACAGATAAAACATCCGTGGGGAAGGGAGATAGAAAAGACTGGTAGTGATAAATAAAACAATACACAAACTGCTGCCACAGATTTCAGCCTACTTCCTTCATGGATTTGGTTTAAATCCCTCTAGGGTGTTTACCCAGAGGAATAAGGAGATAAGAAACTCCCTCATATATGCAATATGCACCAATTCCATGAGCAATGCAAAGCAACTCATTCCAAGCTGTTGCACTCCCATATGGACAGAGAGTGAAAGATGCCCACCACAAACTGGACTGACTATTTGGGAAATGCAATGGCCTCTCTCCCACTGCCGCTGCAGCCCCTTCCTGGGGGCGGGGCTGAGGGGAGGGTGTGAATGTGCTTCTGATGTGTCTGGCAGGGTGAGTACGAATGCAGAAGGCTGCTCTTGAAATATCAGCCTGATGACAGGAATTACTGGCACAGCCATGAACAAGCTCTTTCCTGCAAAGTCACTGGCAACAATGAATTTCAAAATTATGGGCAGAATTTGTATTAACTTAAACTACATTTGTTATTTAGACTTTTCTATAGTCCTCCCCCCTACATAACAATTAGGTTTTTTTATTTTATGTGTATGAAATTTTCTGTCTAAGATTAGCTTTATACTCAAAAAATACATCTCACATTTCTATGGTATTTCCTAACGAACTACAATCTTATCATATACATCTGTCCAGGTTTTAATATAATCAGAAAAGCATATGGTTATGCATATTAACATACTATGAGAAGGAGACACGTTAGGCAGACCTCAGTTTTCAGCTTTAATAACTTGACTATTTATAAGGTATTGGAAAGCATGTTAAATGACAGAGTGAAGACAAAAACCTACTGTTTTGAGAATATGGATTTCACTGGCTGAATCTACATATTGCATATACAAGTGCAAAAACAGAACAGGGAGTTGGGGCTTATATTTATGACAATTTTAAAAATGCTGTTGCAACTTGATGCAGAGGAAGGCCAAGGAATGAATGTTGTGTAAGTTTGGAGATTTTAATAAATGTCAGAAACACTTGTCTTCTCACCTTTTTTTTTCCTTGGTTCCAGCATTCCTCTATATATTCCTTGGGTGCCTGTTGTCTGTACAAATGCAAAGGGAACATATTTCCAGGATAGATACAGTAGTACAGCAGAGATGTGTTTAAAAACACAAAGGTATATTTGACAAGGCCCAATCACAGGCTTTTGGGAACCTAAGAGATAAACCAATTATCTTTTGAGATTAATTAAAAGAACCCTCAGTGTAGAGAGTAGAAAAATCTAAGAGCAATATAAGAAAACCCCAGATATTGTTACTGACCTCTGGAGAGCCATCAAATACATCTTATTTATGAGTGAAAGAGCCAAGGCAAAATTACCAAAGAATCAGAAAAGAAGAATGGCCCTGCAAAGCTTTTGAACTCTGCTAAAGGTCAACTGAAGTGAAAGATGTATCACTGTATTCATTTTTCTGACCCCTGTATGGGCCATTCACTTAAGAGCTGGACTCAATCCTTGTGGGTGCCTTCCAACTCAGAATATTCTGTGATTCTGTGATTCTGTGAAAAGGCTTTACTCTATAGCAATAAAAAAGCCTGATGACTACTGGCATAGTATTTTTGCATAGGAATTAACAGTTTTGCTTAAGTAGTTTGTCTGCCCTAATCTTAGGTTAGTGCTTTCTGAGAAATTTCAGGCTCTCATTAAATTGAAAACAAACTTTTCCATGGTCCCCCTTTAAAAAAAAATCTAAAATTATCTGGGTTGAATATATATTGATTTTATTTTTCAAAAGCAGAGGCTCAAGCAAATGATTACTGAAAAAAAATGAGGGCTGCAGTCTTATACAATGCCTGTGAGAATTCTTACAGTATAGAATGACAGTATTTCCAAACTGTCTTATTGCATCTCTCTTAGCTAACAAAGTGGGAATATCAAAATAATAAGACATGCTAAAAACCAAATGAAGATATTAGAGAGGAAACAAAATAGTATCTGATAAAAAATGTAAATCACCAGACTCTGCTAGAGGTATGTTTAGCTTATTTGAAGGCAGGAATAGCTGGGTCTTTATCTGGACTAAAATCCTGGTGTGATGAGTTTCACTTGGCACTTCTCAGCTGAAGATTAGAGTCTATCTCAATAACCAGCCAACAATCATGAGTAATAATTATATCTGAAATACCTCTGCAAAATCCTGTTGGAACCCTCACTGCCAGCCTTGCTTTCAACCCTACACCCCAAAGAGAGCTGTAGCTGAAGTATTCTAGAAAAGTAATTTGCAAGAGTTTCCTCCACAGCATTTGATCTCCTGTTAAGTCTCATCAGCAGTCATAATAAAATAATCTTTGCATTGCCAATGAAAAAATTCAACCTGAGACAGCAAAGGCTGTTAACAACATCATAACAACATCATACAACATACAACAACCATATAACAAAGGCTGTTAACAACATCATAGCATTTAAAATGCTATCACACATATTGCCTGGGAATAGAAGTTAGATGGGACAGTTTTCCTTGTCAATGTAAATCAGACTAATTACTTCATTTTTCTTACAATCTAAGAAGCTAATGGTTTTGCTATTTTTGTAAGTAGATGGCTGTCCATAAAAAAAAGTATTGATGATCAAAGATAAATGTATTTAAGACAAAAGAAATCCAAGTCTGAATTATCTATTACGTTGACATCATAGCGCTAGGGGAAAAAAAAAAAGAATCATTTCCTGAATTGCATCCACTTTAGTCACATTTTGTTATAGATGTCAGTTCTGTCCGAATATCATCTGTCACAATGAATTAGTGCAAAATTTAATACTTCACTTTTAAAGAAGAAAAAGATTGTAATAGCATTTCAATTTTCCTTCATCCTCTTGTTAGCACTTGATAAATGCACTCTCACAAGCACTGCTGCTCATCTGACACGATACCTGCACTCTTAATTTAACAAATCTGAAGAAAACGCAAAGGCAGAAAGCTTTCTGGTTTTCTTAACACTTCTTGAGATCTCTGCAAACTATTTTATTCTTGATGATTTGATTTGAGTAGATTAGTAGGGGTTTTTTCTCCCCTCCTAAGCAATGTTTTATTCTGAGTGGATATTCGTATTAACAAGGGTTGATGAACATAAAACACAATGTCAAAGAAAAACATCTGAAGCACTTGTGTGTGTTCATGTATGCATACAGAATAAGCGACAGCTGAACTGGTTTTGTCTCTTACCAATGGAGTGCTATGAACTTGTGTTTTTTAACCACAAATGACCATTTTTCTTTCTTTTCTCACAGAGTTGTATCAGATCTCTGCACTTGGAATAGACACTTCCCCTGAGAAAACTGCTGTGCTTACCATCCTTGAGAAACAAAATACCATTGCTTCTTCAATGCAAAACCCAACTGTAGGCACAGCTAAAGGAACAACGATGACTCAAGTGGCCAAATGTTGACTGGGCAATCTTTCTGAGTAACATCATTAGAGATTTGCCATCTTCTGAACACACAGCACCACCTGCCATCTGCTACACAGGGAGCTCTGTAACTGGAGCTGAGTCAAAGTTAGTCCAAAGCATTAGCAGATGGGACGAGGGGCCCTGGGATTCAGGGCCAGGGAAGGCTTTAGGGAGGCAGGTTGGTTACTCCTGGCAGACCCTAAAATGAGGAGGCCACCAGCCCTGACTGCTGCTCTTGGGAGCTGTCATTCCCACAGCAGCAGCTACTGCTTCATGTGTCATCTCCTACCCTTAATGACACCAACCAGCCCTGCCTGCCAGAGTAGGCACAGACAACGTGGGCAGCAGAGCTGGGCCTTCCCCTGCCTCTCCCAGTAATCCCTATGAGCCACTTTCTTTGCTTAGATCTGAACTGCTCTTCCTCTTATGGAAGAAATTAAATTATGCCATTTGGCTACAGTCGGTGGTACTGGAGTCCAAAAGGTAACAGAGGAACTTTAGAAGCTGGGAACTTTGGAAAAGAAAGAAAAAAAGGATAATGATGATGCGTCAGTGTTAGAAGGGATTCTGCAGAACAGAAAGAAGCATTCAATAAGTTTTCTGTATTATGGGAAAGAGACAGATAATGTATACATACCAGAAGATGAAGACGGTGTTGATGGTGATGATGAATGGTAATTTCCCTTCCCAACTCAGAAGGAAATCAAGTTGCAGCTCCAAAAGGCAGGCATTTTAAAATGGGTATGTTCAGGTAACTGCTGACTGAAGCTGCTGATGAGCCTCTGAACTACTAGAAAATGTTTTTAATAGTTGTTGGAAGTTGTGAAGAGGACTGCAACAAATGCAGTGTTGTACAATTTTTAAAAGAATAAGTGAGTTAACCTGAGTAATTATGAGCCTGTGAGCCTGACATCTGTTTTGGACAAAATAACACGTTATTTTGTCAGCTTTGTGTACAAAAACAAGTTAAGGAAATGGGGCAATGTAAGAGTTGCCAATAATTACGTGTATGTGGAAACTAGGTCTTTCCAAATCAGTCATCCAAATCATCTTTTATCATTGGATTTACAATCCTGGTTATCAAAAGTGGTATTTTCAATGCAATACAGTTCAATTTCCACAAGACGTCTACCTTCATTTTGCATGACATTTTGGCTATGAACCTGGAATGATAAGAATCAGTACTGCAGACATAAAATAGATTAAAGTCTGGCTGGTACATTTCAACATATACTTGCAGTAAAGGAACAGTAATTGATTGGGAGTCCCTTTATTGTGTCCCATAAGGATCTGTTCTTAGGTTTTTCTAGTTAACATTAAACAGTGACCTGGAAAAACAAAAATACAAAAGCATTACCAATAACATTTGCAAATGACAGAAAGGTTGGGAGACAAATTACCAATGCAGCCCAATCTAGGTAAATCAATAAACTGGACATAGACAAAGAAATACGCAGTTAAATACACACACAAATTTAAACTTTCAGGAACTAAAAATGCTGCACATACAGGATCTTGGATTCCATCATGGGATGTAATTACTGATTTGGCACAAAAGGTAATGCTGTGGCTAAAAAACTATATAATTGGGATCTAATTATGTAAATAAGTGTGGTACTGTAGTAACAGAGAGATTATACTAGTTTAACTCTATTTCATAGTATATTTCATAGACTGATTCTGCACTGATATCCAGCATTATAAGATAATGGAGAAATGGTGAAGTCTCAAAGAGTAGCCATCAAGATCATGAAAGACAGGAAGTTGTGACTTTAAGTGAGCTATACAAGGGCAGAGTCTCCTTCTCAGATCCAAAACAAACACAAAAACAAAACTCCAAAGTAACATCCAAAGTAAAGCATTAAGCAGCTTTTAATTGTAGAAGAAATTAAATTCTAGAGCAACATTTCAAGGGAACTATTGGTATTAAGGAACTTACTGGATTTAGTGGAACTTACAGGCTGGATTTCCAAGTGGGTTAAGTACATACACACAATTATACAAGGAGTATAAGGAGTAAGGAGTCCTTGAAGAAGATGATCAGAGAATTGTGTGATTTTTGAGTTGGACTGTGTCTTGGGAAACTCTTGCTCAAGTGGCACTAGGGCTAGACCTCTGTCTCTACTCTGCATTCCTAAAATATTATTTTTTTTTAAAAAAATCCCAAAATCTTATTTCAAAACAGTTGAAGTTCTCATAACACTGCAGCTTCTACAACACTTGGGAATATCTTTAAAAATGGAGAAACCTTCAAACTGAAGTGTATGAAATGTCATTTATCTGTAACATATTTCTATATCTCATCAGCAGTTGATCACACAGGTATCCAGGCTATTAAACACAATGCATCAACCTAGGAATTGTCCCTAAGACTGCTCTAGGCTGTAAATCTATATTAAATATTTTTACACTTCTAAGTCCTTGACTGGCTAGAGTTTGAAATGCTAGAGTTATCTAAGGTATTAGTTCTGAAAGCTTCAATGTGATGTTACAAACTCAAAGAAGCCTCTGCAGACATAAAAGTTCAAGTAAAGCAGTTCAGCATTTAGAGCACACATCAGAGGGCAATATAGCTTCAATTTCAAATTGAGTGGGTAAGAAAATACATGTTACATACAGGAGAGTGGTTTAATTACTGAGTAAGGTGTTTCTTGAGCTGGACTCTACTGGATCTGGCTGCAACGGAGTGAACTTTCCTCATAGCGGCCTGTACGGGGCGTGTTTTGGATCTGCAGCTATTTGGATTCACTCTTGTTCTACCTACTTTCTCTCCTTGTCCCCTTGGTACAGAGTGGAGAGAGTGAGCGAGTGGCTGTGTGGGTGGTTGGCCCCCGGTCAGGGTCACCCCATCCCCTGGAACAACGAACACATAGATTGTTCTTGCAAAATACAGCAGTGACACATTTGACAGTAATGCTGTAAAAAATGGTGTTCTCATCTTCTCAGGGGAATAGCTGATCCAGAATCTCTTCAGTTAGTGCGATCAGTGAGATAACATTTATAATAAGAACCCCTATCATGTGTCCCTTCGTGGCTCTTCAGAGTGCCCCAGGTTAAAACATTTTCTTATTGTTGAAATAATTTCTTTTCAGTTGTCCAAAGCACTTTTCCATAATAAATACATGAATTAATCACCTACCTCTCTAGTTAAGGTGCAGCCAATCACCATTTCAAGGTGAGTTAGGCTTAAGGTAAACATTTCTTGTTTTGCTTTGTTCTCTTCATTTAACTGTGACATATTTAGATCCCTCTTTTCTACTGGATCTACTCCTAATTAACAGTGAAGAAGAAATTCTGGCTACATACAGAACTTAAATGCTCTGAATAAAACTAAAGTTGCAGAAATTAAGTGTAAAGCATTTGTGCTTGCAGGTGTGCTCCACCCCTTTCCTATTTTTATTAAAATGCATGCTTTTGACTACTGGTGCTCCTGACTACAGTATAGACAACACCCTTTTCCCTTTATTGCAAGTAACTGTGGCCTTTGTCACCACAAAGATCATTAGTAGCAGCATAAAGTTTCCCTGAGATTGAAATTCAAATACACATTACATGGAGAAATTCTTTATAAAGATTTACACTTTTAGAATGTATTCCTGAAATCTTTCTACATAAAATTAAGGCAAACTGAATATTGTTTCTGTTAGTAAGATGTACAGGTTTTCCCTCAGGTTCTCAGTTTTATAACCCTCTTTCCTAATACGCGTGTACATTTTGCTCATATGCATGTAATTTGCATTGAAATTGTGTAATAATTAAAACAAAACTCCTTCCTACAGAAATCAGTGGCAAATCTTCAATGGACATCAATAAAATCAGATTGAAAGTTAATCTGATTTTTATATTAAAATAGCCTAGATCTAATTGTGAAGACTACAAAGCTTCTTTTCATACTCTTTACCTGTCTGAAAACTAAGCTTGCAGGTCAGCTCAGACATTTAATTTTCTTCAGACTAAAGAAAATGCACTTGCCACTGACTGAGGGCATGATCATCAATCCTGTGTGGTTCAGAGATGCTTACACCTAGTTGTTCAAACTACTGAAATCTGGTGGATTGTGTTAAAAACATGAAAAAACAGCACTGAAGATGAGTGATTTTGCAGTATGTTTGTGCTTTTCCAGAAGGCACTAACTTCTGAAAACAATGGAAAAGTCAACTGAGTTTTTTAGAGACTGTTCTAAATATCAGCATAGATTCTGAGATACAGGCCTGGGAGAGGGAGCTGTAGGAAAGAAAACATACAGAAAATTACAGTCTATGATTATGGGATGGGATGATGAGACCTGGAGTCAGACGCAAAACCAGTTAGAAGATTCCTATAGGATATTTCTCTTTCTCTAAGATGCTGATTTTGTGACAGCAAATGATTCGACAGAAATCCTACCACATCAATAAATTTCCCCCTAAAGCAAGGCAGCCCAGTGCCATTTCACGGCAGCTCCCAGTCACCTTCTTCATGCTGCTGGCTAGAAAATGAAACCTGCCTGCTAAGAAGTGAAGCACACATAGTGCTTATTCTAAATATGATCTTTTTTTTTAATTCCTGTTCCACAAAGCATTGTGTGTTCTGAATCTTATCTTTGTATTTGTTACAGGCTAGACAATTTAAGATAGCATCCTTGGAAGTTAAAGTTTGTACAAGTATAAGGATCCTGGCAACACCAAAAAGTTAAAAGCCTTTTATATCAGATGTCTTTGTGTGATGGAGACACAGAAATAGTCTCTTTCTTTTTCTACTTTGTATGTTATTTTCCTGCATGTATTATGATAAAAGACCTGTCTAAGCTTGTGAATTTAAGCACATACAAATCAGCACTCTAAAATTATTCATTATAAAAGAGAGAGGAAAAAAATACAGGTGACATTTGCCATAGTGTAATCCAGTATAGTAAATGAGTAATTAGAGCAAAACAAATAAAATACTTCAAAATAAATCCTAGTTCTTACGTGGGTAAATACAATTAAGTTTCAACACTCAGTTAGCTGCCTACTTACCTTGGTCTTCTAATCATAAAATCAGAAAATAACTAGAAATTAGAAAGCCAAGCTAATCAGTTACTTCAGCATTCCACTTTCAGTTAAGAAAGACAACAGCAACTAACTTTTACCTCTAACTTCAAAGCAACACATCCAAAATCCCTCCCTTTCTCTTCAGTGGGCTGCAGCCTGTCTTTATTTAACCTACCCATCACTTTTCATAATCCCTTGATAGGCACAGCACTAAGGCTCTTTGGTTTCCCCCTAGACTAACCCACCACACAGTTCTTTACCAGGCTTATAAATGTCTGCTTTATCAGTAGAAAGCCTGTCTAACGTGAAATAAGTACACCCTGCCTCATCTTGTAAGGCACTGGGCACTGTTGCGATGAGAGCTATCCCCAGAAACTGTTTTGTCTAAGTGTGTGGTTAGATGTTGCCCTCCATAATTCAAGTGCTTAAAATTAAGCAAGTGTTCCCATGCCATTTGGGATCTAGCAAGAGCATTCTGCACCTTACAGGATCATCACACAAAGTCAGATGTATGGCTAAATTTCAGTCAATAGCTCCTATTGACTTCATTAAAGCCAAACCATAGTACTGAATACAGATGTTTTACCAGAACTTTGAAGACAATTTTATTATTCATATGTCCTCAGGATATGAACTAGAAAAAGCAGTGATGTGACTTGGGATATTTGTGGTACCAGGACATTTCTGCTTCACACTTCACAGACAACAGCACATCTATGACAAAGGTGGAATACATTATTTCACATATATTTGGACTCAGTAGCAAAGTCAGGAGATGTGACAAGGACAAAGAGTTTTCAAACATGGCTATACTCTAAATTGCCTTGTAAAAGGACATTAAGATGTTCATTGCATGAAGGGATTGTGTTATAACATGTTGGTTGGGATCTGAAACAACCAGAAAATATTAATGTCCATATTATATCTGTCAAAATTAAAACAGATATTCAGAAATTCAGCACTGAATTCGTTTCTAGAAAGACTGCTGGCTAAAAATGTTAATTGACCTTGTTTGCTTGTTTTGTTCTTGTTTTCTTTCTTAGTGTTTTTTATTCATTTACTTTCCATGGGCTGTCACATGGATTAAATCTTTTAGGTACAAAGCAGTATTCTAATTAGTGAGACCACTGGAAAATGTCATTGCAATCTTTTGGAAAACTTACTGTTTTCTTCAGTCACAGGGGCCAACATCTATGTCACAAGTAAGAGAATACGTGAAGTATAAATTCCACAGGAAAACAGAAATTTCTTTCCCCCAAGCAAACAAAACCAGTAGGAACAGGGGCTCTGTAGTCTAAGGGCAAAATGCATTACAGGCACCAACTTCTGGTGAGAGGACAAATACTGACTTAAAATACTGCATGCAAACTGAAACAGTGGGCTGAATTTGACTGATGGGATTATTTTGTCCTGAGTTTCTCTTCCTCTACAATTGGCATCCACAGCACAGAATACTTTGGATGTTCCTAAGCAGCTGAACAAACACAATATTAAGCTGCTCCTTAAATAAAACCTTTTTCTTGCCTCCTTACTTAATTAAAACTATTCACAAATGAACAAGATTTAATGACAAAAAAATGGTCAGCCCTTATTATCTGACCACCTATCAAATTCCAGCTCATACATTCGCTCCAGCTCCAGCTGTGCTGTGTCCAGTGAGATGCATTTCAAATAAAACTGTTCTGGAATGTCTGCAGCTAATTTTGATCAGACAACATCAAAAGTTTGAACTTTCCTCAGTCATTTATTTCAGTAGTTAATCACTGATGTAAGTAAAAACATTGTCTTTTTTCTAATTGGAATTTGTTGCCTTACCAGCAATCAGTGCTTGTTTTGCATTTAACCATTAGGATGCAGAGCCTTGTAGCTCCCAGTGGCTTTGTTTGCTTGGAGGAAATGAAGCATTTTTTGATAAATCAAGCTGTACCTCCTTTTGAAAAACCAGACAGATTAAGCTGTTTTAGATTCCTGATATTAAGCACTTTTTCAGCCCTCAAGTTATTCAGAGTTTTATCCCAATCTCTATTCAATATTTTAATATTGATTTTTAAAAATTTACAACAGAACTGAACAAATACCAAAATTAAAGTAATAATCCTTAGATTGAGGTGAAGTTCCCACTTTTTCAAGGATGACATTAGCTTTTTGGTTGGGAATATTTTATGTAGTTCCTCTAAAATCATCAAGTGTATTTAGGACTTCTTTGAAGGACGCAATTCTCTTATGTAAGCTGTACATGTGTTTTATTCCTGTATTTATGTTGACATTTGACTGTATTGGAATGCATTTTCCTAGACTGGGCCTAGTTTACCAGGAGATTTTAATCTTCCCTTTTCTGCCCATTGATTGCTATTTCACAAATCTGAATGTCTTGTCAGTAATTATGCTTTGTATATCATTGATGAAGACAGTGAGGTATTAGACCCTTTGTCAAGCTCTGCCCGTAGTCTTATTTGATGGTTACCCTTTACTTGCTGAGATCAGCATGCTGACTTTAAATTTATGGGATATCTGTTCTTTTGATATTGCACAGTGCTTTTTTAATAAAAATATTCTGTAATACTGATTCAGTGCCTTAAAAGAAATCAAAGATACTTCATCTGCACTTTCAATCTGTAGCTACCAAGTTTGCATTTTCATCAGGGAATAAAATCAGATTTGTTTAAGAAGACCTATTTTTCATAGCATCACACTGATTAGTTTTAATTTAATTACAATTTTTTGTCAGCTGAAGTCTACATCACCATCTTATTATTTTTCTGGGGACTGATGTCTTGGTAGCCAGGGCTGTCTGGCATAGCTCATTTGTCTTTTGTGTTTGGATTTTTGGCATAACTCAACACTCTCCATTTCTGGCTGTTCTGTAATATATTGAAATCAATATTTGTTGACTCACTCAACAGCATCAGTTTGGCACATCACTGTCTCAATGCCCCTTTTACTCCATCCTTACCCTACCCTTTTTCAGGATGTAAACATTGAAGGACACAACTAAGGCATGCTTAGGGGCATATGTTTAATAGAGTATTGTTTATATCTTTCTGAGTTTGGTGACAAATCCATAAGGAACTCCTGGAAAACCTTCCTGTCATTGTTGTAATCTCATTTTCAGGTTGGCACTGTGTGGGAAGGGAAGGAATTCTGGCTCTAGGTGACATACGCTGGCACCGTGTCACTTAATATGCCCAGACTGAGCTGTCAGATGTTGATGTCCTGGTCAAACTTGACAGTGAACAAAGCATGGTTTGAGTTGTGCAGGTATCCACCTGAAAGAGGAGGACTAAGCCTATTAAACAGGGAATGCAGGGACACCTGAGGGCCACAACTGTAGTGCCCTGAGGGTGGAAGGGAAAAAGAAAGGACTAAGTGATACCCAGCCTGCCAGGGCTGCTGCCAGGGCTGCTGTCTGGCTCATTCCCCTTTCTCAAAATCTTCAACATTTCTGTTCCAGTGGAGCAACTGTCCCAGCTCAGCACCTTGCTTCATACAGCTGATAGCTGCAGAGCTTTTAATCTGATCCTGAACGGGTTTATCCTCCCAGGAAATATGGCCTGGCAAATAAGGTCATCCTCCAAAAGAGTGCTGTCAGGCCACTACTGTAACCCTTTCTGAATAGTTCAATAGGAGTGGATTTTTACTTTCCAGTTTCTCAAATAATCGTACAGTTTTCCAGTGTTCATAATACAGCATTTTTTAACAGTACTACCAATATTCAGTTTCACATATTTACTGTTTTGGCAAGAGACTGAGATTTACTCATGTGGAGCTTGCAGTCAGAGAAATAGAGTCTCCTTAGGAGCATCACCAGCTTCAATACCCAGCACTAACTTCTACATGTCAAATTTCCATTTGCTAAAGCCTCTCCACAACACCATGTGGGTAAGAAAGGTTTTTAAATAAGCTTGAAAGGTTTTCTCACTTCCTGACAATTAACTGCAAATTTGTCTTTTATATTCTACTCCACCTAGGAAAAGATATTCAATGTTCAAAGGAGCTTGGCCAAACATTTTAAGAGAGCATGTATGAACACTTATTCAAATTTCCAATAGTTGTCACTTCAGCAATATTCATGGCCGGTTCTTATTGCTGTTTGCCAGGATGAGTTTTGTTTGAATAAATGTTTGGGAAATTACTAGCTTGTACAAACCCATCTGTGTCCACAGATGAATAAGGATGAAAGTTGCTGGTGAAACAACTGCATTTAAGAAAATTAAAGTTTGTTCCTCAAACATTTTGAAAAGAGAAACAAGTGTTAAATTCACTGGGGAATGTGCATGGGAAGAAATAGATTCAGCTTTCTCTAAGTTGGAAGGAACAAATTATGTATCTGAATATCCTCTAATATCTATGCAAATCCAACAAACACAGTTTGTTTTTGCATATTTTTACACTACCTTCAATTACCTATGACATACACCTAGCTGTGGGATACACAACCCCTGTGGATTTTTATGGCTTTCTGAGGAATGTCAGCTCAGTAACCTGAAAAGACAACATCTGATGTCCATGCTGAGCCACATTCGGGATCCGTTGGACTCAACAGAGGGCCACCAATTAACTTCAATGAGCATTGGATCAGGAGCCTTACAGCTACACTCGCTCTCTGCGCCAGCGTGGGACATGATCTTCTCTGCTTTGTCAACCAGAACTGCCAAATGACCATGCTTACAACATTACTGTCAAATTTCCAAAGGGCTTATAAATCATTGATGGCTGTTAATATAATTCAAATATAATTTAAGAAATCCATTTGCTTATAAAAATATTCAAGAGAGATTATTCATGAAAATTGTTCAAAGGACCATGACACTACAGAACAAACAATATGACTTTTCCGTAAAATGAAATATCTGTCACGCTGGTGTTTGACAGACAAAAGCCACTTAGGCAGTGGCTCAGCAGAAGAAGAAAAGCCAGGTTGTGATGCACAATACTTTTCATTAAAAATCACCCCACATGTCACAAAATGCTGTTAAGGCACTCTGGCTCTGTATGAAGCACTGCCAGACTGCAGGTTAGATAATGGAAAATGAAGGAAAATCTTGCATACTGTGTATTGATTTCTTTTTCATGTGTTTCATGTGTTATTCATTTGCTCATTGAACTTACAAAAGAAGAAGCAACTCTTGATTTAGTCGTAAGCCAGATACAAATTTTTAAGACCTAATTATCTAAAAGGTAGTCTGCAGTTGTGACTGTACTTTAGTGATATTTGGACAGAAAAAAAGCTGCATGTGAAATAAAAAATCAGTAAAAGTAATATTTAATTTAAAGCCAAATAAATTATACAGAAATGAGAATGCTAATTTCAAGAACATTAAAAGGAGTAGCCAAAAGAGTGAAATACTAACAAATCACATGGAGACTAGCCAGAAATATATGAGAGGCTGAGAGCCAAAGTTCCAAAGGATCAAAAAAGCTGGCATGATAAAGCAGGAAAGTAAATTCCATAACGCTATAAAAATTTAAAAATAAATAAATAAATAAAAATAAAACAAATACTTTGAAAAGTCTAAGTTGTATCCTAATGAGGGAAAGAGAACAGAGTATACTTTGACAATTGAAATACAAAACCACAAAATAAAACCAAGATGAAACAATACTGAGACATAAAGGCATAGAATCTAATAACCACCATTCTTCAAATATTCAAGAAATGGGAAACTTGCCTGATATTCAATGATAACCAATTATATAAAGAGAGCACTCAGGGAAGATAAAACCACAGCAGAAAAGTTAAATTAATTCTCTCAGTCTGCACTGCCTGCAAAGGCGGATAGGACAGTTCTCACACAAAGGTCACTCCTTATGTAGCAGAGAAATGAACCATTGTCTCAGTGTCAATAGAATGTATTTTAGAAAAAATCCAAATCCATAAGGTGGACTTCAACAAATTGCCAATACCAGCTAATTTTCTATTGTGGTGTGTTAACACAAGTTAAAGGGCCCATAGCACAAAAACAAGCAGTAAAGTGGAAAAAGCAATTTTATATTTTCACATATCAGTTTTCATTTTTAACTGAATTTATAGAGAGTAGAGAGGCATAGAGGATAATCCAGTGAACAGCAGACATGGTATTTCTGCAGACTTTAGATATTTCTTCACAAAGCTAATTGGTAGGAACAACAACAACAAAACAGTGTTAAGGTACAAATAAATAAATATGCCTATCAGGGAAAAACTAACATAACTTTTCAGAATAAAAATCCCACATACCTCATGAGCTAATTAGACTTCTTTTTTAGAGCACATAACCATATGAATAATACAATCACCATGGAGTACTTAGGATTTAAGAAAGCTTTTGATGAGGTCTCTTATTTAAGTCTCTGAGAGAAACAGAGGCAATATAGGATACAGCAGAAGGTCTTGGATTAATAATTGGCTAACAGATAGGAACCAAAGTGTAGGAAATTATTTATGTGTAAATAAATTAAGGGTAACACACACGAGAATAACCCTGTGTGTAATGGCCTCTGAAATAAGCTTTACCATTTAAGAATAAGGTTTTGTGGGAATTTTATGGTATTTTCTGACAACATCCATTCAGTGCATGGTGGTAATTAAAAAGGTAATAGACTACTGGAAGTTTGTTGGGAAAGGTCTGAGAGCAATACTGAAATTGGTACCTCACACGGGAGTTCAATCATGGTGTACCCCCACCCTGAACACTGAATATAGCTCTGCTTCCTCACATTTCATATTGGAATTGGGTGTACAGAATAATGATCAGTATTAAAAAATTATGAGTAGTTTTGTATGAAGGTCTGAAGGTGATGCAGTTATCAAAGAATAGTTTTAAGTAAATAACAGGAAACATTTGTTCACACAAGATACAATTAATTTATAAAATTGAGGGAGAACTTCTTTACTGTGAGGGTTACTGAGCACAGGAACAGGCTGGTTAGAGAGATTGTGGAGTCTCCTCCCCAGGAGATATTCAAAAGCCATCTGGACAAAATCCTGACTAATGTGCTTTAGTGGACCCTGCTTGAGGAGGGAGGCTGGATGAGATGACCTCCAGTGGTCTGTTTCAACTTTGACGATTCTGTGATCCTGTAGAGACTAAAGTATAGATGATACAAAATGGGATTAGACAAACTCCTAAAGGAAACCTTCATTGGTGGCTGGTAGCCTTAGGGCTTGGGAAGTTGCTGTAGATCAGAACTGTGGAGGTATGCTCTGTCCTGCTCTTGTTTCTTTTTATGTTCAGCCTCTCTCTCAACAGCAACTTTTGCTAGCAAACCAGATCTAGAAATCGTTCTTTAAGATGTACATTAATAGTAATAATAGCAATATATATTGTTTGAGAAAACACTATTGAAAAATTAGACAGTAAACCTGAGCTGGTTACCCGCTGGATGTCATTTGTCCCTTCTCTCCAACTATCTCTGGTGATAACCCTTAGCATTCCTTAGATACCCACGGGAGACAGGACAGTTTCTTTAGATGCAATCATGTCCAATCAGTTCCTGGCCCTCCAGTTCGGACTGCAGGCACAGGTGTTAATTACTGCCATCTGTGACAGTGGCTTATGCAGCAAGCACACCTGCCACCCAGAAGATAAACTGAAATCCCTGCACTTCCTCACGTGGGTCAGTGAGAACCTGTTAGTAATGGCTTTCATCAGCATTTTTCTGGGCTGCATGTGGCAGGTGCAATGCTTCTGGTCTCTCACTACAGTTACCAGCTCACTGATGCATCAGACCCCTAAAGGATCTTTCTCAATGGGTGACACTACTTCTAGTTATGTGATTTTACTCCATGTAGCTTTTTGTTTTCTGCCTGAGAAACCGCAGTGCAAGCACCTCCATGTTATGAACCTTAGGTTCAAAGCTATATTTTAGAGGCATTTTCACATAGCTTTTTGGGAAAGCTAAGCTCATTTAACATTTTTAAAAGTCTTCAGTGAAACAAGAAACCTGCAGGAGTTAACAAGGACTGTGGGACATAAAAATCTGATTTAAAAAAGCAAGGACATAATGTAGAAAAAAACATAAAAGGAAAGCACAAATGACCCCATGGTGCTGACTGATAAATAGGAACTCTAGCAGTATTGCTGAGAAGGCAGGCATAGGAGCTCGATGAGCTTTTGGAGCTGACTTAACTCGTGCAGCTGCCAGTTGTGTAGTTGAAAAGCTGTACTATTTGTGAATTTAGGAGTCATGCAAAGCAACATATATTCAAGAAGGAATTTCTCTTGGTCTCTACAGTGTTTGTCAACCATAATTTTTTCAACATTAATTTATCTAACTGATTCTCCCAGCACCTTCTAATTAATACAATTAATGCATCCAATGAAGGGATATTTTTTTTGAAACTAACTTCTGTTCTTCTTGGGACATATGCTGCTCTTTTTTTTTCCTGTCACAAAACCTCTGAAGATGGTTAGTAAAGCTAGTTAAACACAGGAAAAATAGATTGAAATATACATTTATGTACACAGATCTCAGCACAATTCATACCACTACATGAGCTTAACCTCTAAGTGCATTTTTGTAATTGTTGGTATCTACAGAAACATTTGTACACTCTAAAATTTCAAACATTTGAACTGGAATTCCTTATCTCTGTTGCCTGACAATAATTTTATCAAAAAAGTATTAATCATTGAGTGACACCATAGAATTAACAATAGAACATCGTTAGAAACACCTTCTGAGAAATTAAACACAATTGTATGGAAATCATTCCTTTGAGCTATTTGATCAATATAGCCCCACTTATCTTTAAACAGAAGTATTATCTTCTAGCATATCTAAAGCCGCTTTAATGGGTTCTACTAAATGAACTTATTTTTTGTGAAATTTGCAATAAAGTGAACGACTCCTTTCCATCCTCTTTCCAACATATATTACCAGGTTTATGAGCTTTCTGTACGATGGATAGTGTGCAGCAGTCATGTTATCAAAAATCATTGCGAAGGTAATATACTTACCATCTACTTTCATCTGAAAGTCTTTACAGTTGCGCCATCTGCTTTGTCATAGTTCATTTTAAGCCTTATACTCAAGAAAAAGGAGCAGCCTGGCAGTACAAATCTGACAAAATTTAATCAAGACCAGAAACATCTCACTGTTCTCTAAAATTAATTTCTAAACAGTCCAAATTTGGTGAAATTAATTTAATCATTCTATTTACAAAGTTGCTTTTTAGAAGTCTGCATGTTAATATGTTGGAATGGAAATTTTGTTTATAAAGGGATATATGCATGTTAAAGTGTAAGCATGGTCCATAAATTGCAAACAGCATTCAAATGGTTCTATCCAGCACATTTGGGTTTTCACAGAATCAAAAATCTCACATACACATTTTATAAGGATAACAGGTAGGCAATGATTTAAATTAAAAGCCAAGCACAGGCACTAAGTATTTCTATTTGCTTATTCAGGAGTGGTGTACTTAGAAGATGAGATGATAAAAGGACTACTTACACCATCATGTCTCCTGCTCCATACACAAGGGGAACAGCTAAAAGTGAAGGATTTGGTGGAGACTTCATGCTGATCACTTGCCAGGGTGCAGGCATCTTGTGGGTTTTGGAAGCCTGTGTAACCTACAGCAATCTCATAACCATTCTGCATAAGTGTCCCCTGTAATTCTTCACAGTGTTTCCAAATCACCAGTGGCTGTATGGTCAAAGTTAAGAATAATTTCTGACTCTGAGGTTATCTTGCTAAAGACCAGAGTATCTCACTCGGAAAGTTACTCTTAGCAAGTACAGCTCCTTCTGCCCTTATCACATGCAGGATTGTGCCCAACTTAACACAAGTGCTTTTTAATGCCTTTGATTTCCATAGGAAGCTTTGGCTCAGAGTAAAGCACCCACTTACGTTCATTTTAAGGCAAGAATGACATTCAAGCCTAAGAGCTGAGATGTAGACATGCCAAGAACTCCAACACCGAATTACCTTTGAAGAAAACTTTAAAAAACAATAGCCTTGAAAATGCTTTACAACTACTTTATAGTCACAGCATTCCACTGGCAGATGTACAGATTTCTTACTGTATTTAATGACTGTTGCCTAGTCTGGAAAAAATTTACTTTCATGATGTGCAACTAAGCTCAACTGAGATACGCAGTAAAATAACCAAACACAGTAACTCCTTTCTTTCTTCTTTAATGTGGGGTTTTATGTGTCAATTTTAATCTAAAAGGAGCAATGTGCTATGTGGACCTGTGAACACAGATTTCATTCACTCACTGAGTTTTTACCCAAGTGCAATGCTTATACTTCTTAATAAACCACTGTGAAAAAAAAACCCAGCTGTCTGGCACACCTCCATGCAGCTTCATGTAGTAGAGTGTAGTTAAAAGTCATCATCACTAATTAATTATCCTATTGATGCATGAAGAATAAACTTCTGTGTCAAATGCAAACTATTTAAAGACATCGTCCTAAATGGATGACTTCTTTATGTTCATTCTCATGGCACGTGTAGGCTTCATGTTAAGAAACTTGGGCAACAAATTCTGTGGTATTTATTTCTGATTGTCATTAAAGCTATAATTGTGTATCCAGGTGATTGTTTGGGCTACAAATTCAGTTGGGCTACAGGCATAGAGGAAGGGTAAACAGAGGAGTTGGATGGTTCAGGCTGCGAAAGGGCTCATCTCTCTGGGCTGTTTCTGTGACCCTGCCCCGGGTCAGTGAGCACTGAGGAATGTAGGCTCACTGACACAGGCGGTCACTCAGCTCCGTGGTCTCATTGCATCCTCTTGTGGCTGGGTGCCTACAAGACCTAGGCATTGTCCATCCCCATGAGAACCAGAGGCCAGGTAGGAACTAAGCAGCTTTTCTGCTTTGGAAAGGGGGCCAGACTGAATCTGGAGCATCTGGAAGGGGAAGGAACTATCTTCATAGTGTCAACCTGTGCATTTCCTAGAAACATGCCACTTCCTCACAGTCCCCACTGAAGAGATTCTCCAACCAGAGATACCCTACAACTCCTCCCAGCACATTTTGCAGCCCACCATAAAGACAATGTAGAGGCCTATGAGTAATTGTGGAGGAGGAATGTTTCTGACTACTTTTTCCCTGTATTTCCAAACATAGCATGGATAGAGCAGCTCTGCTCACACAGACTATTATTCAGAGTGGTTTTGTGTTGTCTGCAAAGAATGATTTCACCTTTAACAATACAGTGAATGCATGGGATTTGAAACAACAGAAATGCAACCATTTACACTGATTTTCATTAATATTAATTTCACTTTAAATAGAAGAAAAAAAAAAATCTTTGGAATCTACCCAACAGCAATTGGGTAGGGGTCAATATCTTGTATTTCTGGAAAGAAATGCAAAAGTTGAAGGTTTTTATGTATTTTCAGTGACATTTTTTGCTTGAATTTAACAATAAAGGAATGGCAGACTAATAATAAAAAGGTAAATCTGAATCTCAAGCTTCATGATCTGCAAAATCCTTGTGACCTTTCTTAAGAGGAGAGTGTTGCCTTGTGGGCTACCCCTATGTTCAGAAGTATCGCTTCAAAGTTTAAAAATATCTGGCAACAATTATTTTTCATCAGCCAGTAACATTCATAAAAATAGGTATCTAATTAAAATTTCTCACAAGCAATGACTGAATTTATTACTTATAATGATCTTTTTAAAATGAACCTTCAGAAGGTGTTGTCTTTTCCAAAAGAGGTAAGGCTCACTAATATTAGTGGGACAGAGAAGCAGCCAGCCCCTTGAGGTAACTCAGGCAACATTGAGTTAGCAGAGCTCCCCAAAGTGCCTTGAAGGGAGAGATGGCTATTTACACCAACAAAGAATTTACCCCTTTCATGTTTATTTGTCATCCTGGCCTTCCACAGGATCTAATCATATCTGTCAACAATTGAGAATCTTATTATCTCATGTTCCAGTCATGCTAGCAGCTCATTTTCTCATCTGATCAGGGCATAAACGAACTGCAAATGTCAGGTCATTGCTTCATGCTCTCACTTCTCCCCCAACCCCCTCGAATTACAGTACTTTCTGGTTTTGCTGTCCAGATCAATCCAATTCCCTTCTGAATGTTGTAAATATGGAATTCTTCCTCAATATTCTTTTATTTATTCGTGACAATGTATGTTCTTACCTCATTTTACTTAGTCATCTCTGTGAGAATGAAAGGTGTGGAGTCAGCTCAGTAACCAGAAGGGAGATTAAATCAAATCCATACAAGAGATACACTCAGATAGACAGAATAGTTGCAAAGCTATAGCAATAACAAAGTCAGATTTGCAATTTTATACTTAAAAATCCCATTTTGAGGACCACAACTGGGCTACAGAAATACCACAATAATGTATCACAAGAGTTTGTTTTCTATCAAGTGCAATTACTTCTGCAATTTATACTGGTCCACCTAGCCTCGCTATAAACCAGTTTCTCCTTTTTAAAATAACCTTACTATTGCTATTTTTCTTTTGATATTTAAAATTAAGAAGACCTGTTGACCACGAACATATTGAGCCGAGCAATAGTTTTGACTATCGCTCAAGCTGCATGCAAACATGCTTGCCCAGGCTCGCTGGCAGGTCAGCCACTGCCTGCCCTTTCCCACGGGACCTGGCTTTGCAGGGGCTACCTGGACAGGGGAGGGATTTTCAGGTTTCTTTCCCCTGTGTTCGCAGACCCAGGAAATCAGTTCACACTCAGCAAAGCCAGCAGCTAATCCTGGAGTCCCTGCCTAGCCCTGATTCCGTTTTGCCAAACTCCCCGCGGCGATAGCGACCGAGCGCATCAGCCCCACGGACTCACCAGCCCCACGGACCCGCCGCGGCCCAGCCGGAAGGGGGCGGCTGCCACCCCAGATCCAGCTGCTCACATCTGTTAACTTTTATTTGCAAACACGCAAACCACTCGGTGTGCGAACGGGGACAGGGCCGGGTCCGCCGGGGAGACGCCCCATCACTTGCGGGCGTTCTTGCGCCGCCGAGCCCCTCTCCCGCCGTCCGCCGCCGTGGGGGCTCCTCCGCGCCGCCGAAACGGCATCCCCGCACCCCCCGCCTCTCCCCGTTCACCTCACGGTCTCCGCCCGTGGCAGCGGCCGGCGGAGCCCTGGGGAGGAGCCGCACCTCCGGCCCGGGGTCCCGGCGGGTGACCGGGCACAGGCGCGTCCTTGCGGAGCCGCCGTGGAGGGCGCCTCGCCCCGGGGGCGGCCCGGGGAGGCGGGGGCTGCCCCATACCCACCTTCCGTGTGGACGGCAGAGACGTAGGTCCAGTTGTAACGCTTGACGATGTCAAGCATGGCCCTGGCTTGAAGAGTGTCGGAGGGGACCACCCTGAGGAAGTACTTATACAGAGTTTTGTCGCTCAGGTCGATGCTGGTGGCGGAGTAAGCGATCTGGGGGATGTCGAAGAGCTGAAGAAGATTTTGGACTTGGATAGCAACTGAGCTGGAGCCGGGGCCGATGACCCCCGCGATGGGCTTTTTCACTCTGGCCTGGGGCTGGGTCTGCGAGTCGGAAATGCAGCGGGTGCCTCCGTCCCTGTCATCCCTGATGGAGATGAGAGAGTCCCGTATGAACTCGATGCTCTGCTCAAGGGCCACGGAGGAGTGCCAGCAGGAGTCTCGGATCTCGCTGCCCAGGGTGATGTTAGGTAGCAGGACCGGGTCTGCATTAATTTTATCCAAAGTGTGAAACATGGCTTCGACTCTCTGGATGCCGTATTGCTCCCGGATTTCCCCGCACTTCCTCTCAGGCACTTTCTCCGCTGGTGGCTGGTGATGGACAGAGAAGAGGGCCCCGATGATGACATCCCCATCCATCCGAGCCACCGACCTCTGCGAGGAGGCTGCAGAGAGAAGAACCTTCCGACCACCACTCCTGGGCAGCACGTCCATCTCCAGGAGAAGAGCAGGGAAAAAGACTAGCAGCACGCCAATCATTTTGTTGCACGATGTCATCCAGACCCAGGTTACGAATTTCATGGGCTCCTCTTGCCTGCACATGGTTTAATGACATGAAGGAAACGGCATCTGCTTCTCCCCAATGACGGCCAAGTTGCTCCAAATACCATCACAGCGAAGCCTCACAGCGTCACTCTTGAAGGTGCCAAGACAGTCGTCATCCTAGTGACTTTTAACCTGGTGGCACAAAAATAGGGGATAAAATGGGCTAACTGGGAAATCGATGTCAAACCCAAGCTCGATAAAGCAACCCCGCACAGCTAGAGATGACTGCTTTCACAAATGCTCAGGGCAATTTGCTTCGATAAGCCTCTCAACAAGAAGTTTCAAGAGGGATTAAAACATGTATTTATTTGCCTTGATAAACGATCACGCATACTCACATATGTTGAGTTTCTACAATCCTTTTTGCATCTGCTTTTCAAGACAAGACGGCTACTTCCTGCACCTCCAGACAGTACACACACCCCCTTTGCCCCCCGGGAAGTTTTAAAAGTTTCCGGAGGCAGGCAGCTCGTCGAAGAGCCCTAGCCCGGCCCCAGCGGCCCCAGCCCTGAAAGCAGGGTGACAAGCGCTTCTCCATTTGAGTTCTGACTACCTGAAGGCATCTTTCTCAGTTTAGAAATTTCCCTTCTCCATCCATAATATGGGTAAAAAGAGAAAGGGAGAAGTCTGCCCTGCCAGCCACGGGAAATGTCATTTAAAGGTCAGCGAAGGGAAGCAGAAAGGAACCACTCTGCAGTTTAGATTAACTTTTCCGTGTGTAGGGGGCAAAACGGTAATTCAGTAAGGGACACACACATGAAGGCAGGGGGAAATACATATTAGTTACTAAGGCAACCGCGGGCAAAGCCCTGATGTGCCTTACCGGCACGCCTGCCGCGCAGACAGGCTTCGGGCGGGGAGCGGCGGCGAGCCCGGCGACAGGGCTTGGCAGCTTGAAACGCCGTGCGGGGAGGGAAGATGCCGCCGGGAGCGCGGCCGGCCCGGGCCCCTGTTGCACGACGAGCCGTCAGCACCAGAGACAGCGCCTGGCAGCCGGGGCAGCTGCGGGACCGCGGGCCCCAGCCCCGGGGACCCCAGCCCAGTGGACCCCTGCCCCGCTGCTCCCCCGTCCGCCGTCTCCCTGTCCCGCTGTCCCCTGCCCGCAGCCTCCGGTCGCGCTGTCCCGGCACCCCGCTGCCTCGGTACTCCAGTGTCCCGCTGTCCCGGCCCCGCCACCGCCGGCTCGGCCGCCCGCCAGCACTGCGGGGCGCTTCCCCAAAACTTCTGCCCCCCGCCAGGCGCTGCTGCCACGGTGTCCCCGCATGCACACGCACAGTGGCTCACACACACACACGCACTGCTCGCACGCACACTCTCACACACAAGCACACATCTCCCGGGGCTCGGAGACAGCCGCGGCACGCACCGCCCCGGGCTGCCCGCCACTCCAGTCCCACCCCGCCGGCGGGCAGGGGTGCCGGGGCCGGCGGGGCTGCGTGTCCACCGAGCGGCGCGGAGCGCTGCAGACGGTCCCAAGAAAGGCGATGCTCCGAGGGGAGCCGCCGTCCTGGCTGCGTGTCCGCACCCGCAGGCAGGCAGAGCCGCCCAAAGCAGGCTCCCGCGGGCAGCTCCGCAGCCCGTCTCCCCAGTGCCATCTGCCTGCCCTGCTACCCCGCGGGCAGTCCCACGGATGGGCCCCGCGATCTGCTCGGAGGGTCACCCTTGAGACGTACCTGGCCGGGTGAGGCAGTGGCTCCCTGCCTGTCGGGAGCGGGCATTGGCGGCTCTCCGGCCGCCCCGAGCTGGCGCGCTGGCGGCGGGGCGACGGCTGTGGGCTGGGCGCGGGTGCCCTCTGTCTTCAGCAACGCTCCACCGCAAGGAAAAAAACAGGTCATCCCGGTCTCATCCATTATCTCATACAAAAGGATCAGTCATTTTCTCCCCCTCCTTAGTTTCTTCGGCTATTGTCTTGTAAACGAGTAAGGAAACATCACCCGTAGCACGCTGCGGCTGCAGGGGAGGTGTTGGCTCTCACGTTCCATGGCTCTTAATTCGTTATGACCCTGCCTCAATTAGCAAGAGAGAGAGTTAAAGCAAGAAGCTGCTGCTCGAAGAGGACCCAGACTAAGCTCGGGAGACCCGAGATAATGAAATGTGACGGTCTGCCTCACAGGCAGGGCTTTGCTATTAAAATAAATATTTATATTTGGGGAGGGGGGGGGGGATCAAAACAAAACAAAAAAAAATACACTGCAACAAGATAAATCACCTGTAAGGATAAAGGCATAAAGGCATTGAGATTGCAGTTTTCAGGTCAAGATGAACCTAAATGAAGCACGTGAGAGGCATGCCAGATTAAAATAATACCAGATTGAATAATCATAATTCAGACGACCTGCTTGCATCCCTAACACAGGTCTCGGGTGTTTTACTTGGCTGTAGGAAAGTTAAAGTTAGATTACCTCCCCGCTGGGAACTCTATAGATATTTGCCCTACTTTTGAAAGAAAGAGGCAAGGACAAACATTTAACTATTGCTCATTCAGAGATGGGTTTGCAGTGAGTGCTGCCTCAGGGGTGTCTTCTCCTTGTGTCAATATGTGTGCTTTTTTTACTGTCACACAGCTAGTTATTTGTCTGCACTGTGTTTATCCGTGAGCTATGTTTATTATGGAGGACCCAACCCTGAGGGTTGCTGGTGCCCCCTTTTCCTGCAGATAATGTTTCCCAAGGAGGGAACCAGGGTCAGAGGGGCTGCCTGTCCTCTGCCTGTGGGCATGAAGATTCCCCAGGGCCAGCCTAGGGCAGTTCTGCCAGGACCAGACCTGGAGAGACATTCAGATGTGCACAAAAAGGAGGAACAAAATCCCCTTCACCCCCGTTTTCATGATTAAACTTCAGTTTCTGCCCTTGACACAACGAACCTGCAACATGCCAGAAAATTATCCAATAGCTAAGTTTTGGGTTGTTTCTCTGGCTTTGGCAGGGAAAGCATTTGCAAATGCTCCCGTTGGTTCTTTCCAACATATAGCACCCTGTAGCCTTCATCCCCTCTAACCTGGCACTCACAAAGACAGCCGGTCTTTATGCTGAGGCTCACGCACAGCTGTCACACAGAGCTGTTCTCCCTCCCGCGATGGTCTGCGTTTTGCTGAGACTGGAAAGCAGGTCACTGGGTCCTGCTGCCCAGCCATAGCTGGAAATGCTGCCTCTCCAACCTCTGCAACAGTAGGTGGAAACTTGCAGAAGTCTGGGGCTCATATGAAGACACCTGTGATATCAAGAGGCTTTAGTAAAGGCTATGGAAAGAGCACTGGGACTGCAGTGGCTTCGATCTTCCCTGACTGTCATGGGGGAAACAAAGGCGTTCCCACTGTGAATTAGCACTGTGTAGCACTGCTCTCTTCATCCCACCAAAGAGGCCAGTCATCCCACTGCCTTTTGTCCCTGACTCCAACAGATCCTGATCCTGCTATGGCCAACAGATCTAACATTTCTCCCCTCAGAAACAGCCCATGTCCCCAGTCTTACCAACTTCACAAATTTCTTAGCATATAGTACCTTTATCACCTGGTAACCATCCTTGAAGCACTGCATGGGACTGCATTTTTTGCAGAGATGTGAGCTGCCATCAAGCAGGGAATCAGGGCAAAAGCAGAGCAGGGCTCAAGTTGGCTTGCAAGCAGGGTTTTCTTTCCAAGGGAAATTGCCTGATGTTGAATATTTTTTCTTTGTGAAATGAAGGACAAGTGAACAATTTTCATACTCCCATGTTACACAATTTAAAAATCACTTGGAAGTTGATTGAAATATTCTGTTTTGATGGCACCCAAAGTGTTTTGCTCTGTTTTCTTTTTAAACATTTTATGCAATGCAGAACAGTTTTTACTTCAGATAAAATTATTAACATAAAATGGAAGTTATATTCCAGTATTTCTTTTAAAAAAGGGGTTTTTTCTACTTCTAGTCCATTAAAATTACTTCTTTCAACAAGAATTTTTCTACTGGAAAATTTCTGGTCAGCTCTTATGAGAAAGGCCAGTGTATTATAGAAAATGGTTTGAAAAGGGTCTTGTTTGGAGTAGCAATGGCTGAAGCCTGGAAACCCGGTTAGTTGCAATCTCATTTTTGGTTTCCCAAATACAGCTACTCCCTCCTCTACTTCCTACCAAGAGAGACAAGTCAGATTGACTGTCTAGTTGTGCAGACTCTCCAGCTAAATTATGGGGAGATTTAAAGCTATTCTGCAAGGATCAATGCTGCTAAAGTTATACAATTTTATTCTGCCTTGGAAACAAGTAGAAAGTGCATGTGTTCCTGTCTAAAGTAAGTTACATATACCAGCTATTTGATAAATTGTTTACAGTCCCATTTATTCCTCTCACTCAGCTGCTTTCCTTTCATGATTCACAAAAGCCACCTGATATGCATGAACAGTGTGCATGTAAAACACGCACAGGTAGCCCACTGTTGTAGATAGTGAATTGTTTGCTTGTGAACAAAGATTTAGAATCATCATCATCTAGCAGGCTCATTCAGACAAAACAGGGATTTAATCTTACTAATATAGTCAATATATTTTCTCCTTTTCTCTTAGTAAAGGAAACATTTCTCATAGGTTTTTGTTAAAAACATGTACAGCTATAGCATTGTTTTCACCTCCTTTCTTGTATTTAAGCTTTCAGGTCGCCCAATCTGTAAGAAACAAAGCAACAGCATTTTTAACTGTTTTGATTGCTTACACTTATTTGCTGCAACTGCTAGGAAATGAACATTAATGGATCGAT
This sequence comes from Pardalotus punctatus, assembly GCA_013400915.1. Lineage (NCBI taxonomy): Eukaryota > Metazoa > Chordata > Aves > Passeriformes > Pardalotidae > Pardalotus > Pardalotus punctatus. The sequence continues at coordinate 16,834 of VZTX01022141.1, read as the reverse complement.
GTCTGTATATATGCAGCTTTGTAAAGGTCTGATTGCTCAGCTCTTCCTTGTACTAGTAGATCCATTAAAATGAAATAGGATTAACCCATGAAATTTAGGTCTCACTTCTGAGATACTTGGAAACTAGCAATAGCTTTTACACAAGCCTATGACTATACGGGTTTTCTCTCCTCTTTGCTGTCTATCTATATATATATTTTTTTAAGACAGGCATAGACACCCCTTGAACCCAAGGATTCACAGAAATTTGAAAGCTACAATTGCTAGTCATCCAACACCATCTTGTCCACTGTCTCAAGTCACACTACTCACACTATCTTCAGCAAATTAGGTGATTTTGCATCTTTAAAAAAAAAAAAACTAAGTTCCTCCGCCGAGACTTACTCAGGAGGGAAGTGTCTGCCTGGTTATGATTTCAGATGTCTTTCAAGCAAATGTGAGATCCAAATCAATGCAAAATTCAGCATTCAGGGATGTCTTGTAAATTTTTTACACTCTCTGAGGATTACAGTCTCCATGAAGTGATGAATAGAAGAGATTTATTCAGACATTCAGCAGTTTTCATCTCTGGCTATAAAAGCTCTTAATAAGCAAAGATTAATTCTTTCTACATTTAAAAATAAGTAACTGATTGCTTTTATAACTCAATATTTAAAACTCTCAGCAGAAGTGTGTTGTGCTAGCTGCTGAAGAGAGAGACTGAAAGAATATGGTCCAGAAGACAATCAACCTGGGGAAGAAGAAAATGGTCCTCAGGGAAATTCATCTCACAAATGGTTTCTTTGCCACAAGCCTGTGCCCTCCAAGCAATGGCATGCAATAATCAAAGGCACCTGGTTTCGATTCCTTACAGAGAGGGCACACGTCTCAAATCCTAAATATTTTCTGGGCACCCGCTCTTGTGAAACCCAATGACAAATGTTGGTGGTCTGGTGGCAAAGGGGACACTCTCAAAGAGTGAATGAGAAGTAATCTGAATGTCTTCTTTGCTAGACAACATGACTGTTCAGTCCTGGATAATGTTTAAAATAATTCCTGTATTTATTTCTTAACTGGAAAAATGTACTTAGGGTGCCCCCTAGGCCAAAATGCTGCACAATATTTACAACATCCACTTACACCAGTTCTATCCAGTTCGATTAATTTTGATGAAACTCCCTTGCCCTGAAATCCCCTGATTTCCCTGAAATTATCCCCTGAGAAACAACATGAGTAAACAGATAAATCTGTGCTGGGACTTGCATACCAACAAGCTTAGGCTACATCAGGCCAAAAAGAAAAGTGCATTTCAAAGTCAAAGGTCCACAGTTCCTGAGCTTCAGATTCTCAATTTAAAATCCACAGACTTCTAATTTAATTTGGAAATGTCAGTCTGAATCATTCTGGCTGAACTCACCAGATAGGGACTTATATAAGTGTGAAGGGAGAAACAGCACCTTGGATATATGGGATTTAATACAGATTAACGAGACAGGTCTACTTTATTAGATTGTAACTAACAGGACAAGGAATTTAACAAGAAGTCACCATACCTTATGGAGACAGATTTGGTACTCTGTGGGAAATATGGCAGCTGAAGCATCTGCTAGCCAAATTTTCTAGTGATTTTCAAGGACAGCTCTGTGTAAAGCCATCTGCAGGAACTCAGTCTGGTACCACAGAAAACTGGTAACACCTACATATGGAAAGGAAGTCCTTGGCGAGTAGGTGAGGGAAAGGTGTTCCTGCTCCCTCCTGCCATCTCGGCTTTCGGGCTGCTGCCGTGGGTGAGAAAGACCTTATGCTGCGGATTGAAGTCACAAAAGGAAAGAGCAACTTGTGAAGATCAAAAGTTTACTCAAACTGTACAATGTAACAACACATCTCTGTTCTGCTCGGAGTGAAGCTGCATGCAGCTAGTAATTTCTGCAATTTTCCCCGTGACTACAGCTAGCACTGAAGAAAACAGCTCTGTGTTCACTGGCTGTTATTTGTGTCCTCAATTTCTCCACATATAGCCCTTACAGACATTTTGTAAAACAAAAAGAAGAAAAAAAAACATCACAAATATCAGAGATGGAAAAGGTTAGCAGTCTTTTCAAAATGACAATCTTTTACACATGACTAAAGAATCAAAGGAAGTTTTACAAACGTCAGTTTAGCAATCTGTTTAACAAATATTTGACAATGTTTAACAATGTTTATCAAATATCGGACATATTTTAAAGGAGCTTTGCTGTGCTAAAAACAAACAAAAAACAAAACAAACAAAAAAAAGAAAAGAAAAAGAAAAAAAAACAAATTAACATGCTGAATACCTCTGAATGTTATTTTTCCCATTTGCAGTCTACTGTATAGAGGACACTTGATCACCTTCCCAAAATACATATTTTTGAAGCTACAATAGCAAATAAAAAAAGGAGGAATGGAATACCTTAAAGATTAGTACGATTTTGTGGTGACCTTTAATTGAAATTACCTAATTTTCTACACTGCACCTTCTTTATACATTTGCAGTTGTTCAGGATGGATGGAAAGGATGCCTTAAAATCACTGCTAGCAGACTGGTCAGCTTTATTCACTTTTTTCTCACTATACCTGGTTGTAAATGAATTCAGAGATGTCAGCTAGGGGAACTTCCAGCCTATTGTTCTGGTTTCAAAATCATTATTTTCATTCCTTTTCTAAATGTCGGTAATGTGACAGAATAGCACATCATTGTGCAGTTGCTCAATAAAATAATGTAAATCTGTGCTGGTTTTGGCTTGGATAGAGTTAATTTTCTTCCCAGGAGCTGGTACAGGGCTGTGGTTTGGATTTTTGCTGTAAATGGTGCTGATAACACAGCAATGCTTTCGTTACTGCTGAGCAGGGCTTACACAGCCAAGGCCTTTCCTGCCTCTCACCCCTCCCCACCAGCGAGTGGGCTGGGGGTGCACAAGGATTTTGGAGGGCACACAGCTGGGACAGCCGACCCCAGCTGACCACAGGGATATTCCAGACTGTACAGCATCATGCTCAGCATATAGAGCTGGGGGAAGAAGAAAGAAGGAGGGGACAATTTGGAGCAATGTTTTTTGTCTTTCCAAGTCACCATTACACATGATGGAGCCCTGCTTTCCCAGCGACGGCTGGACACCTGTCTGCCCATGGGAAGCAGGGAATCAATTCCTTATTTTGCTTTGCTTGTGTGCATGGCTTTTGCTTTCCCTATTAAATTGTCTTCATCTTAACCCATGAGTTTTCTCATTTTTACTATTCAATGCTCTCCCTTGTCTCACCATGTGAGCAAACAGCTGTGGGGGGCTCAGCTGTCAACTGGGTTTAAACAAAGTTTAAACCAAGTTTAAACAAAGGTTGTACAAAGTTGCATGTTTTGAATGGATTTTGAAAAAATGATACATTGCAAAATTGAACTGTGGGCTGAGATACTTCAAGATGAAGAGATCTGAATGAGTGAATTCAAAATGATTGAGGTGCCATAGCTTTGCCCTCTTTCAGATTGCATTGGTCTTACCCCGTTTATGTAGTTTATAAGCACTGTGGAGTGAGCAAAGTGAGTGAGTGGGTGCATAGACCTAAGGAAACCTGGTTTAGATTTTTATTATGCTGAATGAGAGTTAAAGATGTATTGGTAATGCTCTGATTCCTGCAAATAGCTGTAGAAAAATATTCCACACTGAAAAAGGAAAAGGGAACAGACGTATTTTTATAGCACTGCTTTCATATTTATATCTGTGCTGTTTACACACTTTTCATGATCTGAACCCAATGGTTCAGTCAAGGAAACATGGCATAAAATACCAAGTAATACTGAATTTATTTGTAATACATAGCTATTACTTAAAGCAAGACATACACAACAAGAATCTGATACCCAGAAATTTAATGAGGATACCATGTACAAACTATGCTCCAGCTATTTGCAAATTATTTGATGTATTTGTTCAAAAAGTTGATGCAGAAAAGCACTGCTCCGACTAAATGAGAGGGTAGTTAAGAGCATTATAAAAATTAGTTCTCACTAAGTGTTTACATATCTTCTGACATCTTCTGTGCTATAACAAAAAAGAACAATATCCGAGTATATATGTTTCTTTAAATACTTATTTATAGTCATCATGAGGAAGTGCCTTGAAAACAGAAATTGCACAGACTTTATCACTTTGACTTTCTATCCAAGCAATGCATTTCTGGAAGCATTTCATTACTTCAGGATCTATTAGAATCATTGTTGTAGCTCTGTTTATTCTCATTTCCTTGACAGTATGCTGCTGTAGCTTTGATGACACATTAATTGCTTTTTCTCTGTGATTTTCTTCTGGTGAAGTGGCTGCACTGTCTCACTGGCCACTGCCACTGCAGGATGTCAAGACTTTGACCCTCACTGGGTTGCCTGGCTCCTCAGCTAGTTGCTATAACTGGTTGGTTCATAGGGTGTTTCAAATCCGAGCATCCCAATTCCCCCAAAATCAGACTACTCAGTCCTGTCCATCAATGCAATTCTATTTGACTTAACACTGGATTTATCATAAAGGTTGCCTTTATTAAGGCAGGAAAACAAACATCAAGTGTAACACCACCAATGGTGATAAAATTGCTGAGGTCCAGTTGATCCAGCAGCTTGAATTCATTGACTGTGAATGCCTGTCCTCAGTAAGTATATTCAAATGCTTTTTATCTCGAATTTCCATCTGCTAGCTGCTTTTTGTCATCCTTTCTCTAAGCAATATTTCATTTATATCTCCAGTCTGCTTATGATTAATGGCTCATGTTTGGTTCATGCATTAGATCACAGAGCTCCAAACATCATATTGGGATGTTTGCTCCCTGCATATCTTCCCCAGCCACTACTATAATTTTTTGGCTCTTGCTGAGCAAAACATGCTTACAAGGCACTAACAGATTCTGATTTTCTATACACATTGAAGTAACAATGTTCTGAAATACCAGACCCTCTCATACGCTTTGAATTGGACATTAAGAATGTGCCTAAAACCATTAGTTTCTTTAAAAAATCTTACTATCTGTAGCTATGGGGCTGAATTGAAATGATCAAAAAGGATGGCCAGAAGCACTGAAGAAAACTCAAAGGGAAGAACCTCACTCAATTAGAGAACACTTTTATCTTCTTTGTCTGAGGAAATAAAGCCAGCATGTTAATTGTGCCTACTGCCTCCACAACCCTTCCTGACAAAATACCAAAAATATTCAGTATGCAACTGGAGGGAAAAAAACACTGAAATTTGGAAAGGCCTCAAAGGTAAATACATTTGGTCAAATTTTTGAAGGTCAGTAGTCAACTAGAAGAAGTAGACTGACATAAATACACTGGGAGAGGGACCGGTGAAATTCTTCACTATGAGGGTAATGAGGCACAGGTGCAGGTTGTCCAGAGAAGCTGTGAATGCCCCATCCCAGGAAATGTTTAAGACTAAGTTGGATGGGACTTTGAGCAACCTGGTCTAGTGGAAGATACCCCTGCCTAGGGCTCAGGGCTTGGAACTAAATGGTCTTTAAAGTCCCTTCCAATCCAAACCATTCTATGATTCCATGAGATAACCAGCAGTCGCAACCAGGTGCCCAGTCAGAGCAGCTCTGGGGCAGCTGCAGAATGGGGCATCTCTATCCTAGTGAGGTACAACTGAGTCCTCATGAGAGATAACTTTCAGAAGTGAAGGATGGAGCAATCATTAGGCAGTCTGATGATATGTGCCTGATTACTAGGTTTGTGTAGGAAAGTGGCATCCTCATGGAACCACTATTCATTCCCCTCATGTATGTAAATCATATGTGTAGATTATTAATTGTAACTCACAAGGTGATCCTTGAAACTTGTTTAGCAACGAAGGGACAGAAAGAATACATGGCTGAGGTGCTGCACTCTCATACTGTAAATAATGGGCATAGGCAATCAACAGTGGTTTCAATAAATTCAGAGAACTCACTAAAGGGAATATTTCTAAATAGCAGTTGGTTGCATTGTCTAGAGAATGTCCACATATTCATGATGATTCTATATAAACAGTGCGTGCTTGTGGTTTTCATATTTTCTGTAAAAAGCTGTTGTGTAAGCACATACTAATTTCATGGCATAACCTTTATTTTTATCCTAGAGGATGTTTTCTCAATAACTATAGTATGTGCTTGTTTTTATAGCATATACTTGTTTTTGTTTTGCCTTTTCTTAGCAACAGCTTCTAAAAAGACTCTTTTCATCATCACTGCACTTTTTATTTAGCTGCAAACCATAAGTCCCCAATAATTTAACCCAAACCAGCGCAACTGATTTGGCAGATTCTGTCATTACAGTAAGAGACAGCTATTGATTTCCATGTCTTTATTTGAATTCTACTGGCACTTGATAGTACTGCATATGAACATCTTAATTCCTATTGTGTTTCTGATTTCTAAATGGTACCTGCACTTAGTTTATCATTTCTTTAGCTGTCTTTTCTTTTTCTCTAAATTCCAACCACTGTCAACAGTGGATGAAAATCTGTGCATCATTCTTTCTTGCTCTCCTTTGCCAGACAATGTAATATGCACCACTCAAATTATACAACATTTTCAACCTATTTTCTAAGCCATCTGAAAATTTGATTCTTCAGCCTAAATCTACATGAAGAGTCTTCTCTGTGTACTTTCATTTTGTGGCTACATGTAAATAGACTGATGACACATGTATAGAACTTAATCCCAAAGAATATTTGGACATATGCTTAACTCCACTCTAATTTAACACAGCTTTTTAGTTTGTGCCCTCATTTTTCTTTTTAGAAATTGAGGAGGAGGGTAAGGAGAGGAATCCAGGGATATGTGGTGAGAAAACTGCCTTCAGCTCTGATTGTGTAGTCCATTTTTAATTTTGTTTATTAATTTCTAGTATAGTGGAATTAAAAATTACAATAAAATTTAAAAAATTAAAAAATCAGAGGAAGTGCTATTCCATGAAGTGAGGACCACACGTGTTTTCCCTGCATCACAGATATGCCTTCCACCTGTGCATATACTTTTTAGTTTAAAACCTTCACAGCTGAAGAGACAGAAATCTTGGCCCATTTGGTGTCTCAAGGAACACCTAATGCTGAGAGACCAGAGTCTGCAGTGGCTCCTTGAGGTTGCAGGGTACATGTGAGAGTGTGGAAGAGCTCTACAAAATGTTAAAGAATGAGTCTCAACATTTCACAGTTGTAAATTGTACTTTTTAGAATGTTGAGCTAAAACTGCTTTTTTTCCAATTTAACTGTCTTGGTTGAAGATATGAAATGTGGGTGAGAGGAAGATGTTATTCAGTTGGATGCTATTTTTAATTTCATAGTGTAGATAATGTATTCAGAAACCTTTGCTTTAAAGGCAATCTACATTCATTGGTGTTAAAGAATATCAAATCTTTACACAGTTTATGGGATAATTTTGATTAGATGCAGTTCTTACTCTGTGGACAGAAGCGCACAATACCTACAATAATTATGGTAATTGTGTATTGGAAATTAGCTCCTAGAATTTAGGAGAAAGCTATTTGTTTAGCATGTAATAGTTTAGGCCTGTGAGATAGGGAAGTATCTGCTGTTGAAGAACAAACAATAAAGACTGCTTGAGAGCAGATTGTCCTTATGTTACTTCACTTTATATGTACCTTAAAGATCACTCAAATTGAAGTTTTCTTGCTCCAACCAACACTAACTTCACCAGAATCCCTCAGAAATGCAAGACATAAATGGGGAATAATCATCTTGGCTCCTCAGGAAACCAACCTTGCCTGTCCAGACGCAGATGTGAAAGGGGCATATTGCCTGGAAAAGGCAGCACTAAAAAGTCAAACCACACCAAACTCTAATTAGACAAACCAAATCCAAGCTGGAAGTTTTGACTGGGTCCAATCAGGCAAGCTCTCAAGTCACAACAAGCTGAAACAAAAAATCTGTAAAGGTATATTTGGTGTAGATTCTACCTCTATTTCCCTTCTCAAATGATGCTGGTTTTTTGGCTTAAGAGCAAGGAGTAAAAATTTTGAAACAAGACTGGGAGCTGCAGATAATTCTTCTAAAGTTATCAGTGTAGCAAAGCAAAACAAATCTTGGCATCTAGGGTTACTTTCGATGCATAACTCATAAAAAATGATGAGTGGCTGGTTGTCTGCAAATAACCTAACCTTTCTGCATTACCAGAGATGTGTCTTCAGGTCTTCTGACATCACACTCATTGACAATGCCCTGATCTGTGCCCAGAGCGGGACCACCCCCAGGGCAACAGCAAGTGCAGGGAGCTCACCTGACTCTTCTCTCTTCTAGGATCCCATCAGCAGCATGGCACTGCCATGCTTCTAGTCACTTGGGTAAAAACTGGATAATGTGGATATTTCCCACCAGGATAATCTTTTCTGGAAGGCTTCCTGACAAATGTGGTTTCCAAGTACAGGTGAAAGGAAAAACCTTGGCCTTGGCACCCTCATTTCTCTCCCTGTGGACTAGATATTGTAGGGCTCCTGGGGGGCTGGTGGTGGTGGGAGATCCCCACAGGTGTCCTTCAGAGCAGGACCTGGCAGCCAGGGTGACAAGGAAGGGTCAGTCAGGGCTGGGGGTGGTCCCGGGGCCTTGGCACCAACATACCAATTTATGCTTTGGGCAGAAGCCAGACCTGTTGCAAAATTGATGAGCCATAAACAAGATGCCTACCAAGGCAGTAGATAAACATTCCTTGTTTTGCTGATATCTCTACACACAATGCTGTAGTATTGTTATTTATATCCTATAACATCTTAATCATTTATCACTTTCCATCTGTGCTGCAGAACCAGGACTTCATCATCTAGGAACATCTGCAGGTCCATGAGCATCCCAGGAGAATATTTTTGCAAAGTTTTTTTATTATGTTCCTATCGCCTAGAGAAACAAACCACAGTTAATGAAAAGTAATACTTTGTTGGAAAAAGGGAAAATATTTATTTTGTTCTGACCCCATTACTTTCTCTTACAATCATTTTTCAAATAAAAGCCTGTTCTCTCATCTCTCAGTAGTTTCCAATTACCACCTCAATTAAAAAGGTTTATTTTTACTCAAGCGGGGTCATGAGATGTAATATTTCACTGTTTTATTGTGTGACAAGGTGGTTTGTTTTGTTTTTTTCCTGAGACTGTGCTCAGTGATTCATAGTCATTTCTGCTGACTCATTTCCCCAGCCAGAGAATGTGGATGCTACCAAGCCCAGCTGAGAGGCATGAACAGTCCTGTGGTACACATATGGGGCACCATGTAGGAAAACGCCTTAGAACAAAACAAGTCAAAAAGAAAACCTCTCAGAGCACTGGAAGCAGGAAAGGGATTGTATCGAAGCATGGTTTATCATTGAAATTTGTGTACAGATTTTGGAACTCTAGAGCTACATAACAGGTTATGTATTGACCCTAGTGAGAGCACAGTAAACAGGGAATTATATTTTGTTATTGTTTTACAGCTAGAACACAATCCATACATCTGGGTTTGGTTGGATGGGGAAAGGCAAAGTAGAGTAATAACAAGAAAATATCTAGAATTGCTGGAGATTAAACAAAAATATTAAAATTCAATTAAAAATTTCTGCAATTTGAAGGGCAAATATGTATAGAAATGTATGTATATGTACCAAAATTGCTTGCACTGTTTGTGCTGGTGATAAAGCATAAACCAGAGCTGCTCATTTATGTGGGCCATTCCATCAATCCCCACAAGACTGGGCTCCCTGTGGTATCATGTAGGTAAAAAAACACACATTTGGAGCCCCAAACTAACTTCTCATTGCTCACTGCTCATTGCATTTCTAAATTTTAGGCCAAATACATGCAAAAACTTGCTTTGATTAATAAGCCTAAGTGTAGGTGTTATCGGAAATACAACGACAATTATACCCAGAGAAAACATCCTTTCTCAGTAGTTAAGGTTGCTGCCTTAGAGAGTTAATGCCCCAGGCTAAAGTTAAATCTCAGCTCAGGGATGATTCGGGCGCCTTCCAACTACAGACTTGCTCCAGGGAGCCACAGTGCCCCACATGACAGGGGGTCTAGAGGCTTTTGCTGTGGTAACATTTCTCCCTGAACAGCAGCATCAACCTTGTACCACCACACTCGGACCTCTCCTGTTCCAGATTTACTGCACCTTTCAGGGAATAGTTTTAAGGGGCCAGGTCTCAACAGCAGCAGAAAGCAGCCAGTTCTGCTGCCCAGCTGAGAGCTGCCTCGCTGCAATTCCCCTGCGGCTTAGTGTCGCATAGTATCCACCTCCCTCGGATACTGCAGAGAGAAATATCCAATGTCTTCCACCAGAAATGCTGCCTGGCACTACCAACATCCAGGTAAGGTGTAGCTCCCCTGAAGCACCGGTCAGTTTGCTGACAGCTTTGTGGCATGTCCTCAGCTCTTCCATGCCCTGTGCAGTCCGTGAGTCAGCACTGCCTGCTCCTGCAGCCCAGAACCACAGCAAATGCTGGGCAGCGCACAGCCTACCCCCTCTGAAACCTGCTGCTTTTCCTGAGTCAGGTAATCACCCAAGGGGGCTCGAAGGTGAACTCTGGACAGATAATTTAATGCAATACTTCTCTAAAGAGAATGAATTATTAACCTTTTGCAATGAAGCTACATCAGTCTTTATGTACTAATTTTAACATCAAACCTTGTTAAACTCAAAGAAAACATCTGTGGAGGCAGATTTTCATCTGTGTTAAATAAATATATTGATTTCTGGCTTGAGTACTTTAGATTTTTCTATACTTCTAAGTTTACAAATCAAAGAAATAATAACCTTGATGACGTTCATATTTTCTTTGACAGAAACTACCAAGACTGCTTATCACATCTTTATGGGGAAAGAGGCCAAAATAGAATTGTTCCAGGAGACTGCACATTTTTGTTTAAAATTCGATTTGATTTGCCTTTTTATCCATAGTACAAAATATAGATAAGAATTTTGCAAGCAGTTTTGATTTGCTTAATTTTTATATTACAGAGCAAGTTATGAATTCAAATCTTCTCTTGCCAGATTGTGCAAATCAGCAATTTTCACTGCCAAGAAACATATCTCTAATAGATAATGTCTGAAATATCTCTGTTGTGAACATCCTTCAGCTCTCCCCCACTGTGGCCTGTATAATGTTACAAACACGTATGTTTTGAGGCTAAATTTCCAAATGCTTTTACTGATTTTATGATTAACATTTTATTTACTTAATTCCAGTTTTACTAGAAGGCTTGTTTTTTCTCAGGAACTCCCAACTCTTCCTTTATGCATTTTTGTTATGTATTTAAGAAAAAGTTTTTAAAAGGAATATTAAAGCAATAGAAACACCTTATTTAGGTATATATTTAAATAACTCCAAGAACTGGATTCCAAATCCTACATAGTAACCCTAGACGATGTCCTAGATGCAATGACATGGTTATTTTTTTTCTGCTCTATATTTAGATAGTCTTTTTAACTGTCCTTTTCTCTTGGAAAAAGGGAGATGGGCTTAACTCCCACCAGTGACAGATCAGCTGCTACTGTCAGTCCTGAGGTCAGGTGTATTACCTGGTTTTCACAAAACCAGCATGTAGCTCAGCTGAGTGGCAGATGGACAAGGGTGTACAAGAATTGTGCATACACGTGAGCTGAGACAGATGGCCTGAAGTGTGTTATTCTGTGGGGTGCAGGTAGATTCCCCCAGGAGATGCTATGCTAAGAGGCAGAAGGGTGCGAGTGATATGTTGAACTTCTCTGTTTTGAAGAAACAGAATAGAAGCCCCGAAGAAGTGAAAAAGGGAGGCTTGCCATCATAGCTCCAGGGTATTTTTTTGTGTGCAGGGTTCTTAGCTTACTGGCTTACATGATTGCTTCTGGCACACAGTAACACTCTGCTCTTTGTAGCTCTCCAAAAAATATTTAAATCCTCCACGCTTCTGCCCAAAGCAGCATTATACACTGTGGATGGTAGCAATTATATGATAACACTTTCCAAGTCCCACTATGATAGTTATATTATTTTATATTACATATACCAAACATTATGAAAGTTGGGTAGAGCTTAACTTATGAAAATAATTTCCTACCAGGGCACAGAATACTGGTCATGATTTTATGAATCTGGAATAGACTGGAACGATATTATGCCTCCACTGGGATCCATCTTTCCATTTCTGTCACATGGTGATTTTTATCAAAAGAGCTCTATAGATTTTTCCTGCTAGTTAACTACCCGGGTAACACACGAGTTTGCTGAGGCACAGCATAACATACAATCATTGTAAGTACAGGGAATAGAATCTATCTGCCCTCAGTTTTATTCATTTGCTACAAACATTCACATTTCCTGCCAGAACCAATTTGGAGACAAGTGCAATTTTTATATTCTTTAGAAAATTTCTGCTTGCCTTTGCAACTAGAAAAGGAGTTTAAAATACCACAACAAATAACATGCTGTTTTCTCTATCCTCCTTCAAAAAAGAAACCCTTTGCAATGTAGCACATTTCCTAATTTTATTTGCTTACTCTTTCTAGGCTTAAAGAGTTGGTACTGATAGAATAGGGGAATTTTTATTCATAGGCGAGGCAGGCTATGTTCTCAAGTGTGGTCAAAAAAAATCACATGGTCTTATTTTATTCATATTCTCTTCTCTTTATACTGTTCCTTTTTATTTTGTTAGATTAAATGGCAATTATCTTCTTTCACGCATTGAAGTTTTTTAGAACATGAGAGAAATTACTGGGTGCTAATCACTAGGATCTTTAGTCATTAGCTGCTGAATAGAAACTGGGATTTTTCCACCCGTTCTTGACCCTTATATCAAAATATAGGTTTGCAAGTGGCTAGATGGAAAATCAAGACTCCTTCAGACAAAAGATGGACACAGTGGGTGGAGACCCCTTTGTATTCTTCCAAGAAATGTCTCAAACACTCCATAGGGAGCCACAACAGGTAAGATAACCATCAGGCATTCCATGAGATATGCCATGAGATTGTAGCTAAGAGATTTCCATGAGATGTGTGATGGTGCACTGAAGGGGACAGGCAGATGACCCTTATCACTGTAGTCAGGTGGGAGTGATGCTAAGGTGTCATGGCTCTGTTCCCCCCTTTCACTAGACTCATAGCCCTTGTAACCCCGCTCTTTGTTCCACCACATATAAATTGCTCCTTTTAGATATAAATTGGCTGCCCCCATCCCCATTTATGATGGCAGCATGGTCTCACCTCCACTTTTTCCAAAAGTATAAACCGACATTTGAAATCCTTCCTGACAGAGGCTGAGAGCACAACCTTACAGACAAATCAACAGACTTGCTCCTCTTTCTTCCCTGAAGCAGGGACACCTCTTTGGTAGGATTTGTGCCTCTGACTGTGTTGGAGTATACTCAAGAACTTCAGAACAAGTGCTCCTTACACACCAAAGATCTCCATTAGCAGGCTCTCCATTGGATCCCAGACCGATGACCTCTCTTCCTCCTTCCTTTTTCTTTTCTCTCCCTCCTTTTTCCCCACCTTCCTGTTTCTCATATGATATTGCAAGGTTTATCAATATAGCTTTTTGCTGTGTGCCTTCATCATTGCATTAACAAATGTGAATTTTCCTTCAAATAAAATTGTTGCTTGTTAAAGGACCTCTAGTGTTGTTTTACTGCACCTCTACCCAAGGGTATTTTCGAATCTGAATCACTTCCCTCCCCTTCTTGTGTTGAAAAGTTCTAAGGGGTACAGAGTCTTGACCCAACAAGTGGGTAGGGACAGCTGGGAAGTGACTTCTCAGCTTTAAGCCAGGAGGGGTTCAAGCAGTGCCAAGACAATGGCTACCTGGGAAAGACCAGAACTTGATTGTTACCCTGTTTGGAGTTATCTCCTCCTTCCCTCAGCAGGAGGATCATGACAAGGTTGTTTATCCTGAAAACTAAGAAAGATATTTCTTAACAAATGAGGGTGAGATAAAAAGAGGCTCAGACAGATATTGTCATGCAGAACAAGCACCTCTTGGGGCCACTGTGTTTTTCCCCTCTTCCAAAAAGCAGAAATGTTCCTCTCTTGCTTGCTAGTTTTTATGACATACAGATGAGAAAATAAAGTTCAGTTTCACAAATGCTTTACATCAGAAGTCTTTAAAAGCAATCATCACTACCAAAGAAAGCAAAAATCCCAATCCAGGAGAGGAAATCTTTAATAGAAGACATGCACAATACAGAAATAGAAAAACTAACTAAAGGACAAGGACTCATTAAGAGATTCACGGCCCTGTGAACAGCCCTGTAAATGAGCCTGTGAACAGAGCTCGCTGAGGCATGAATTGTTGTCTGCTGTTTCTGTAAGGGTTCTGGAAGTGTAGGTTTTTCTTTCCTGTTTCCCATTGCTGGCGTTCACCAAGTGGAGAAGGGAGAGCAGCAGTCACTTGTGGGATATTCTCACCGCAATAGCAGGTGCAGGACACTCGCATGAGGAGTCACACTTTTGAGGTCTCACCTTTGAGGGGGGACTCTACACTGCCCCAGACTGACACCATGCCCCCCTCACTTCAGTAACTGTGATGGAAGTTGTTGTCTTCTGGCTGCCCTGACTCCTGCCATCAAGAGAGCTAGCTCAGAATGGGAAAATTTGGTATTTACATCTTGCAACATAAACCTGGATGCCATTCCTTTAAAGGGATCTGCCTACCCAGGTATATGGATGCATGCATACCAGTAGCAGGAAGTGAAACAAGGTAGCTTGAAATTCCTACAGAAGCGCATTGCTTCAACTGCTCACTATGTTACAGATTGAATCAATAGGCATCCTGGCCTGTATCAGCAACAGTGTGGCCAGCAGGAACAGGGAAGTGATTCTCTCCCTGTACTTGGCACTGGTGAGGCCATGCCTCAAGTTCTGTGTTCAGCTTTGATCCCCTCACTTCAAGAAAGACATTGAGGTACTGGAGCTTGTCCAAAGAGCAACAGAACTGGTGAAGGGTCTGGAGCACAAGTCCTATGAGGAGCAGTTGAGGGAGCTGGGGGTGTTTAGCCTGGAGAAAAGGAGGCTCAGGGAGGATCTTCCTGCTCTCTACAACTCCCTGAGAGTGTAGCCAGGTGGAGGTCAGCCTCTTGTCCCAAGCAACCAGTGAGGAGATGAAAGGACATAGCCCCAAGCTGTGCCAGAGGAGGTTCAGGTTGAACATTAGGAGGAATTTCCTCACTGAAAGGGTGATTAAACATTGGAATGGAGTTCTCACAGGAAGGTGGTGGAGTCACTGTCACTGGAGGTGCTTAAAGGAGAGACTGGATGTGGGTTTAGTACCATGATCTGGTTGACAAGGTGATCAGTCAGAGGCTGGACTTGATCTGAGAGGTCTTTTCCAACTTAAATGATTCTCTATGATTGTGTCTCCCCTTTCATCTCTGTTCTGCAGCAATTTCCTGTTGTAGCATATGATCAAGTGATGCCTTTTAAGTGAGTTTAAATTTAGGAATGTGAAATTAAACACTGTGAATTAAAACAACCAAACCACCATCGCAAAAGGGCCAACACTCCAAAGCCACTGCACACCAGTTTCGAGCAGTTCCTCTGAACTCACATGGGCTTTAGCCTTTCCGAAGGGCTGAAAATGGTAGAAAATCAACACAGGCAAGTAAGGAACTAATCTGTAAAGACTAATACTAAAAAATGGTTGAAAGAATTGTTATAAAAGAGAAGCCCACCTTCTTGCTGTAAAGGGCTTCCTATTTGTATATTTACAGCTGTCTCCAAGTGTCAATCTGTGTATTTCACAGAATCACAGAATCAATTGGGTTGACCTCTGAGATCATCAAGTCTGGCCTGTGACTGAACACCACCTTGTCAACAAGGCAATGGCACTGAGTGTCACGTCCAGTCTTGCCTTAAACACCTCCAGGGATGGTGACTCCATTACCTCCCTGGGCAGTCCACTCCAAAGTTTAATCAGCAGTTCTATGAAGAAGTTCCTCCTAATGTCCAACCTAATCCTCTGGTGGCACAGCTTGGGACAATGTCCTCTCATCCTATCGCCGACATGGCAATGCCCTCCTTTCAGGGAGCTGTAGAGAGCAGTGTCTCCCCTGAGCCTCCTCTTCTCCAGGCCAAACACCCCCAGCTCCCTCAGCTGCTCCTCATAGGACTTGTGCTTCAGACCCTTTAGCAGCTTCAGCAGCATCTTTCTGTAGTTTTTGCTGAAGTGAAGTTTGTTGTTAATAATTAATTGGCCTGATTTTGCCTTTTTGTAGTTCTAACAGCCCACAAACTTGCTCTTTTAATCTTGTCAGAGGCCTGAACAGTCCTCTCCTGCCAAGTGTTCCACCCACAAAATCACAGAGTGGGTCAGGCTGGGAGGGAACCACAGTGGATCACCTGGTCCAACCTCCCTACTCAGGTAGGGTCATCCAAAGCACACGGTACAAGATCGCCTCCAGACGGTCCTTTAGTATCTCCAGTGAAGGACACTCCACAGCCTCTCCGGACAATCTGTTCCAGTGCACGGCCACCTGCACAGTGAAGTCCTTCCTCACGTTCAGGTGGAACTTCCCGAGCATTCCCTGGATCGCACCAGGTTCCCACGGCCTCCCCCAACCACCCATCCATCAGACCCACCCTGCCCGAGCGCCGCACGGCCACGCCCACCCACTCTGACGTGACAGACGCGGACTTGCCCCGCCCTCAGTCACGCCCCACTGAGGGCAAGGGCGCTTTCCACGCCCCCTGGCCCACGAGGCGCCCAACTGCGCCTGCGCCGCCTCCCGCCCTTCCCGCCGCTTCGTTCCGCTGCCGTGCGGGGGGCGGGGCAAATGCCACGGTCCCCGGAGCCCATTGGCTGCCGCTCGGGCCTGCGCGGGTGCGCGCGCGCCCCCGTGCCCGCCCCCCCGTCAGCAGCCCCCC
>VZTX01022139.1:362500-431295 GCA_013400915.1 Pardalotus punctatus | reverse complement strand
GGGGTGGGTGGCACAAGGCAAAACCCTCCGCACTGGCGCCCTGGCCCCGGCCCTTCTCCCACCTCGCCTACCCCACCGCCCATGCGACTGCCAGAATCCACCTCCCGTGTCAGGGGAGGATTGGGCGGGATTGCTGAGTCCTGGAGGCTTTCTGGCCTTAAAGGACTTTTCTGCCTTACCCAGGCGTATGGGGAATTCTAACAGTTCTATAGCTCGCTGTGGGGCGGGGACAATACATGCCTATGGACCTGATCGGTATGAGAAATGACATGGAAAAGGGGATGGATTGTGTTCAACGTAATTTGTGTAGGTTAAATATGTAGTATGTACATCTTAGCTGAGTTAATATTGCTCTAGGACCTTAACTCTTGCAAACTGGAGAATCAGAAGGCAACGTTATAGTTGCATTAAGATAAATATTTGCTGTTTATAATAATTTGTTACTATGTAAGAATAATGGGTGATTCATTACACCGCAGATATGTATCTGTTCCCTGTCAGATTTGCAGTTAATATACCTTAGGTATATCTCCAACTGCTAGAATCTGAACTCCTGTTCTATTTGGTTTAAGGAAATAAGCATCCCTGATGGTCCTCCCCCTTTTCCCTAGAAACATGTCTATGCTTTTGAAGGCCTTGGGAAAAATCTTTTTTCAACCCTATATACCACCTTGTCAGTATCATTTATCCTGGCTAGCCTAATGGTGCATTACTGGGTTATGCCGGACAAAGTAGTAACCTACTTTTTGTTCTGGATTTAATCCGTATAAGAAATGGTATATGCAGTGAATACATGGGGGTTGGAACAAGGACCATGCTTGTCTTGGGATGCCTTTCTTTGAGTAATGCAAACTTCCTTTTAATTGTCATGCATTTTTCTAGTAAAAGCTCTGCAAGTCTGCAATAAAAATGGCCTCCAATAAAACTACATTGGTAAGTTCATGCACACCTAAAGTATATAAGGATTTAATCAACGTATTTTTCTTCAACCTTATAACTTGGCATCTTCATTTAAAAGATACATCCACATCTCCCCTCCCCAGCATTATTCTGACCAAAATTTCAGATCCAGAAAGTAAGGCTACTAGAAAGGACATTGTCTTTGGTTTTAATAAATCTGCCATTTCTAAAGAGAAACTTGTTGGGAAAAAAGTGTGAAAGGACTCTGCACTATTTCATCTGTTCCACAGTAGAAAACGCTAAGGATTTTTTTAGCCTCCTTTCAGCATACCATGTAATTCATCATACATGTAAAAAATGAAGTCCAAATCATGTACTCATTTAATTTCTCCCAGTATATTTGGATAAAACTATGTGCCTGATAAAAGGCAGTCTTTACAGATGAAAAGTAACGTTATTGAGAAATGTGGCATAGTTAAGATGCCTTTTGAAATGATTTTTAACAAATAACAGTTTCTTTGAATTTCATAGGAGCAGAGATTATCAGATGTCAACCCTTCCTGGACCATTTTAATGATGCATTCATGGATCTCAAGTCCTGTAAAGCTTTGCTTGACATTAAAATATGGACTCCTAAGGGCAGTTGGTTGCTGGTTACAATTCAACTAATAGTGATACATAGTTTCATGAAAGACAGAACTGTAGAATAAAAATATGAGCTATGTCTAAGGTTGAGATGGGGAAGTAAGCAAAAAATAGATGTGGGCAATTCACAACTTCGGTAGCAGAACAGCTGCTTTATAATACACTCAAAAGGCCTGTTCTTAAATTTACAGAAATGATTGCTGGTTCACTCAGCTCAAAATATGTTAAAAACTTGTATTAACTTCTAACTTAGAAGTGCAATGGAGTGTTTCCTCTGTGTTGTACTGTTTTAAAATATTTCACCAAGGTGAATTCCTTAACTTTCTGTTAGTAGTTGGTTGTCCACATATCCCTAATTTGAAGAAGAGAAGGAGTTAGCCAGTTTGGGGAGGGGGTGCCTCAGGGAAAGGAACAAAAAAATCTATGAATGCCATATTTTTAATCTTGATGTTGTTGAGAATTTTGCTGCACAGGTCAGGAAAATCAGTTATGGTTCCCATGGGAACTATAACTAATTCTGCTTCATTATGTATTTGCATGCAAAACCTAAATGTGTTAAGGGATATGGTAGCTCTAGAGCTGTAATTCCTATTTTCTTACCTCTTGTATGTTAAAATTCTACACCACAGTGTCACTTCAGTGTTTTAACCTTGCCCCTGAAAGAAAGAGTGATTATCCATGGATCTGCATTTGTCGTATGTGACTTCTGAATGCAGAAAGAGAAATGAGTTATAAATGAGCCTTCAATGGTCAAATGCCCAAGTTAGAGCTTACAGCATGCAACCGTAGAGAGGGGAGCTTCAGGGTCAAGTGCACATTTAGTATACTTTATCTTCAGTCAGGTGTCACAATTCATTTGTGGGCTGAGATTTGCATGGGCATGTATAATCTCAGAATGTACAGGTTTTTAACATGTTCAGTATTTCTGCAGGCTCTGCAATCAAGTGTTATTTTAATAGGCTCAAGAGTTTGAAGAGCAATGCTGATTTATGAGACTGAATTAAATATAATGTTTAAAACAGAAGCAGCATACTCTTGATTTTGCTATTTTCTTACTGCACTTCAAGAAAAAAATACAGACCCCCATGACATTAATTTTCCTCTGTGGAAGATACTTAAGATACTTAAGTCTTAGAAAGTAAAAAAAACAAATTGTTGCTTTGATACAGAAATCCAAAACATTGATCTTTAAGTGACAAGAATTAGTGAAGCCGAAAAGAGTGCCAGAAAACAGTCTTCCATTGAATCAAAGAATTTTAGTCCAACGGAGAATACAGATGGAGATGTTCCCCACTTGTAGCCTGCTTGCCTCATCACCAGTAATTATAATGTTATTATTATGGTATAGTGAGTCTGTCTTTTTCTGTGTTGTTGTTTTGCCCTCTCCTACTTTTACTGTTTGTTTATTTTCCTCATATCTACCCCTTTCTATTTCACACTTCCATTTTTTGAAAGAAGCTGCATTCACAGAAGCCTTGGACATCTTCATGTTGTATTTCCCTTTGATATCAGTCTTACATTCTTTTTCCTGTGGAGGCAAAAAAAGCCACTGTGCTTAAATTTACACTTTTCAGACATGAATGCTGTGGTCAAAATACACCTGGGATATGCAGGCAGTTAAAATTAATTGGAAATACATGCTCTGTTCTCTCTTCTGTGCTCTCAAATCAAAATGATTGCCATGTAAGATATGTACAGAAACTTGCTGTTTAAAACTAGAAACTTTTTCTCCTCTTAGTTGTTTGAACCTTCAATTTATGGGTTGCTAACCAGAGTAAAGTATTTTGGGGAGGGAGGGGAAAATTGATTATGAAAAGTAAGGGGTACAAAGTCAGGGCTTTGGCAAGAGAATCATCTTCAAGTCTTTGGTTTACAAAAAGAAGAAAGTTTCTGTTCTGTCTGACATACTTTTTTTTTTTTTTTCTTTTTTTACCTTTCACCACATCAAGACAAAATTCTACTAAGTCTGAAAGTTTGAAAATTTCAAAATTGCAGTATTCTCAAACTAACCCACATTAGAGAGGACTAGAGAATGGCTATCAAGCAAATAGAGGTGCTTTGTGATACTTGCTTGTCTGTTTTCTGTCACATAGGAAGTGCTTTAGTGAAGAATTAGTTCTGTCCACTTTGATTTGGGGTGCTGCATGACTCCATGTTTTAGGAGCTTAATACTCTGTTTATGGCTGCCACTTAACAATTTCCTTATGAGGTGCAGTCCAAAATGGCAAGCAGACTGCTTTTGGTCTGCCAGTCCTCCAGAAATGTGATACAACATGATAGGCTTGTTCCAACCTTTTTGAGATTACAAACAAAGAAATTCTGAAATGTGTCCTTCTACTACTATTTAATGGTGCCTTATTAAACTGGGAATGCCTTGAGGATGATGTGGATGTAATACCTGTTTTAAGAACTTAAAGAATACTACTTGAAGTACCAAATGTAAAACACTTAATAAGTTTTGTAAGTTAGCAAAATTATATTTATGTGTTCAGTGTTGTACTTAAGTGTAGCGGTCTTAAATTTATGCACCTTTGTGATACCGCTTTTTAAGTTACATGGGTGCATGGCTAAGAATGAGAAGGGACTGCAGTAATGGAATGCTCCTAGCATGTGTCCTGTTCCATAGTTGCGGGTTATTGTTGAGTATTTTGCTTATTGTAGCAATACATCATAAACTTTGCTGCCATCAGTTTCTCCTTTTTTTTTTGGAAAAAGTAGAAACCACCATTTTTTCAGTACCATCCCTTTTCTATTTTATGCGTTTTCATAGTTCCCTTATTACTTTTCTTCTGCCTTGCCCTCTGCCTTTCCACAGGCGTAGAGTTAACTTTTAGAAGCTTCCTGATTTTTTGAGCATGTAGCACTGAGAATTAAGTTTTTAAGGGGAGTACAATCACTGAGTACGAGGACAAAAAAAATTTACCTTTTTAAAAACTGGTGTTGGGTATCTTCTTAAGCAGCTGAAAAAAACCCAGAACTTTAACATGTCTTGCTCAGGTTACCTGACCACATGCACTAACATAAAAGGAGTCTGAGCTTCTGGCTTTAGTATTAATAAGCCGGTGAAGTAACTGTGTAAAGCAAAAAAATAAAAAAATAAAAATAATGTCAATCTGAATTTCTTTTGTAGCACAAAATGGGAAAGAAGCAGAATGGCAAAGGTAAAAAAGTTGAAGAGGCAGAGCCTGAAGAATTTGTTGTGGAGAAGGTCCTGGACAGACGTGTTGTAAATGGAAAGGTGGAATACTACTTGAAGTGGAAAGGATTTACAGAGTAAGGCATTACTTGAATTTTTCTGATAGAATGATAAATACTAACCATTGATTTGAAATAACTATGCAAAGAGGAGGTCGGATGATGGGCATCCACTTCAAAAAACCTTGAGGGAAGGATATCCATAAGTCCATAGTCAACTGGGACAGTTGAGTATGAAAATAAAATAGAAGATACTGTAGCTCATTGTTTGTGCTATATAAAAAATTCAAGGATTTTTACCAAGCCCTTAGTGATTGTTCTTTTACCACTGATAGAGGTTGTGTCTCTATTTATCAAGGTAAGATAGACTGACAGTTATCCTATATGTAGCAGAATGAATGTTAATGCTGAGTAAGAAATCATGCCAGGATTTAAACTGCAGGCAGATCTGAAGCAGTTAGTTGAGTTACTATAAATTCTCCTGAACTGCTCTCAAACTAGCTGTATTTGCCTGTGCAATGGTTGCCTTCATTGGGCATACTTGAAAGGAATTTTTGAGTGTCTTTTCCAGGACTTATATATGTACGTGAAAACTTTACCATAGATTTAAGAAGTTGATTGTTTAAGAAGGAATGCAGTTTTGTCTCCTTTCAGTGATACTCTGTGGCAGCTTGCTTTACCAGCTGAAAGAAGGTGATGCACCTACAATTGGTGCATAGATGGTTATGGTATGCAGTGATACTATTGTTGCATATGTCCCAAAGTGAGTGCATTGCAGCACTGTGCATTCTGGCACCTGAAATATATGTAGTAATACATAGCACAATGTGTTTAGTATTTGAGGGTCTGATTTGAATTTGTAATAACATGTTACTGTAATGGAAAATATTTTGTAGCTATCCTGCTTATGCAGTAGTGCTGTGGCAGTATTTGGGCATTAGGTGCTTAGTGGTTGTGGGAAACGTTCATCGACTTCTTAAAATTTTAGTTAACAAAATGCATACTCACTAAAACATACGCAGTGCCCAACTCTGCCTACCTTTGTTCCCTCCTGTGGTCAGTCAACTGAAGGAAGGAGATAGTTGTAGGTATAGTTGCGTTCAGTGCTTGGAGCCAACTTTACAGTGTTCTTCATATCTGAAACCTTAAAAATACATATGTGTGTGTATATATATATAGATAGATAGATAGATACATATATACGGCCATTTGTAATAACTCTTGTGTACATGGTTTTCTGTAAGTCTTAGTGCTCATATCATATGGACAGTCTTTAGAGGAAGCGGGGAAGTGAGTCAGTTTTAAATGGACAGGTAAGTTTTGGTAGGGTGCGGGTTGCTTGTTTTAACTCCCATACCCCTATTCGCGAGAACATAGGTGTTAATAGAGCTGCTTTTTGTGTTATCTTCAGTTTAAGAACATTGTTTTTCAGTACTGGTGGAGTGTCCTCCTTTCAATCATCAAATGCAGTACATAAAGGCTACTAAAGATGGCAAGATAAACATCCTTAGGCTTTAACAACCTACCTTATATAGTGAGACAAAAATTAACATGCTTAAATTAAGGGGAGCCGTGGGGCTAGGTTTGCATTTTTCTTCTTTTCCTAGTTTTGCTTAAATGTGTATATGTTTCAGTGCTGACAACACATGGGAACCTGAAGAGAACTTAGATTGTCCAGAGCTAATTGAAGCTTTTCTGAACTCTCAGAAAGCTGGTAAAGAAAAAACAGATGGTGCCAAAAGAAAATCTTTGTCAGATAGCGAATCTGATGATAGTAAATCAAAGAAAAAGCGTGATTCTGTAAGTATATGTTCACATATTAAGCTTTTGTTTCCCTGTATCTCTTCCCTTCCTCTCCATCCCCCAAAAAATCATATTGTGACTTTGAGAATGAGACTGAATACTGATTTAAAACTGTAAAAATTGCATAGCATCTGGATCTGTAGTTTGAAAAGGGTGTGCATTCATTGTGGTTTATGAGACTGTCCAAATGGTGGGTGAAGGATGATTAACTGACATGATGATTAAAAGTTCTTGCATTGTCCCATAACACTTACTAAATAATTGAAAGTAAGACTGGTTAAGAGTTATTAATTAATGGTATTAAGTGATCAGTTTATATTAGAGCAAAACATCCATGAACGGAACAAAGATGAAGTTCTGGTTTGGCTTTCATATTTAGTATGCGATTTTGAATAAGTGATTGGCAAGATGGCAAAATGTGAAGACCAATCAGATACTTAGATTAGGACCAGATATGATGGTGGAGAAGGAGGCAAAAGGGTAAGCGAGGAAAGCTTACCTTTTCTGAGAGGTCTGGAATTCTTCAGTCAAATGAGTGAACAACTTGATACATTTAGTGCTGATAAGTAGAGAATAATGCACATGTTGTAATGTGTTCAATAGTTCACATTTTACTCTGTAAACTTTTAGACTAGTGGTTTGAAACTGCTGACATTGCCAACCATTTTCATGTGCTGAAGACAGCAGTTGGACGTGTGGTTACTGTCAAAAAGGTTGGAAGGCATCAGAAAGAATAATTCATGAATAATACAAAGAATATTTGGCTTTCTGTGTAGAGTCAGTTGTTCGGCTTCATCTGTTGCAATAGTGGCCACTCTCTAAGAGGATATTGTGATCCTATGTAGGAGCTAATACAGGAAATAGTTGTGATTTTTTTTGTCACCAGTGTGATCTCAGGGAGCCAAGAAGAGTTGAGGTGTTCCCCAAGGGTGCAGTTTCATTGTTTAGCCAACCCAAGCCTGTTGTTTGGCTGAAAAGGATGTGTTTTTTCCACTTCCAGGCATGCATTTTTACGTTGCTGCTTTTGTTATTTTTACTGACCATGGTTGTTTGTTTATCTACTAAAATGATTTTAGACCATTTGTTTCATCTATTGTGTTTTCAGAAAGAAATGCTGGAAACATGGATATAAAACCCTTTATTATTACCCTACATCTAAACAACTTGGCCTGAAGATTGGTTGTGAAAAAATCCATGTCATATTCAGACAACAATATGTAATTATAGATTTGATGGGTTTTTAAGGCTATATTTTTTCATTCTGATACACACACACACACACACTCATGTACAAAAATTTGTGTATCTAGTACCAAAATAGAATTTTGTCTTAAGTTAGATAACCATCTTCTAACTTAATAGGTTGATAAACCAAGAGGGTTTGCAAGGGGTCTTGATCCTGAACGGATAATTGGGGCTACGGATAGCAGTGGAGAGCTTATGTTCCTCATGAAATGGTAAGTCTGACATTCATGGTTCTTGTCCATGAAGGGAGGGCAGGCAGCTGCACTTAGGCTAAAAAGACAACTTCATTTCAAGAGTAAGACAGAGAAGCTGGTGGTCTCCTTAATAACCTTGTATTCTTAGAAAAATAAGCCTTCTATATTCTGTTCATACTTAATCCCTGTTCCTTCAAAACCCCAAATATCTTTCATTTCTGTTGGATCGATTTTACAGAAGTAGAAATTTGAAAGGTAATTTCTGAT
This sequence comes from Pardalotus punctatus, assembly GCA_013400915.1. Taxonomy (NCBI): domain Eukaryota; kingdom Metazoa; phylum Chordata; class Aves; order Passeriformes; family Pardalotidae; genus Pardalotus; species Pardalotus punctatus. Next base: position 423,046 of record VZTX01022139.1, on the reverse strand, counting down.
AAAATAGGGGAAAATTGGCATTTGTATGGAAAAACTGGATCTTGGTAGTGCTCTTGCTGAGGGAATGGCAGGCAGAAATCCAGCTTTACACATTTCAATAAGCAGAAGCCAGCTGCTGGATAGCCAGCCATTGAACCAACCATAGTGCCAGCTGTTCTGCATGCAGCAAAGTGGAATTGGAAGCAGCTAGGGGAGAAAGCAGAGGTGGAGATGAATAAACAATATGAAGAGGCTTGACATTATGGGCTAGTAACAGGGGAGAGTGATGTGGGGAGTTTATGTTGTTGGGAGGGTAGGTGCGGACCAGCTTCATTAGCTACAGTGTTGGGAGAAGGATTTCTTGGCTTGTGAACAAATGGGGTGAAATCAATGCTTCTTCCCAGTGCTGAGAAATCGAGATTGAATTGACATTTGCTGGTATTCAGATTTCTTAAGGTGATGGGATAAGAAGAGGGATAGCTTTTTACGGCCTTTGAGAAGGGCAGATTTTCAGAATGGAGTCAAACTGAGTGATCTCCTGAGACATGATTTGTCTTCAGATGTGCCTAGACTGCTGAAGATTAGTGCTGTGGGAGATGTCTTCCTTCTGCCTTCTCAAATTCTCTAGAAATTTTATATGAAACTTAAAAAAGTTGCAAAGCAAATGATCATGAGTGTTCGAATTTCTATAGTAATAATTGGCAAAATCAAACATGGGACTTTTTTTTTGTTTACTTCAGTTGCAGTTGATTCATTTTTCATAAATTGGTCATAGGTAACAAACAGAAATATGAGTATGTATGCACAAAGCTGCCTTGTAAAGGCAGCATACACTTTAAAATGAAATCTGAAGCATGTCAGACTGCCAAGCTTGGTTTGTTATCCCAAGACAGCATCAAGAATAACAATGAAATACAGGAAGTTACTTGCATAAACAGTAAATACAATTTGCATGTAAGTACCACCTCTTAAGATTGGTACTATTGATTTTTAAGTCTTTGAAGTTTTGATTAGTCCTTAAAAGACAGAATCAACCAAGTTTTACTTCTTTCATTACATACTGCAGTATGTAACCTTATTTCTGGTTCCCTTTGAATATAATTTTCCTTTCAAACAGAAAAAAGCATGGGAAGGGAAGAACAATGGAGCTATGAAACCTTGTCATTACCATTAGCATGGAAAGTCTTAGTAGCTTTAGTGAAAGGTATACTGGAAACTGATTTCTAGCTGACATTCTTTTCAAAACTTAGGACTTGCCAAGAACTGCTAAATGTTTTGAAATAATGATTATTCATTTTCTCAAATCCCAATCTCTTCTACATCAGGAAAGACTCTGATGAGGCAGATCTGGTGCTGGCCAAAGAAGCTAACGTGAAGTGTCCTCAGATTGTAATCGCTTTTTATGAAGAACGGCTAACTTGGCATTCATGCCCAGAAGATGAAGCACAATAATTGTTTGCATTGCTTTTTTTATATATAAGAATATTAAAACCCAAAATTTGATTTATTAGCAATGTGAGAAGCATACATTCTAACAAGTTTCAAATTTGATATTTTTTTGAAGTAGTATGTTTTGCATCAACAGCAAGTAAATAAAAGCTTTCTGCAACTTGTTTCATTTATCACAAGAGCATTTGATACTACTACTTCCTCCATATTAGGTAAAAGCTTTTATAAAACATTGATGAACTTCCATAGTTATTACGGAATCATAATGAATGTCTAAACAAACTCACAGATGTTTTGTAGTCTTCTATACTATTGATGTGCATGTATCTTCTTTACCCAAACCTAGCCCTTTAAACCTGTAGGGTCATTCTTTTTAGTATTTGGGATCACTTGGTCTTAAAAAGACTAGGTGAAAACTAACTTTGTAGTAATTTGAATGTTATCAGACTGTATATTGTTTACTTTATTGTAAATACTGGTGAACAGTGGTCAATAAAATAGTTTTATATTCTTCCTTTATACTGATAGGCTGTGACTCTTTTGAAGCGGGGTATTTCTCAACTTTTGATATGTTAAACTCAATTTGTAATATATTTAACTGTAAGTTGTTTTTTTGGGGGGTAGGTTGATTATTAATATTACCCCACTGCTACTCTTATCACAATACCTGACAAGTACCAAGCTTTGAATATCAGTTGGGATTTTTTGTGAATACTGCTTGAGAAACAGGGTTTTTTCAGTCAGGAAGGGCCTGTAAAATGAATGTGCTTTGGGTACTCATGTAAGTCACAAATGGCAACCACATGGCTTAGGTATAGCAGTTGGTCACAAGGCCAAGTGGCCTCTGTAGACACACTAGGGAATATTTGACTTGTTGACAGTATTAGCCTTTGCTTTAATTTCAGGTCTTAATAGGAGGCTATAGTGTACTTAAGGCTGGTTCAGATGGAATTATTGTTCAGCCCATCACCTGAAGAATACTTACATAGCTCATACTTTAAAGTGGAATATTTAAATGGAGATACTTAAGTCATATTCTTGGAACAATATACTTTTATTTCAAATTGAATTTTAAAATTAGTCCTATAATCAGCTGCATGGAGAATGCCTTCAGAAGGGCAGAAGTGAAGGGTGGGGAGCTGAGGAAGAGTAAAACTGCCATTGATTTTTTCACTTGTTTTTATCTGCACATCTTTATTTTATTTGTGTTTTGACTACCATTGTATAGTTTGCCTTAAGATGTGCTTATATGTCAATGGCCAAGATTACTTCAGAATTATCCTTAATTTAGAGTTTTGACTAAAAAATATAATCCTGTAATACATTGTCAGTGTCAATAGAATCAGAATGGTTTGGGTTGAAAGGGACCTTAAAGATAATTTAGTTCCAACCTGCCTGCTGCAGGGAGGGACACCTTTCATAAGACCAGGTTGCTCAGAGCCCCATCGAGCCTGGCCTTGAACACTTCTAGGGATGGGTTGTCAACAGCTTCTCTCAGCAACCTGTTCCAGTGCCTCACCACCTTCAGAGTAAAGAATTCCATCCTATAATATCTGATCTAACCCTGCTCTCAGTTTGGAGTCATTTCCCCTTGTCCTGTCACTACATGCCTTTGTAATCCCTCTCCAGCCTTGTTGCAAGCCTCCTTTAAGTCCTGGAAGGTGCTCTAAGGTCTCTCTGGAGCCTTCTCTTCAGGCTTAACAATCCCAACTCTCTCAGTCTGTCTTCACAGGAGAGGTGCTACAGCCCTCTGATCACCTTCATGGCCCTTCTCAAAGGTGAGACAGTTGGGATTGCCCAGGTATGTTTTTTTAGAAAATAAAAAAAATATGAATATTCCTGGAAACCTTCATATGGTGTGCATAGCCTGAGGAATGAAGGAAGGAATTCAGTCTGTGCTTGATGTTCTTTTGATACTGTTTCACACATCATTAGTATAATTATTTGTCCTTTCAATAGTTTTAAAAGGCATTTATATTGTAAAAGAAAACCTGTCACCTTAGAACACCTACTTAAACAGTAGTGGCTAAACTTGCTATGTGAACGTTTTCCTAAAGATTTTTTATTACGGGTTTTGGGCAGAATTCAGTCTCTATCTATTAGTGACTCTAGGAAAAATGTGATATCCCTGTTAATGTAGGGCTGCCTTGTACCAGATGATGATAATTTCAGGACATAACTAACCTCTCTTGTCTATTCTTAGACAAATCACCCCAACCATGTGTAAGCCTTCTACAGAGTTCATGGCTTAATTTTTGGGAGGCCTATAATAGAAATATCTATACACCTAGTATATAGGATTCTGAAATCCATGGTTTTTTATCCAGTAGCTTGAGAAACACATGGGCTAAAGAGGAATTCCAAAGCAGCTTGTGTTCTCCTGCCAGTTTCTTCAGTATGGAGTGCTTTGTAAAGAGTCTTAAAACTGTTACTGTACAAGTTGCATTTTACTGCTTCAAACTTCGCAGTTTCTGTAACTCGGTTCAAGTGTGGATAATCAAGTCTGTGTGAAGTTGCTGATTTGAAGCTATACAGGTTAAACAGTTGTTTTCAATTATTGGTTATTGTAAGTGGTAGACAAAGGTTTTTGTTGAAAGGTTGGTTCTCCTCAATTTGTAACCCTTAAAATACAGATCTGTAACTAGATACAGCTTTCTTTTTACATTATATTTGGGTTTTCCTTCTGACTTAATAAAAATACACTGTATTCACTTTCAAACAACTTTGCAGCTTGTTAGACAGTTATTTAGATTGCTGATTTTTTTATATTATGGTAGATATGTTGACTGGTGTTGGTTTCATTTTTTTCTCCTCACTTTGTGTCAAACTGCATTTTGCTAGTAATTAAATGCAACACTTGAAAGTTACAAGTTATGTAAAGTTTCGCTGAATGTGCTGCATACATAGGCAAAAAGTTAACAAATGTTATTAATTTAAAATTAACTGATTCAATAAATGAGATATCTTCTGTAGTTAGTGAGTTGTATGAAGGTTTCTCGTCATTGTCTCCTTTCTTATATCAAACCAAATTGGTTTCAGGCTGTCATTTTGTGATTACTCTGTGTTAATTCTGCTGTCCTGAAAAAAACAAAACCACAAACCACAAAAAACCCAGTTGTGCTTGCTCCAATGTTTCTCACTCTGGCTGAAGAAAATACTCAGGTTAGACATCACTGGGTAGTGCTAGGTTATGTAAAATTGAAATCATGATAAGTTATGACATCATCCTCTTATAGCCTGGTTCCTACTTCTTTGCTAGGAAAGAGTAAAACTCCCAATTTGTTAAATAGTATTGTATTAGTTGCAAATTAATCAAAGAACAATTGCTATTAAATGGAATAAACCAAATACAGTACCTGGAAAAAAACTATTAGCTTTGCAAGTGATTTTTATCAGTTCAGCAAAAATAGATTCTACATGCTTTGTAGTAATTCTTCTAGATTTATGGTGCAGTTCTCCTTAAAACTGTTTAACAGTTTCTTAGCAATAGATTGTAGTACATCTAGGACTTAGCATTTATTGTCATAACTTGAAATGTAAGTAGAACCAGATTTTTCCTTTAACTTCAAGTTATCTGCTTACGTGAATCAGGCTCTTGCAGTATAAAAGATTGTACTTCTTTCCTATTCTAAAAGCTTTCTTCAACATTCTCAGCATTTTCCTTGCCATTGGTGTCCTACTCTTTCTGTTTAATGTCTTCTCAAAATGCCACTTTTTATTCAACTGTTGAATTTAGCTGCTTACGTTAAGACATGTCTACCCTGCTGACAGAGGGCTCTAAACTTGGGCTGGTAGCTAAGTAAGATGCCCCCAGATTTGTTTCTGAGGTGCCTCTCCTGCAGTGAAAAGTTGCTGCACAGACCTACTGCACCTTAGAAGCTGAAGTGCAATACCATGGAAATAGGGCTGTGTGGTTCCCAAAACAAAATGTCAGAGGATCAAACAGAACCATGTTTTCCCCTCTAGGTTTATAAAGCTGTGTCCTCTACTAGCTCAAGGAGCTATGTTTTGTTTTGCAGAGTGAATATCCCAACTAACTCTTGGGGAGCTTATCTGACTCCGATGTATACTTTCACAGGCAGTTTCCACCTGACAGTATTTTCCTGTTCTAGCCTTTAGTTGTGACAACACTTGAGAGGGCCTGCAGCAGTGGCAGTAAAAGTGTTCGGTAGTACCTTCATCGCAGCAGGACCACGAAGAGTTGCAGAAGCTTTGTGCTTCATTCCTGTTCCCTCTTTTGGGACAGTCCCAACCATCAGTTTGGGTAATACCACACCCTTTTGAAGTTTAAATTGAAAACTTGCCAAAATTAATTTAAATTGAAAATGTCCCGAAATCCCTTTCAGGGCCTCCTATGAAAGCATTTTGGGCTCTTAGTTCAAATAAAAGATAGATGGTTTAAGCTAAAAATACTAATAAATTATGCCAAGCAAAATTGAAACACTTGTCCCAGAGAAAGAGCCTGCAATTGTTGCAGCTCGATGCAAGTAGAAATGGTGCTTTTCTTCCTTGTAAAGTGCTGTGGCATTTATTAACTTGGTGAGAGAATTGGATATGATTCCCAGGGCTCCAGATGGCACCTGCCAGATGGAAGCTCATATTTTTACTGTCTGAAGATGCAAGTATTGATGGCATGGTGTTTGAGAATGCAATAACCTTTTGTGGTGGATTTTCTTACTAGATAAAGTGGTCAAGTACTTCCATGCATTGCAGTGTCTGCAAAATTATTTTAATCTGGTGAAAAGGTCACCCTTCGGAGATGGGATGGCGGAGTTTGGTTTCTTTTTTTCCTTGGCTGAATGCACAAATCCCTCAGATTTGCTTAGACCAGAGGAGGTATCATTGGCTTCTATATATGATTCCTCCTTCCCAGAAATGTTATCCAGGTGCACTGCTCTGCACAGAGTTCCCAGTTTGAAATGGGTATGTAGTTTTTCTCTAAAATCTTTGTTGAAAAGCACTGGGCCTTGCTGCCTGAGTTTCTGTAAGCAGGGTCAACAATTAGGAAGTTCTGTCTTTATAAAAGAAATTTTAAAGAAATTCTTCCTAAAGAAATTTAGAATCAAAGAATCATTTAGGGTTGGAAAAGGTCACCCAGTCCAACCATTAACCCAGCACTGCCAAATCCCTTGCTAAACTATGTCCCTGAGTCACATACACACATCTTTTAAATACCTCTAGGGATGGTGAATCTACTACTTCCCATAGGCAGCCTGTTCCAATGGTTGACAAGCCTTTCAGCAAAAAAAAAAATTCCTAAGATCCAGTCTAAACCTCCTCTGGTGCAACTTGAGGCCATTTCCTCGTCCTGTCACTTGTTTGGAAAAAGAGACTGACATCAACCTAGCTACAACCTACTGTCAGGCAGTTGTAGAGAGTGATAAGATCCACTCTGAGCCTCCTCCCAGCTAAGCAACCCCAGCTCCCTGAAACACTCCACACAGAACTTGTGCTCCAGACCCTTCTCCATCTCTGTCACCCTTCTCTGGACACGCTTCAGCACCTCAGTGTCTTTCTTGAACTGAGTGGCCCAAAACTGGACGCAGGATTTGAGGTGTGACCTCACCAGTGCTGAGTACAGAGACAATCACTGCCCTGGTCCTGCTGGCCACACTATTGCTGATAGAAGCCAGGATGCCATTGGCCTTCTTGGCCACCTGGTCACACGCTGGCTCACGTTCAGCTGCTGTCAACCAGCCCCCCCAGGTCCTTTTGCTCTGGGCAGCTTTCCAGCCACTCTGCCCCAGCCCACAGCACTGCCTGGGGTCGTTGTGACCCAAGTGCAGGACCCAACACTTTGCCTTGTTGAACCTCAGACCATTTACCTCAGCCATCAATGCAGCCTATCCAGAACCCTCTGCAGAGCCTTCCTACCCTCCTGCAGATCAGCGCTCCTGCTCACCTTAATGTTGTCTATGCATGAACTGACTGGGAGTGCCCTCAATCCCCTCATCTGGATCAACAGTAAAGATATGGAACAGGGCTGGCCCCAATGCTGAGCCTTCTGGAACCTTTTGTGGCAGGCCTACAGCTGGATGTGGCACCATTCATCACCACTCTCTGGGACCACCCTTCCAACCATTTTTTCACCCAGTGAACACTGCACCTGTCCAACCCATAAGAAGCTGGTTTTTCCAGGAGAATGTTGTGAGAAAGGGTGTCAAAGGGTTTTCTAAAGTGCAGATGACAAAATCTACAGCCTTTCCTTCTTTGCTAAGTGGGTCACCAGATCTCAGGTTGGTCAAGCCATGCTGGCTGGACCTAATCCCCCAGTTATCCTGCACTTGCTGGGTAATGGCACTCAAGATGAGCTACTCACTAACCTTCCTCAGCACCATGGTTAGACTGACAGTCCTGTAGCTCCCCAAATCCTTCCAGGCCCTCATGCAGATGGGTGTCATATTTGCTGACTTCCAGTCCACTCAGTCCTCGCTGGTAAGCAAGGGCTGCTGATAAATGATGGATTGTGACTTTGGTGAGCATTTTCATCAGCTCCCTCTGTACCCTCGGATGGATCTCATCTGGCCCCACAGACTTGTGTTTGTCTAAGTGGTGTAGCAGGTTGATGACCATTTCCCCTTGGATTATGGGAGCTTCTTTCTGCTACCTGTCCCTGTCTTCCAGCTCAAGATAACTCCAAGAACAACTGGACTTCCAGGGATGGAGCATTCACAACTTGGAGCATTCTATTCCAGTGCCTCATCTATTCTATTCTATTCTATTCTATTCTATTCTATTCTATTCTATTCTATTCCCTGAACTCACAATTAGTTGAATAAAAATGACACCATTATTTGCATGAAATGCCAAGGGATTTTCAACTACAAAAACCACTTTCAAGAAGACAAATCAAAAAGGTTACAAGTGGAAACAGGGCTTTATTTTTCTGAATCTGTTTCAGAGTCGGTGCTCACAAGCATTAACACAATGTGCATGTGCAGTCAGGGCAGGCTTGTAGCATTTCAGAAATCTCTTGCGTTTGTTCTGGGGAGTGTTTATAAATTTGCTAGTGTTAATCAACATTAATGTGTCCAGTCTGGGGGTTTACTTGTTTCATTACTACTTGAATGCAACACTTCACTGACTGCTGCTTAATTCCATACTGCTGGCAGATCATTAAAGCATTTTGATCCCAATTTGGTTTAAAGTTGTGTGGGTTGAGCAGGTTTTCCCTGCAAAACTCAGGAAAAACAAGAGTTTTAAAAACCTCAGCTAAGGATCACTTTAGGGTACTGTATGAAGGTAGATATTGAAAGATTGACAATAACTCACTCAGGTGATGTTGTTCACATCCTTGAAATGCAGAATGACTGTTGGTCTCTTTCCCAATAAGGCTTATTTCTTGAGTGGTCTATTAGGGGAAAAGGGGGAGTCACTGTGTTCGTTATTGGAGATGTTGCTGTAGGCTGCAGAAGACAGCCCCAGCTGGGCTCCTATCTGAAATGAGAAAATTTTTGTGCTTGTTTGAACAAACTGCTCTTTTAGGCACAACACCTTTATTCACATTCAAAACAACAGTAGAAAATGCTACTGTCTCTGCCCACTCCTGGAACAAAATGGGCAAAATCACCTCTCAGAAACCACCAGGAAAAAAATACACACACACAACTAGAACATCTGTATCTATATTTGCTTATACATCTGTATCTCTGTGTATACATACATATATATATACATATATATACCCATCTGTTTGGTTAGTGCAAATAAACCCTGACATCACAGCAGTACTGGTAAGTCCAGTTGAAGGTGTGAGCTGAGGACACCAGTTCAACACAGCAGTACTGCAGCCAAGGCAGAGGGAGACAAGCTGGAGGGAACTACAGCAGCAATGCTATTGCGAGAGACATTAGTAAAGGCAGGAAAGAGGAGAAGCCATGAAAGGACATGTTGCTGATTCATGCTATATCCTGAGTTGGTACTCAGGGAAAAGGCATGATCTTCTCCATAATTTTTCCAGGTACTGGATCAATTTTTCACAGAGTTGCACACCAGTTCTACATCGCCACAGGGAAGGAGCTGTGACAGAAAATTGTGACAGAAGATGATTCTACCAGACCCTGCTGTAATTCAGGACTTTGTGTTCAGCTGATTGTTTACCATAATTTGAAATTATTGACCTGAATCAAAAAACCCTGCAGAAAAGCATTATCTTAATGTTTCAAAAAAGCTTGTATTGCTGAAATCATAGATGCCTACAGGAATCTTCTTTGCATAATGAAGAAATTGTAGTTTTATTAATTTAATCATTTTTAGTCATATGAACAGAGTTGCAGTTTGGGTTTTCAGTAATTTTCATGTATTTGACTGGCTGGAAAAAAAACCCCAGACATACACCTGTAAAACAAGAAAGGAAAAATTTTGCACCAGGGCAAGGAAGGCAATCACCTTATATGCTGAATCTTTAAACTGAATACTCCAGCAGTTGTAATAAGCCATATATCCTGTGAAGGCAGTAAAATCAGAGATTCAAGGGAGAAACAGCACCTCACATTATTGTCACAGACATTCTGCAGTTGTTGCAGGAATATCACTGTCTGTTACTGAGCAGCATTTCTGATTATTCTCCATGATTCCATCTATGGTAACTGATTAATCTGCAGTTTTGGATGTTATTGCTAAACATTTCTTGATCTTGAAAAGTCACAGCATGGTGGATTTTCTAGTAAACGCATTTCTCTGAATTCAGGATTTTATATTTGGCAACTCCCCCATTTTTCTTACTGCAGTATAAAATCTGACAAAGAAATAGGTCAGTGCAACTCTCTGGATGAGGAAATTTAAGGCAAGAGATACTACAAAGATACATCTGAGATGTGTGTAAAGATGAAAAAAGAGTACTTGCTTCCTTAAGAAATTAGGAATTACAAATTTTGATTTTCAATATAATTCTCAGTGGTGACTGCCCTAGTAGACTAAGTTGCAAATTTTCAAGTATTCTGTAACTGATGTTAGAAAGTCATATCTTCTTTTCCTTTAATGACAAGCAAAAGCTAGTTTAAACTAGATAACTACAGTTCAACACAAATAAAACAGGAAAATACAGAGAAATACATAAAAGCAGTTCTCAAGTATGGAGAACAATAACACTACTACACTATTGACTTGTATTTTCTTTTGCTGTCCCATAGGCAATAACAATTCCTTCTTAGTGTGCACACACTAAGATCAGCAAGCTAAAAATATCTCTCATTTTTGTGAACAATCCATTTCAAAAGAAGCCAAGAGAATGTCACCAATCAAGATACATACAGTTATGGAGGCTACTATACAGGAGCCAATATGTTCACACAAGTTGGACAGCAGAAGGCTGCTAAATGTATTTTATTCTTCCACTGTCCACTGTATTCAAAGGCTGCTTGAACTTCTTTTCCCCACCTTTTAAATTACCTATCAAAAGGCAGGCAATGAATTGTTACTTTGGTTTTTCCAGAACTACCAAATGCTGTTTGTATTAAATGCATTGGGAAGGTGAATAACTGAAAACCTACTTACTCCTTCAATCATTGAGCACCACAAGAAACCTGGACAGGACACAACATTTCTGTTGAAAAAAAGCCAGGTGAAACAGTGTGCAGGCAGCACACTTCCAGTCACCTGAGAAATGTTTGTGTCCTGACAGTGTTAATAATCATTGTATTAATAATCCAAGTGGAGGTGCTTAAAATTTTTGCTTTTATGGATTAGTACACAGTAGTTCTTAGATAAATAGCAGAATTTGTGCACTTCCCATTGAAATTCTGTTATTTCTCTGAACTGTCACAGATGTACAGGTGGCATGCCTGTGAGTATTTTGCACATCACTGCTTAGAAGATGTATGCCATCCCCTCAATTTAGAAAAGAACCTAGTTAAATCTATCTTTTTTTTGAATGAGGTGTTGACTTACAGCTAACTTTACTCCTTCAGGGGCAGCTGAGGACATAGTTGCTAGCTTTAAGCATTTAAACATGGGGTTCGATACACGACATAATTTAAATATCTCAGGTTTTGCTGCTTTTATTTCAAATTTTGTGGCTAATCACCAGATTGCCATGGGTAGCTGTGGTGATGATTCAGTAGGTGGCACTCCAGCCTGGGAGTCATATTGCTGCCTGCACCCAGCCCTGTCAGTCCCCAGCAAATGGAGTGGCCGTGCCCGCACTGCCTGGACAGGCACCTCCGAGGAGACGATGGGGAGCCCCAGGGGCACTCTGAAAACACCTGGTTGTGCATGGTGTGAACGGCATCGCGGTCTTGCAGGGAGTCAGTCATCCTTGTGCCATCCTGCTGTTGACTATTCCACAAGTTTCATGGCTAAACGGACCCTAAGCTGTGATGTTTTAGCAGCAGATGGCTGCAGATTGTTCCTTCCCTTTCAGAAAGGCCCTGGGGGGTGATGTTTGGGTCTCCCCATATAACTGCAAAGAATTCATATCCCGTGTGCTATGCTGAAATACCTTTCATCTGCCCCATGGGCTGTGTTTTACAACCTATTAGAAAACTAAGGATTGGGGTCAAACTAACAACGTACCCCTTTTTCCACATTCAGTGCTCCAGAGTAAATTTGCAGCTAACATTCTAGGTGCCATATTCAAAACACTGTGCACCATCTTTCTGACAGCCACTAATGGTGAACTGTTGTTCAGCCATATTGTCCCTGACCTTGGTGGATGACTTCAAAGAGTTGGAAGATGGGACATTGAGCAATGTGGTCTAATGGAAAGTGTCCTTGCCCATGGCAGGGGGGGTGAATTAGGTGATCCTTAAGCTCCCTTCCAGCCCAAACCATTCTGTGATTCTATGATTCTATGCCACTGTGACATAACATATGGAGAAGCAGGACCATGAAAGCCGCTGTTTCTGTATGGCCATCTCCTTCTGAAGCTCCACTCAGGATGTGCTAGTCCCAGGAATGGAATGGCAAGCAGTGGCCAAAGAATTTCAGAGATGAATGGTGACTTCCCTCAAGATGGTTCCAGACATTGACATCTCCTCCAGGATTCTAATTACGCTCATTGCTTTCTAGTGACTGATCTGTTTGCTGCAGTAGATCAGCAGTCAGAGCTGCTCTCATGAAGATTGGTGCCTCCATTAAGAGGATGTTGTGTTCATTTAGAGGGATGTAAGTGAACCAAGGGAATAAAGGTAGTAATGTAAGTTTTCAATACTAACTGCATAAATACGGTTCAAGGTTTGAATAAAGAAACTTTGATTTTCTTTATCTCAAGACAGATATGCAAGATCCATGCTAAAGTTTGGAAATGTATTTTTAGGATGAATAATAACTAAATATTAAACTTAAATTGAATAGATATGTAAAATAACATGGATTAGAACATTAAAATCCCTTACCAAAGACATTTTAAAGGACTTCTTCAACCTACCAATAGTTCTGACGAAAAAGAACAGTTTCTCGAACTGATTTTGGGATAGTCACGGTTACCTTCCTGCCTGTGATTTCATGGCTGCTACTCACACTGGTGGTGGTGTGATGTCCTAAAGATGCAACTCACTATTTGCTTCACTAGCTTACAAATGGCCTTACTGAACATTAGGGCAGGAGGCAGAAGCTGTTTAAATTCATCCAGGACTGGTGTGGAGTAGGAGGAGAGAGCAGACATGGAGGAATGCAGACCAGCTGTGCACAGCGCTGTGCTGTTTGCCTGCTGTGCATACGAGCAACAGAAGAACCAGAAAAATGGTGATAAACGTAGATTTGGGAAACTTTCTCAACAGTTGGGAGTTTTGCTTCTGCAAAATGTGAACATTTCAAATTGGTTAAAAGGTTATGCACTGATAAATCACTATCTTTCCAAGAAAGTTGTGCTGAAATAGCCCTTGAAGCAGCACCTACCAAAACATTCCTGTTCCTTTTGCAGTAACATCAGCAAATGCTGGACTAGGCTCACAGAGCTGACCTGCCTATGCAAGGCTGAGGATGCATCAAAGCACCTGAAGAAAAACAGTGAAAACAAATGAGAGCACTTTTCCCATATAGATAGAATGACTGAATATATACTGGGGATGTTATGTGAAAACAAGACACGGAGCTTTTGTTTTTTCCCAATTGCAACAAACCTGTAACACCAATCCCATCACAGGCTTGGTTCCTATTCCTTCACTCTTTCCCATGATGAATACAAATGTCTCTCAAAATAAGAGAGAGATGCTATATTTTGAAAAAAGGGGCAAACTAATTTGACATACTTTGAAAAAGAAAAATTTAAGGCAATACTAAAGCTTGAATTAACAGCGGATCATGTATGCACCTAAAGACATCAGCACTGGAGCAGATTTTGAAGATAGTTACAATCTTAAGAGATGCTCTCTCTCAGTGGAGAAATGAGGTTCAAACATTTGAACCAAAACTGAGGTTCAATCATCCTTCTATTCCCTATCACATTTCACATTCCTTGCCACCTAAAGCTGCTCAATTAGAGTGGCTACAGACTGCCCACTGCTTCTGTCTATTTTGAGCAAGCACAAAACCAGATCCAACTTCATCTTTTTGTGTCTGACCCAGCCGCATATCACTATTAAGGCAACTTGGCAGGGTCTCACTTGAAATTTGCATGCCTCTTTCCTGTACTCAGTGAGAAATGAATTCTGTAGTTGCTGAGGCTGGTCTGAGGGGAGATCTGTATATCAAGGCATGGACATTGCAGATATGAATAAATATATACTCTGCAAAGGCAGGTGAATGCTACAGGTAAAGGAGAGTTGCTTATGGATTCCCTTGAAATCTCATTTCCCCAGATATTACACAATGTTTCTGTAGTCAGAGTATAATCTCTGTAACGGCAATAGCAAGCCCAACTACCACACTCCCCATTCACATAGGCAAAATACTTTTTTATTATGTCATTTTGGTTTGGCTTAGTAATATAAAACCTTTCTGGGAAAAGAAACAAATAATTGCAAAAATGCTTCTGTTTCCTTGCTTAACTGTGCTAATGAAGTGAGAGAATGCAGCACAGTACAGCATGGAAATAATTACATGAAATCACAGTGAGTGAACAGTCCCACATCCCAAACTGAGATGAGACAGGAGGCATTACAAATCTCCCTAGGAATATTGCAATGCCAACAAATCTAAACTCTTTACAAAACAATAAGTTTTGTAAAAATTTAACTAATAAATTCCCACCTTTCTTCTTCCCACATTATATTATTATTCAACATTGGTGATTTACAAGGTAACTAAAAAACATACCCAAATGTTTTAAAATTTGGAGTCAGAAAGAGGAAATCAAGCCACAGGTGGAAACTAGAGTCAAACAAATGCCTAAAGTCACGTCTAATTAAGAAACACATTTCAGATGGACCTTGGCATTAGCTTTTTTTGGCCATGTAATGTAATGGAAAAACATCACATGAGGACATTAAGGGCAGACAAAGCAATGATCTATACCACAGGATTTGTCTACTCAGGAAAGAGCTAAGAATAACTACTGCAGAGTATCTGTTCTGCAACAGCTTTCCATGGGCACAATTTTTTTTTGCACTAAGTATACATTTATGTGGTTTAGCTGACCATGAGGAGTAAGCTGTGTAAAAAGCAAACAAAAGCATCCATCACGAAAAATAAGAGCATCTGCTTGAGGAACTGGTACACCACAGCTGCTGGGCTCTCAGTTCTGCACTTCAGATTGTTTCCCAGTAACCACCTTACACAGATCAATCCGAAGTGCACTACTCCTTCACTGTAAATGTACAAAATGAAGGAAATGGAACAATAGACCACATGGATTCATGATGAGGTAATAGTTAGGCAGAAGCTGCTTGTGGTGCCGAGCTACTGCTGCAACTCACACATGTAGTCTCACAAAGTCCTGCAGGCTGCCAACTGCAAAGAAGCAACAATAGTCCAGCACTACTCACACCCTAAAATATGTTTCTTGGGTTGTAAATGGCATTGCAGATGTTTCTCAGGCCTTCAAGAAGCTGCTTCAAATATACTAGTAAATACTAGTATACTAGTATTTACTACATTATACTAGTGTAATTCATATTATAAGTTCAAATATTACACAGATGTGACTGTTTATTCCATGTAGATTTTAGACTGAAAAACTAACAGCTTTTCTTCACTGCAATAACTTTAAGACAATAGATACACTCTTCTGAAAGGAAGAGAATACATGGGAAACAGGGAGGGCAAAACCTGTCTGATGTGGCTGTGCCAGACAGCAGGAGGCATCTGATGCATATGACTTACTGTTGAAAGAACTAAACAAAACATCCTAAAACACAAGGGGGATTCTGAACAACTGATAGTTTTGCTCACCCATATCTTTTGCTGAACAAATCAGTTGGTTCCATAGCTTTCAACCACATGTACTTGTAAAATTTATTTGTAGCAATAAGACACTGATTTAATTAAAAGTGACAGCCATTGACATGTTAAATGCTGTAGATACAGGTTGCCTATGGAAATCTTATCACCACATGAGAGTGGTATCGTTCTAATTATGCAGGTGTGCCTAAAATAATAAAGCCTTGTCAAAGAATCCACTAAATAGGCATTAGGAGAGTATAAGCTTATGCCTGTGCTGAGGAAGAGACTGTTACACTGAGGTAATGTAGCTTTAAATCAACATAATATATTAATACTAGGAATTGTACCAGTATATTTATTCTGAAACAAAAAATACCCCTGTAAATGGCTCCTACGCCAGCACAGATGCTGCATGTAACCAGGCTACAGGGCCAAGGCAGGGGTAATGGCAGGAGGACTCCACCACAGGAGCAAGCTCCCATTGTTGGGAGCCTGATGGGATCCATCCATAGATTCCATCTCAGAGCACTGAGAAAGCAAGGTGACAGCATTTAGCTTAAACCTCTCTGGTTTCCTGCTAAATGAGATTGTATGAGGTGGCATCTACATGAGCCAACAGGAGAGTCATTGAAACTCAGCTGATGATGCACAGTAATTTGTTTGGCTGCCACATCTTCAGCAGAGGTATAAGCCCTGAGACTTTGCTGTCCAAATACCAATGGGAGATGCTTGTTCTGTGTGTGACTAGAACAAGCACATGCTCTCCTGATTGTAGGAAAAGGGGTCCATTCCCCAGTATCACAACCACTGTCAGTAATGCCAGACCCTGTAAACCTTGTTGTTTCCAAACCTGCTTCTCCTAACTGGGTCTCTGCTGTTCTGTATCTTCTATTTCCATTGGTAACCACCTGGCTGCAGCTTCTCTTAAAATATTCACCATTAACGTGACCCCTCCCATCCATGCTTATCTCAAGCAAAAACTATCAGTCCAAATGCCTCTCAAAATTACTTATTTCTCCCAGCCTCATTATTGTCACACCTTGTTCCCATTGCTGGTACTCCAACTTCCTTCTGCCTGAGGGGAACAAAAAGTTATCCCAGCAGGCCACTGCACAGATGCTGTTTAGAAGTCAACTGTAGAAGTCTCACTCATGCACTGGGTGAGACCCACCTGCCCCTCAGGCTTGGGGTCCCAGCAGCAGAAAAAGCAAGTTTCCGAGGCTTCAGGAGTGTGGTGAGAACTGTGGGGTAATCTGACAAAGGAAAGAGATGCTCACTTGGAAATACACATGTGCAACTTGCTTAAAGCAGGGCTCCCTCTAAAGTTTATGAAGAATGGCCAATTTTTTTAAATTTTATTTTATGTTTTCCATATGTGGAATAAATGGCACATGGGAGTTTATCATGGGTTTCTTCTTATCAAAAGAAAAACCAAAAAGGTTTGTACTAACCGAGAGTATTTGGACTGAAAATCCCACAAGCCTCTTCTTATTCTACCTCTTTTTATGAATGTATCAGGACAACAGTGGGCAGTACACAGTAATCCACATAGGCACTGCCTTTCATATGACATGCACATTTTCTGTGCTAGCCAAATGGCAGCTCATGGCCAAGCCTCTGGAAACCCAAAGAAAAAGCTACCATTTCATAGCCAGTCTGACCCCGACATCTCCCACTTGACGTATGGAATTGCTGTCGGCTGCCACTCTGGACGCTGGGGGCACAGGTGTTTTCAGGACCAATTAAACCCCAGGCAATCTGAATTGTCTGAAGGAGATGTTTGTATCTGCCTTGACTACAAACATCCAAGTACCCTGTGAAAGCAGGGAAAATAGGGCAGCCAGCTCCTTGGCCTTTGTGCCTTGCATCCCAGTAGAAAGGGACACAAATAGAATGGGATGATGGGAAAGATGGAAATAAACACTTGTCTGGAGTTCCCTTCAAGAACAAGGTTGTTCTGGTCTCACATTCTGCAAGAAACCAGCACACAACCAATAAGAAACTGCAGATTGAAACCCAGTGTATGAGGCTCTTCCAGTCAACCACTGCTTTACACTGTTACTACCTTCCCTGAAATAGTCATGAATATCAAACCAAATTTGAGGGCTGTATATTTTGCTACTTTAGAATTTGCCCTGGATGTTGATTTTAATTGGTCAGTCTGGTGTATTCATGCAAAGAAACATGGTGACTCTATGCTATTTAATTAAACCTGAATTTGAGAAACAAAACTAAGCAGAATAAAAAATGCCTAGAAATAAAGGGAGGAAACAATAAAAACCTTGTAAAAAGCAAAGCTACAGGACAAAAAGGAAAAGAAAGTTGATATTCCTTTGCTTCTATTAATTGTGTCCCTTTAAAATTATTTATGTTTCTTTCATCCTTGTTTATTTTTACTGAAGAGTATCATGCAAGTCCTGGAGGTTGACTAGACAACGCTATGCAACACCAAGTGTGTGGCAACGAATCATAGCTCTTTCTGATGGTTTTCAGTTTTTAATAAGGCTCTTGGCTTCTGCTCAAGTTGAAAAGATGGGAAAGGAATTTAATTAATAATCCTTTTCTTGTTGGTTGATAATTTTCTTCTTCTTCACACTAAAAACATCAAGGCCTTCCATTTGACCTTATCTTCAGATCAGATATAATTAGGAAAACTGAAATTACTTATTGGTGAAAATAATTTAAAAAGTGAAATAAAATAAACAGTCCTTTTGCATATTACATGCAAATCCAAATAATCCTCTCCTTCCCACAGTCTGACCCAATTTTGCTTGGGCAGACTTTGTGCTTCTAAGCCAGGCACCTTTGAGACTGCAAACCTAGCAGATACTACTGAATGTGATAGCACAGCACTCGCAAAACCAAGTTTAAAGCTACTGCACTCGCAGCACTAAAATGTGCAGTGTACTGGCAACTTGCCTGTTCTAACCAAAAGTCCTCCCTGAGCCACTGTCACATAAATGGACAAGCTAAAGCCAAGACTTTCATTCCTTCAGCAGTTTTAGATATGAGAACATCCGCCCAAGCTACGTGAGGGAATGTCCTTTTTGCAGGTAGGAGTATTTAAATATGTCCATCTGCTTGTTACCATAGATACTTGGAAAATGGATACAAATTAGTAGCAGGACACTGGCGAATATGTTGATGTCATGCTTTATTGCAAATAAGCTAAAAAGAAACGACTCTTTGAGAAACACACCACCATAGCTGAGGGACAATTGTTGTTTTCCACTACAGAACACAAACCATTAAGGGAAAATAGTTGCAGAGTTCCTTCTTTTGTTCTTCTCACTCTTCTCTTAATCCTTACACCTTCCACAAAATGAAAGCACTGAACACCTTTAATGAGAATTTTTCAGAACTGCAGCCATTAACACAATTCCTCTTATTTTTTATTGATGCTTCCTAAGAGTAACGCCTAAGAATCCCACTGCAGCCTAATGCTGCATAATTTCCTCCCCTCTTCAGCCGTGAAAAGGATATTGTGGGAAAGTCTTAAAAATATTTTAAAATCTGTTTTCATGATATGCCACATTTCTTTATTCTTTAACTCTACTTCTTTACTTTGAAGTGGTGTACTTTGAAAATTTAAGAATCTTCATTTTTAGCTGGAATTTTTCATTATATGATCCAGTCCTGTAGCATTCTCTGGATGCAGAAATTTATTCAAATCTAATTAAATAATTGAGGTATTCTAAACATGGGGTAACAAAAGCAGCATTTTAATCACTCTGACTTAGGCTAGGTCAATGTTGGCAAGCAGCAGGATTCCAGCTGGAAAAGCTCTGCAGTGCAAACCAGCTTGTGTGGAGGATGTAACCTTCCCGTCTGGAAGGAACCCTCTGCTCTGGAAGGTTCATTCAAGGCTGGCTCCATCAGTGGCTCTGTCAGTGGTTGGAGTGCAGCTTTTTATTATGTTTCAGATGGAACATTTCTTACTGTGTCTTCTGAGGCTGCTCCACAAAATGAACCAAAGAGCAGGAAGGGAGGGTAACCAGAGATTACTTAAAAAAATACATACCTCATCTGAAACAAAATGTTAATGTAGATGAATGCACACTTAAGTTTACCCTTGTGAATAAACGGATGATCATATCTGTGACAGGTTTAATCTGAAATAAATCAAACTGATGGAAAGATAACTGAATAAATTCTTATTTCTGTAGAAATTTTAGGAGAGTGCTGTTGTGGAATAAAGTTTCCCCCTTTTTTTGGCTGAAACATGGGGAAAATACTTTACATAGACTCAATAACTCCCTGAAGTGCAATTAATTTATCATAGCATTGAGAGACAAGTTCTTGGTACAGGGCAAGAAGTCCCCTCAGACCAGCAGGTCAGCCAATGCCAGCAGCAGACCCCATCACCCATCCCAGCACTACAGCTGCACCCTGAGAAATACTTGGACATCATGTGAGGACACAGTGCCACTGGCACAAAAAAAAACTGGACAAAAACACCATGAGGACTTCACAGAAAATGCACAGGAATTTCCTTGATGCAAATTATCATCTGTCAACAGAATTAAATTGATAACACCAGTGTTCTAAAACTCACCCTTGCCCTGATTTCTATCCCCTTCCCTCAGGAAATCAAATCTCCTTTTTCCATTCCTTTGGTCTTTTTCTCCTCCACCTTTCCTGGTTTTTTTCCCTAGGATGCTACACCTTTTCTTTATTTATCAGCTGTAATAATATTGAATTTTTCTACTGAGCTGAAAGCTGTTTCCATTTCAGTAGGTCTGGTGGTAGATGCTCTGAGAAGTAACCAACTGGTCCCTCTGAATCTTTCTTTATATAGATCAAGGCAAACTGAGAGCCTGTTTTGCCAGCAAAAGGAAGGAGGAAAATAATTTGGACTATACAGCCTCCATCATCCATGAATAAATGGAGTGCAGAACATAAATTAAGAAACATCATGAAGATTACTTAGATTAGGAAAATTTTGTCCATGCCAACAAAAATGAGGTACATTTTTTGTAATATAATATTTTGTAATAAATATCCAAATTAGGTTATGGAAACAGAAGGCAACCCCTGTGAGGAAATTCATCAAGGAGATCTTGGACAGATCTTCTACTTCAGAAACACAAAATGTGAATATTATGGTGATTGGCATCTGGTCCTTCTGATGCAAGGTTTCCTATAAAAATATGAAGGAAGAAAAGTTCTGTAGGAGTATCATTCAGTTGTTCATTCTGCTGCTCATCTTAACAAGGTCTGATGTATTTAATTTTTCATTCTTTTCTGTAATATATCTGCACACCTTATCCTTATGAAAGGTGGTTATTTAGTATGGCACTGAAGTGGGACAGAACACAAAAAAAGTCTGGAAAATAAATTAAGGATTAAAATCCTACAAATAAGCAGTTTGGAAGTCTGAACAGACCTTCTGCAAAAGAAAAATCTGTTCCCTGTCATAATTTTTCTTTGTATTTTTTCCATTAAGAACACCTGCCTGTATAGCCTCTCTTTGCTAAATTTAACCATTTCTGATTTTTTTTTTGTTGGCAAAATTGTGTGGCTTACAGGTTGCACTATTTCACATTTATGCGGAGATAACCAAGATTTATAAATCTCATTGACATTAATTTTTTAATGTTAGAATATAAGAAAAAAATGATTTCTGAAAATGAGTTTGCACTGGCAATCCTGCAGAGAGCTATTTAATTAACCAGTTAGCCTCATTCTTTCCTTTCATTTCGGCCTTTTCCTTTGCTGGCCATCCTTTGTGAATCTCTTCTTGGACCAGGTGGTTGCTCAGAGCCGCTGCTCAGAGCTGCATCTGACAGTAAGAGCAAAAAAGGTGATGTTCAGCCTTGGTGCTTTCACCATCCTACTACAAAACTGGCCACTACAGGACAAGTGCCACTCAGAGCCCTGCCTACATCCATGTGATGAACAACCATTACCAGATATTTCGTGGAAAAGACTGATGCAGACACTTGATGTAGCGACCCCATAATTCTCTTTACTCTATTAATATGATCCAACAGTTGTTCATGTTGATCTCTTCCTCTTTCTGTAGTGTTTTGCTTAAGGGCTCTTATCGGATAAAAGTTTTGGCATAGTCAAGACAAATGAATTTTCTTTGAGAATTTTCACCCTAGAACTTGCTTCATATTTTGATGTATTAATGGGAAAAATCAGCCCACAGTTTACAGGAAAAAGCTATAAAAATGAAAGATTGTATTTTCTCACCAGTATTTAGAAATGAAGTAAATATGTATAATTATACAAAAATTACTTCTCTTTCTTAAAATAGAAGTTGCTCAGATCCTCTGGTGATGCTTACCAGTACTGAGATTAGTAAAGATCATTAAAGCTCTTGAGAAGCAGAAACCCTTACCACTTCTTGTAACAGAAAATTAACTCTTTTCCTTCCACTCTCATCAAAGTGCTTTCATTTATTCCTCTTAAACCAGTTTCAGCACAAAAGAAAAGCCTCAACAGCAAGAGACAAGCACTGTCACAGATAAATTATATCCCCCAGTTTGCTAAGCTCCTTTTCACAAGACAGATTCCAAAACCCAGGAATATGAGGTTCCAGAGTTGTGGCATAAATTTATCATACTATTATGAAGACAATATCCAAGTGATGGCGCACAATATTAATAATGTGTTTGAAATCTCTCTTGGAACTTTAACACCTAGCCAGTAAGGAAATAAAATTACTAGAATCTTGATTTCCTGAGAAATCAAGTAAACCTGAAAAAAGCCTTCAGGAGAGATTTTATTCTCCTTTTAAAAACTAGTTAATTAGATCTATCAGTCTAGATAGAATGACAGAATCACTTAGGTTGGAAAAGACCTCCAAGATCATCAAATTCAACCTTTGACCTATCACCACCTTGTCAAGTAGACCACAGCATTAACTCCCGTGCCCAGTAATTTCTTGTAAAACTCCAGGGATAATTTTAATTCGGTTTTTTTTTTCTTTTTTGCCTTCTTAACGAACAGGCTTTTAAAAAACTCTCAGTAAAACCTGTACTTTTTCAGTCTGAGCAAGATGCATGCACAGCGGGTACCTACAACTGAGGTGTTACAAGCTGTGAACACCAAAGAGCCCAACTCAATCGAGGTGACTCGCTCACAGGACTGGGATTTCATCAGGATACAGATGTGATCAGGACGCAGGTCACAGGACACCTCCACGCACCAGGACTAAGCCTCCTCCCCCTCCCAAGTGACTGGGAGGGACGAACCGTGTGTTCGAGGAAAGCCATTCTTTGCCCCTCTGTCTCTCCAGGGCCGGGCGGGGCGGGGAGTGCGGCCCCGCCCGCTGCCGGTGACGCGCCGGCTTCTCCCAGGCTCTGGGCGGCGGCGGGAGCGGCGGCGGGCGGAGGGTGAGTGGTGCGGGATCGGGGTCGCGATCGGGATCGGGGGGTGTCAGACCCTCCGGACAACCGAGGGCCACCGGAGCGTCCGCGGCGGGGCCGGCGGTGCGGGGTGCCGGGGCTGTGTGTGTGTGTGGAGCGGGGGGCGGNAAGCCCCGGGCCAACAGCCAGCCCTGTGGCCCGGCTGCCCCGGCGGCGGCGCTCGGCTCCTCCCGGCCCTTCGGAGTGTTTTTTTCCCCCCTGATCTGTGATAGAGGGCTCCGCCGCTGTTTACGGCGCTGGAAGTGACTGCTCTTTAGCAATGATTAACGCCCGGCAGGGAGAAAATTCGGTTTGAGCAATTACTAATCTTGTTTTGGACCACTCCTTTTTGTTTCGCTATAGTAAATCCATCGCCTTTGGCAATCGTGATCTAAAGATCACAGGGATATGCCGAAGCTATGTATGTATATATATATACACATGTTGTTATTCTTGTGTATATAAATTATACAACACGCGTATTATTCTTGTATGAAAATATACAAATATATAATGTATATCATAGCATGCTTTTGTATTAAATGCAACGTATTCAATGTACAATTTTGTTAGTCAGGAGACTGCCTTATTGTTATTATTAAATTCTGTGTTATCTAAGTTAAGCAGCATGAGAAATTTTTAGGTAGGTGTGAGGACAGCCTATGAAAACACAGTGTGGTTAAAACTAACTCATTTATAAACTGGAAGAAGTTCCAGTGATTGAGGCTTGCTGCGTTTGCCTTGGGTCATGTTCTGGAGTTGAGCACTGGGGCAGCTGCCTGTGCTTTTCCTTGAGGCGTCTGTGTTTGCTGCTCGTCTCGCACTCGCCGTCAGATCAGGACAACTGGCTGGGTGTTCTCACAGCCCTTCAAAGATATGGCAGTTCTAAGTAAATGTTGCCTAATTCTGCTAGCAGTGTCCAAGGGATAAAGGCAGACAGAGGTGTGGAGCCAAGCTGTTGAGGGTCAGGGTCTGGCCTTGCTCAGGTGTGTTTGAAGCTCCCACCTGGCACATGTCCACATCACCCATGACCCAAGGGAAACTGCAGCTGGAGTTTTCATTGCCCAGTCTGCTTCTCACATGGAGAGAAATAACTCAAGGGAAGGGAAAGGTCTTCCTATTTGTGCAAGAGACAACTGAAACTGAAAGTACTGCAAGGCAGGGCTTTCTTGAATGTCACAAAACTGGACTTCCTTTAGAAAAGTGGAAATACCAATGTTTTCTATGTGTCGAAGATGCAAATAATAATTATGCCTGACTCAGCATAGGGTGTCATAGGGTATAATTTATGATGAAATCCAGAGTCCTGTTTATCATCTATATTTTGTGTTAAATCTAAGGAGTATTTGCCTTTTAATGTATTTAAAGATCTTGCATTGGTACACCTTGCTTGTGTTAATATAAATACCTGTATCTTTATTATAGATGATTATTATTATTATTATTACTTTAAATTTTATTTTTAAAATAATTATATTTAATTATTTTTTTAAAGGAGGAAAGATGTTTTGAAAATATTACTGCTAAGGCTTTGTGCTCCTGTACCATTGGAAAATAGCTGCACTTTTCCACATTAACTCCTGAAGAACAGCTATTCTGGAGGCAGCACCATTAAACAGCCCTGGTGTAGCTGCTTGAGCTAATTCTGTGATCTCTGCATGCCCACAGTGATGAGATGCTTTTAGCACAGATGCAGCGAACAGGTCGCACTGAGTGGTGCCCTGCTGTGCTGAGGGCTCAGAGTGTCCCGAGATTCCCCTTCCCAAGCGCTATGCCATACAGAGCAAAAAATACTGAGGATTTGGGTCAAACTGAGACATTCTCAGGCATAAGAGGAAGTGCAGCACTGGATCAAGCCATCTGTTGGCAAATGTGAGGTGACCTCTTGGTGCACTCTCACCATTGAGCCAGGACTGGTGATGTGACTGATGCAAGGGAGTAGCACTGAACAGATGATGAACATAACATAATAAAGGTGAAAGCTCTGTTCACAGAAATTTTAGAGCCCTTGCTGCTGATGCTGCTGCTGCTGCTGCACGTGGATCTCTTCCAGAGTAGCTTTTTCCACCCAGACAAAGGCCATGGCAATCACCAGTTTGAACATTCCTAGCTAAGCAAGCCTAGAGCACCTTTCCTTGATGCTTCCCTCCTTCCCTCCCCTGGCAGCTTATTGCCCCAGCCACAGAGCAGCGTTGCCTTTGGCCTGTTGGGCTGAGCCTGCTGGTCAGGCACTTATTTCAGTGTGGTGTTCACGTCCACCCACCCTTGGCAATGAGAGATGCTGTTAAGGGTACCAATGCAGAAGTTGGGAGCTTTCTGACCATAAAGGGCTGAATCAGTCTTGTGGCCTCATTTTAGTAAATTTTTGCTCAGTATGTTTCCTAATTGCCATCATTTCAGGCAACTGCAACTTCTCTTATATCATGCAGTTTCATAACTTCTCCATGTGAAAGAAGGAAGCACATCTCTGGCAGGTTGATTTAAAAAGAAAATGCAAAAAAACCCCCCAAAACCAAGAAGAACAAAACCCACACTATAATAAATTGAAAAGCAAAAAAGTTGTGAACATTTACTCAGCAGCATGGACTGCTGGAGGTGTTTCTTGCTTCCTGGGAGTCGGTAGGTAGTATAAGACAGGTGACAACTTTGGTGTATCATATCTCTGCAATGTGTCACATGGATCTTATTTCCATGTGCATGGTGTGTAGTATGCATAAGGTTTTGGCTTTTGTAAACAGAGAAGTAAAAAAGATCTTGATAATTTAGGATATTGTGGTTTTTCTTTCTTGTCATTAAGCATTTTGCATCCTTTTATTTTCTTAAAAAAAAAAAAAAACAAAAAAAGAAACCAAACCTCAGCAACATTTTTGTTCTTCTGATATTAAAAATACTAAGAGAAAAGCACAAAAAATTTCTTGACTTCTTGGCAAGATAACTCTTGGAATTGAGAAGTAAATCATGGTTCATGTCTACAGGGAGCTACACCCGCAAGTTTACTGCATAGTGTTTGGCTCTGAATCTTTGTATCATTGCTTGTTACATCTCTTCACAGAACTTAAGAATAGAAACACCTTTCGTAAGCATTCTTCTTCCCCAGCTTGGGCGGAAGGAAACATAGAAGAATCCTTTATTAGTATGTTTACAAAACATTCATATTTTGTATATAGACATTGAAGGACAGGAATAAAAAGCTTGCTGTGCCACTTCATTGGTGGCTGCAGGAGTGATCTCCCCACCCACAGAAAGCGGACTGCCATCACAATTTGCTTGCTGGGAGAAGCTCCAGCTGAATCACACACTTGGTCAACAGCTCTCTGTGCTCTTAAAATCAAGCATCTGTGGGAGGGAAAGAAGCAGCAGAAAGACTGCAAAGGCAGCTTGGAGCTGAAATCACTTGCAGCAGCCCTGGCACAGACAAACCCTCGTGGTGGGAGATGTAGAAGGAGCAGGGTCTCCTGAGAAATCCCTCTACACCGAAGTGCTGCCTGCGCAGCATCCAGCAGCTTGGCCATGGGTCAGTTGCCTGATGTGCATGATGTGTGCCCTTCAAGGTGACTGTCCAGAGGGATCCAAGACACCCATATGAGGCTGGCACATGACCTGCAGTTGATCCACCCTCTTCTTAAGCAGCAGCTGAAGTGTAAGTAGGACACCTTGTGAGTGTTCACAAAGACACTGAACATCTAAGTTTAGCTATATGAATCCTGCTTGTCCAGATTTCTTTAGACCAGGCAGAACAGTGGGAGTTTTAATGGAGCATAATCCAATGATGAAATGACAAATTGTTCTGCAATTCCCATAGTGTTCCTCCAGGGATCCTTTTTCAACTTGGAGAAATTCAAACCAGTATTTTTCTTTTCAAGGTCTAATTAGTGAAATGTCTTCACAGAATCCTTAAATGTCCTCAGGGCTCCTGGTTTCAGTTTCCTTTCTGATTTTGTTGGGTCTCTGTTGTTCTCCACAGAGAAAGGAGCTCTAAAGGAGTGAGGAGCCCACACTGCCAGCCTTTGTGCTGACCTTGACTTGCTCCTTGGTGTGCTCACTCCTTCAGTACTTAGGTGACAGACATAAATAACATACATACTACATTCTTGCTTGTTTTCTTCTGTTTTGCTGAAAGTCTGTGGTTAAATAAAATATGTCTCTGGATTGCTGCTGTGCACATATTGCTCAGGGTGTTCACACTACACCAGCACTGCACATTGTCCCACTGACACCTCAGCCTGACTTACGTCAAACTGTCTCCCAGCAGACATGAATCTTGCAAAAACTATTACAACTCAGCATCACCCTGTGAGCCTGGCCTGCAAATACTTGATTGGATTGAAGGGAGTTTCTCTTTGCTCCATCATCTTTGTGTGACTGGTGTTACAGATTGTCACAGAGCTGAGGGGCAGGATGCACACCAATGAGTTCCATTTGTTTGAGAAAAAGCAAACCAGCAATGATTTTGTTCTGAATCTTCCCTCTGGTAACTCTTATGCATAAAAAGAGAAAGAAATTTACCCTCCATGCCTACTTTTTTGTGGTATGAAGGAATTCCTTTTTCTTGATATTGAAAGGATTTGTGGCTTAAGAAAATTACTTCTTGTTTCCCTTTCTTCTTCACCAGAGATGTCAAGGAAGATGCACTCACTTATAGCTAAAACTAGGTTTCAGAGCCAAATGTTCTACTCCTGTAAAGCATCTATTTTACTACAGAATTGACAATGAGTAATTTACCCTGACCTCTGTTTGTGTGCTGCCAACGCATCCTTCAGGTTCCTACGCCTCCTTTCCCTCAGGGAGGCCCTAACTGCTCACCTACTTTGCTTCTTGTGTACAGCAACTGTCACCAGGATATAAGTTTAGCCTTCTAATAGTCTCATTGCTTTAATTGTGTAATGGTGATGTGTGGTTTTAAATTAGTCATAAGTTTAGCTTCTGTTTTAGTGAGATCTTCAGTTGTGTTCCCAGTGGGGAAGGCTTTGTTTCCGCAAGAGCAGTGTGCCTTTTCCCAGAAGAAATGGATTTCTACTAATGACAAATGAAAAGGTGTGGTGGCAATGGAGATGTTGGGGAGTGGTTACAGGGAGAAGGGACCTATCTGCAAATCTCAGGCACTGAAGAACGCTGATAATGCCAGAGCCTGTGACGTGCCAGGCACTCATGTATAAATAGTCGCGTTGGCACATAGTGTCATTGCACTCATGCTTTGAAAACAGCTGAGTCTAATAGCTTTGTCTCTCATGTGCTGCCCAAAGACACACTCACATGTCTTCAGACGTGAAATAATGAGACTGGTGTTTAATGACTGAAACCCAAGTTGTTGTGCTCCCCAAGGATTTTTGACAGCCTGGCATTTGTTAGATCTGTCTGGCCACTGGTTGCAGGTATGCTTGGAGGTGGGGAGACAGGAAGGCAAATCACTCATTCCAAATGGGAGAAAGCCCCTTTTGTCTCCCACTCTTGGGTGGATGAAGATGAATCACAGAATGTGCTGAGTTGGAAGATCTGTTTGATCTGCTGGCTGGGAAAAAGATGTCAGTGGTAGGTGTGTAATCCAGTGCTAAACCTTAGAGTAGAAATGCATGATCCTCTCCCAACTGAGGTCTTTTTCTTGTGAGCTTTCTACGGCTGAATTGCTGGGTTTTAATGCAAACCCTGTCAGGCTGGTGTTTATAGTCCAGGTCAGCTTGCAAAGAAAGCATTTTGATTTTCTCAGGAAAAAGACCCATCAGTATTAGCACCAAACCTTGTAACTAATGCAAGAAAACTGTAAAGATCATTTGGAGTACTGTGGACTATCTTTAAGAAAACATAGAGGCAATCTTTAAGCTTCAGTCAGACTAGGAAAATAATACACTGTACTATGGCATATGTGCATAAGCAATGATTTTCTTTCAGAAATTATTCTTCCATTTTCTCCAGGGTTTCCAGAGTCACAGATCCTTTGAACCAAAGTGAGTTTTGCCCATTAAATATAGTTTCTTAGAGTAATAGGTTTGCTTGAAAAAATAAGGCTTTGGGATTTACAGTATCTGAACAACACTGTGACAAACACTAGTTGACACTCCAGAATTATTTTGACCACCTGAGGATCACTAAAGCTTCTGTCATTCCAACCTTGGGTGGTAATTTACTTGTCCTAGATATCTGAAATGTAAGTTTTTTGGCAGTGTGGAAAAATCATAATTGGGTTCATGTATATGATTGCCCTTTCGCTGGATTTCTAGCAAAACTTAGTATTAAGGAGTGCTGTCTTTTCTACGTATGCTTGGCTGAAACAAGATAACTTTCCAGGCTTGAATAGCTTTATTCTCTCTTTAATGTAGATGAAATTCTGGATTTCAGCAGTCAGTTGATAACTAGCTTTGACAATTGCGAAAATTGTGTTGTTTTTACTCCAGATGACATTCATTCTCCTTCCTTTTCTTTTTTTCTTGAGCAATAATACAGACCCAGTCAAGGACAGTACTATCCTTACAGAGTGCTTTCGGAGTATGTACAGACTTGCCTGTACATAAAGTGGTGCAGGATTTGAACCTCACCTATAAAGGGGAATGCATCCTCAGTAACAGTTGTTTGCATCTCTGGTGGCACTAGTGACCTGATTGTGTCAGTTCTGCAGAAAAGTTACAGGCCGTGAGGAGTAGGCTGGATACCTGCATAGCTGCAGTGGGGCTTTCCTTTATGGGCTTCCAGCCACAGAGGGTGTGCAGGAACTGCTACCTTCTGCTCCTACTTCATCTGGGCCACTGGTTTCACTGAGGTGCCTTGATTGCAGTTTCATTCTGCGATCTGGGCTGAAAAGCCATTGTCCCTGCAAAATCACTGTGTTTCTACAACCTAGCAGAGCTGGAGCGGGCCTATGTGTGGTTATCAGATCCCACCAGCCATGTGATGGACGTTTAGTATGGATTTAACTGTAGGACCACAAAGTAGTACCTCAAATATGTCTACACATAATGTGTAGGTTTCAACTGGTTTAGTTAGAGGTGTGATTGTATAAATTGACACTTGTTCTGTTTTAAGACTGGATTGTGCTTTTTTTGGCCTGAAGTAAATATATTTAAGTGAACTTTGAATAAGCCTTATTTAACACAAACCAGTTTCATCTCAATCCATTGCTTTCCTGTAGGCTTGCCATAAAGAACTGTGCATTCTGCTCCCTTAGGCAGCACCTGCTCTGTGAATGTGAAATATTTCTCCTACTGAAGGCAGAAGCTGTTGTTCAGACCACTTAGTGGTCAGCTTGAATTCATTGTTGGAAAAATATCACATGGGTTTGGGCACTGGGAAAGCAAACTTTGGGCCATACTTGTCCTACAAGCATTAAGTTTTCTACCTTTGCTTCTCTTGTGACTTGATCTGGAACCAGTGTTTGTTCAAGGCTAACCAGCAATTTCTTTGACTTGGTTGTGATGGCAGAGTGGTCGAGCCCAAGTGCCGCTTTTCTTCTCTGCCTCCCATTTTTGTGTGTTTGACATGCCTCCGGCTGTTCTCTCACAACTTCTGAAAGAATTTTGCCACATCATAGATGAGCCTTGTGTGCCAAAAGTTGGCCAAAAGCTGATATCACTCTTATAAAGTCATGGTGCAGCAGTGGAATGAAAGCAACCAAAAATCACATCTTAACATACAGTAGGCACAAAATAAATGAGAATTATCCAGGTATATGGATGAATCACTGATTTTCAGCTTGTTTTGCTTACTGGTCAGTCTCATGTAAAGTTTCTCCTGCCAGAATTGCTGTTTGTTTCTCAGAATTGCCTGCTTTAGTAATAAGTAACACTATTTAGAAGCTATTTATTTATTTCCAAAATACTGTTTTCATGCCACTAGCACAGGCTAGCATCTAGAAAGGTAACAAAGCCTGTTGAACAAGTGAACTGTCCAGTTGAGTTCATTGCTAATATATTCTTACATGCTCAATTTGATGGTTGATATACCCAGCTCAGAAACTAGTACAATATGTGGATACAGCTACACAGATATGATGCCAGTAAGATTTTGTGGCAATGATGGGCCATCTGATGCATTCTTCAACAGAAGAGAGCCCGAAGAGGGAATTGCAATAGTATGAAAGACTGGATGTCTCATCCACCTGTGCTGTTGTAACGATCCTTCATGGGCTTGCTCAACTTAAAAGACACAAGAAACACAGCAGTTTGAAGAGAGTTGATCAAAATGGTCTGTGGGCACACTGTAATATTGACTTATTTCAAGTATTGACTGCAGTATTTCCTGTTCAGCTCACTGTTTTAAGCTGCAGTTTTACAGACTACTTAGGATCAATCTGTCTCAGGATGTTACTGTTTAGCTATTAATTTTATTTTTAACTGTATCTGTGCTGGGTCTTTCCCAGCCATCTCCGCAGACACATCATAAGACTGGGTCTTCTAATTCTGTGGTTGTGGCCAAAACTATCACTTTTGCTTTACTTTCCTCTCTGGGCATAAGAACAAACACTTAACACTTCCTGAACTGGAGCAGGTAGCGCATCACAAATATAGCTGTTTTGGTAGAATAAGGAAATCTGCAGCAGGAAAAAAAAAAAACAAGTTAAAACATGTAGTGCTAAGTAACAGCAATTCAAGCAGCAGACTAAAATTGTATCATAAATTAAAAGAGAGTTTGAAATGAGTGAAAAATGAAACATTTCTGGCACATGAGATTCAAAGTGTTCCAGTGGGTGAGTCAGGAAGGAAAGGGTCAGGTGATGGCAGCCTCTGCATGTGAGAGACAGAGACAGAAATGCAGCAATAAGACTACACGGTGTTTTCTGACTTTTGCTCTGCTTACTCAGCAGCAATGATACCGCTTCCATCAGCCCTTCTTTTCCTGTGTTAAGTAAAAATTAGTTATTACAGAGAAACCTTAAGAAAGATACTATTTTTAATGGAACTTACTTTGATTTAATGCAATGATATACTTAATTCCTGAGGGAAACATGAATGTTTGAAAGAAAGACAGACATACATTCTCTGAACCTTCCTTCAGAAGCAGCATTTAATATTTTTCTTAGGAATTTAGTCTGTGTTCTGAAATGCTAATACTTTAGTCTCTCTTTACAACCCCCATATTGTTAGTTTCTAAAAGTAACAGCTGTGTGATAAGTTGTTTGTAACTGGCATCATGTAGAAAATACCTAGGGGTGGCTTATCTGTCCGTGTTGGTGTACCTAACAAGATCTGATTATGGTTTATGAGTGCACAATGTGTACATCCTCATCATCACTTATGTAACTGAACAGAACTGTCACTTGGAAAACACACAGGTGCTATGTGGTTTTAGCCTGGAAATTACTTGCTTCTTTCCCTTTTCAAGGGTAGTTTTGGTGCCAGTGGTGTTCCTGTTTTGTGTAAGTATCAGTAAGAAGTCTAGTGTCTGTCCAGTATTTTCCATGTTGAGTATAGCTGAAAAGATGGTTGAATGTGCCGGCTTGCCAAGGTTGCTGTTCTGAAATTGATTTCTCCTAGCTCAAGGGATCTCAAAAGCTTTCTAGAACAAGCATGCTTCCTGAAACTGTACCTCGAAGGTCACCAATACTTCCCTTCAAAGACTGCCTTATCTCTTTGTCAACCTTCTGAAAGTGTCCTAGCAACAAAACTTGTGATTAGTTATGCCACAAAGTAATTTTGTGTAGTTTAATCTACTTCTTATGCACCATTAGAATTGGGAAGAGCAGCAAAGGCAGGCTCACATGGCAGACCAGCTTGACAGGCTGCCTGGAAAACACAGGAGTTGGAGCTGAAGGAAAGTTTTGAGTGGTCCCCAGTTTGTCTGCAGAAGCTGTGGCAAGCGTTAGCCCTCAGTAATAAATATTTACCATGACCAGCTCTGGCATGTACTGACTGTTCTTTCAGTGACTTGACCCACAAAGCTGTTCTGTAGCTGTTGCGTAAAAGCCCAAGATGCCAGTGTTAGCCTTACCAGTATTTTTTTAATATAAGAAAACCAAAGAAAAAGAGAATCTGGGATCAGCAACCCACTGAAACTGCAGAATATCCATGAGGTCCTTTGGTTGTGTATATGTCTGCAATTTGAGCCTAACTAACAAACCAACCAACCAAACAATACTATCCCCTCCCACCAAAAAAAAACCAACAAAAAAAAAAACAAACAAACAAAACCCAAACCAACCCAGCAACAAGAAGAAAAGGAAAAAGAAGACAATGTGGAAAGATACGATGCTCTGTCCTGCTGTGAACAGATTTCTTAGTACTTCTTCCTTGTTTATCTTTAGGCTTTTAGGGGTTTCAGAGAGGCTTGGCAGGTGAGTCATACTGCTGTCCAACAATATGGTATTGAAGCAATTCAAAACGTGGTACAATACCACTTTAATTGGAAGTCTGTGACCCACACCTGACACTGTAATCCTTGTGATGTATTTATTTTGGAGAGTAGAGGGAAATTAGTATGTTTCATTAACTTTTTGGCTCTCACGTTCCTCTGAAACGAATGAAAATTTCTTATATGTGTCTTTTTTTTTTTTCCTTTTTTTTTTAAATAATCATCTGGATTAATTCTTCTGGTAAAACACTTCTTAATAGCCAGGAAGATTGCAGGACAAGGGAATGGCTGACTGGGGAGGAATGCTAATGTAATGGTGAAGGAGAAGCTGTTTTATACCTGGTGGCCATAAACAAGCATATAGAAATGAAAAATGTAGTGAAATCCCATAGGAAAGAGTAGTTAATTAAGCATCTTGGCAACAGTGGCTGGGAATTTCAAGTGCAGCCACAAAAGCATGATATTTGGCAGTGCCTTTCTACACTGCATTGTGGTTAAAGGGAAGGTGTGTGAATACTGTCAGTGGTTTGGAAAGCTCTTGTTCTAAAAGTAATTTAGACAGTGTGCTTGTTTTTTGCTCAGCAATGAAATGATTCTGCTCCTACTGTAATACAACACTGATGAAACAAGTACCTTGAGCCAGGGAAGTGAGAAGGATTTGCTCAAGTGGTATTTCATTTTGTTGACTTCATTAAGCTGAGGACCCCTGATTTTTGTGTAGAGGTTAGATGAAAATGCTGATGTCTTCCATATTCTTTTCACTTCTGACCAACATATCCTTATAGTAATCTGCTGAGGGAGGGTGAGGCAAATAACGATTCAGGATAGATGAAAGAAGGAAAGATGCTCTGTGACCTGCATGGTCTGGAGTTTCCATCCTCATCATCTGGTTTGTGGGCAGGGAGGCACAGAAGTGAACTCACGACTCTCTGACTGATCAGTGCAGTTGGGTTGACCCCAGGTGTTAAAGTGGAACAGGGGAAGTAGAAGGCATTTGCTTACACTGAGTTTGAGTTATTCTGGATTGACTGAAAGTCCCTGCTTGAGGAACAGCATTTGAATAAGATTTTTCCCATCACAAGAGCAGTAGTTCTGTGATAGCCATGTACCTGATGGCTGTAGATGCCAGGCTGTGTTAGGATGTGGTCAGTTTGGCAACACAGACTGGTACACATTATATAGGTGGTGTACATTCATACGTATATAGTTTTCTTATTTTTTTTCTTCAAAACTGGGGAATAAGACCTCAAAATTTTGCCTATTTCTTGTATTCAGAGGTTGCAGTGTAAGTCACATGTATGTCACTGCTGGACTAGAAAACCTTTCCATGGATATATACAGTATATCTGTATATCTGATCTTACGATTTCAGGCACTTTTATTCCATGAACAAGTTAGCATTGCCTTCTCCCACTTGTTATCCTTTCATTTGAAACCTGTAGTAATGTTTCATCCGTGCTTCTGACTAGCTATGAGTTAGTACTAAGTGGGGATTTAGCTGCTTTATTTCCTACTCCCTTGGAACAGCAGTGGCACAGGCATCTCAGGAGATGCTCCTTCTGCATCAGTGACTTTCCCTGCCAGTGACTGACCTTTAAGAATCAGTGCAGAACCTGAGGCTTCTGCAAATACAGTGAATGCTCCCCAAAAGAAATTTGCATTATCATATGCCAAATCTTAGTAGTAGTTGTGTTTTAGCATGGAATTGAGTTTATTATAGGTTTGGGGTTTTTTTGAACACTCCAGAGCTAGCATCTTATTCTTCTTGTTCCTCCCCCTTCCACCATTACCCCTGTATGTGTATTTTCCTTACAAATCCACATGGATCACTTGCCTTTCAGGAACACGGTGTAGCCAGGTGCACATGGGTATGTTGTTTGATAGTGAACTCCATGTATGGATGCAGCTGAACTTTCTACAGGCTGTAAATGAAAATTATGATGACTTTTTTGAGTCTTAAAGTGAGCAAAACATGAAATGCAGGAAAGACTTGTAAGCATTTAGAGATTCAATTTTCTCTCTCAGTCATATTGAAGCCTTGAATGAAAGTTTCATTTGATACTGGTGATGGGAGCAACCTTGAAAGCACAGCTGAGGACTTTGCTTGTGACTGAATAGTACTTTCAATCATCACCAAGGTCTAAAAATAAATCACACTTCCCCATTAAATGCTGAAGGTGGTCATTTAGTTATATGATTAGAAATAACCAAAGATGGATGGATGGATGGATGGATGGATGAGCTGACTACCAGCATTTATCCTTGAGAGCAGACACTGGCCACATGGAATCCATGAGCACTCCCAGAATGGATAAGGATATTGCACTGACCACTGCCCAGCAATGAGTGAAATCATAAAATTTCAGTGCTGCTAAATACAGCTCCTAGTGAGGCAGCCAGGAGGACTTGCATTTGTTCATGCTGTTCTTAGAGCAAGTTGGCCTGGTTTTTGTCTGTGCTGCTGCTTGAGTTTTCATCTTTCAGTTTGGGAAAGCTGGGGAGAAATCACTTCCTCCTTTAGGAGCAATCCATCTGCATGATAGAAGGGTATTTCCCTAGTAATATTAAATTTTCTGTCTTAATTTAGATTTTAAAATATAAACTAATCTCTCAAATATGAAATAAAATATAACACTTGATAATATTTCTCTATTACCCTTAAGAAGAACACTGCAATTTATCTGTTTTCCCTAAGAAAAGCACTGCAGTACTTGTGCTTTTTCCCCCTCTTCTTCCTGATTCTTTTTCAGGCACGGGAAGTATGGCAATTCATCCTACGTAATCTTTTTGCTTTTGAGTGGTTGTTGTTGGTGGTTGTGGAGCTGTTCCCTGGCAGTTTTGTTGGTTATGCAATTAAGAACCATCAAAAATAGGTACTGCAAGGAGCAGTTATTATACTAAGCATATGAAACTAATAAAATAAAATTATCAGACTGATAATGGATCAGAAGCAGAACAAAAATGTACTCACAGTAATGTGGGGGGGTTTTCCCAGTCACAACAGAAAGTGTTTTATCAGAACTACAGGTCTACCACTGGCTTTTTTGATTCTTTTTCCCAGCACTCATTTATTTCCCTGTCTGAGGAAATTTTGTTTAGAGTAAAAAGACCAAAAGTCTTCTGTTTGTCTTCTGATTGCTACTACTCTCCATCACTGGTATTTTGGGTAGGTTTTTTCTCAAGATAAAAAGACCACTTCTTAAGCAGAAGTTTCTCTGGCTTCACTCTATGTTCTGCTTCACTGGCTTTTCCATGTGTTATAAAAGTCCCCAGATATATATCTTGCTGCCAGATGGAATATTGCATTCAGTATGTTTGCAAGTGGCTGCAGCATGACTGGGCAATCTCACTGAAATTAGTAAAAAAAGTAGCTTTGGGGGCTTGCGTTTCCATTATTGATTTTTTCCCCCCAAATTACTTGATGAGAAACTGATGTATTTTAAATATTTTAGGAAGCTTTTTGGTGTTGAAATATTAAATTTTTGCCATTAAATATTTAAAATTGTGGTGGCTGTTTGGAGTTTAAGCTGTTCTTGCTAACCTGCACCAACACATAACTCGGCCATTAGAAAAACAGATGACAAAATGAAATGTGTTATTTCAGCCTTGTCATTCACTAGCAGTGTTAGGAATGAGATATTTTGGGCTTGCATAATTTCTCACTTAAATCAGCTTAGAGACAGGAGAGAAATACGCTGCAGAATTTGATGGAATAAAGATATATATATCTGGAAAAAAACACTTGAATTGACATTTTGAAAAAAAGCAACACATTTAGCCAGAGCAGAAAAGATAGAAAAAATCATCCAACTATATAGGTTTACAACTATACTTAATGGTGAGAGATAGCAAAAAGAATCATCTTCAAACAGCCCGAGCCCTGCCCAGTGTTTTTTGCCTGTACTCAGCGCTTTTGAGGCTGCACCTCGAGTCCTGTGTCCAGTTCTGGGCCCCTCACTTGGACAAAGACATTGAGGTGCTGGAGCGAGTCCAGAGAAGGGCAGTGGAGCTGGGGAAGGGTCTGGAGAGTGAGTCCTGAGGAGTGGCTGGGGGAGCTGGGGATGTCCACCTGGAGAAAAGGAGCCTCAGGGGAGACCTTATCCTCTCTACAACTGCAGGAAAGGAGGGTGCAGCCAGGTGGGGTCAGCCTGTTCTCCCAGGCAACCAGTGACAGGACAAGAGGATGTGGCCTCAAGATGCACCAGGGGAGGTTCAGGTTGGACAAAAGGAAGAATTTCTTCACAGAAGGGCTTGTTAAGCATTGGAATGGACTGCGCAGGGAGGTGGTGGAGTCACCATCCATGGAGGTGTTCAGGAAACAGCTGTACACGGGCATTAGTGTCTTGGTCCCGCTGACAAGGTGGTGGTTGGGCAAAGGTTGGACTTGATATCTTGGAGGCAACCTAAATGGCTATGCAATTCCACGAAAGGTCTGTGATGTGTGCTTGTGCTCTCCTGTGAGGTAAAAGCCATTTATTGCCCCAAAAGGAAAGTTCCTAATATACTTTTGCATTAACAGCAGTCAGAAGCAGTGAGCCAAATTCTTACCCCACCTTGCAGAAGTGCTTGATGCTGCTGAATCTGTGCAGCAAGAAATGTTCAGTGCTATTCTGTAACTTCAGCTCAGAACATGCAAGCCAGTTAAGCATAAATAAATGGAGTTAAAAAAAAAAATAAAATTTGAGTGTGTTTTTGATATTCCTATTTTACCAGTACCATTCTAGCTATGGAAATGAAATGATGACCTTACCTTTGTGGAGATGGGAGCTGTGCAATGGCACCCTTTAGGATGCAGTCTTATGTATGGGCATTTTTATTTGGAAACAGAGTATCCTATTTTGATATAACTGATCCTATAGAAATTTGACAACAAAGTGTTTGTTCCAAAATAATTTCCTGTTCAAAGAAATGTGTGTGTGCTTATCTTTGTGCCCTGTTTTATTCAAATGGGTGGAGTTTGTAATTTGAAAGTATTTGTAAGAGGCATTGGACAGGGGTGGGGTGTTCAGCACTCCTTGGCTAGGCTTGACCTAAATATGTTGTATAGTAACAACAGCAGCTTCAAGGTCTGTATCACTAAACAGGAGGTGGTGTGTATGTAAGCTGGCAAGTAAATAAAGCTGTCCCGCTCTTCCCATGTGGGTATCTGTCCTGAGCAAATCATATGGTTTTTTGGACTGCAGACACAGTTAAAAAATTATTGGGATTTTCAGTGAAAGAGTAGATCTAAAATGTAAGTTAATGACAGGATGTTTCAATTTGGTCTAATTATACCCTTCCCTACATGGAGGTTTGAAACCCACAGATGCTGTGAAATTTAGCCCGAGTTTTAGCTAGCCTGCAGAATCCAAGCAGTTTGTGTCTCTGGTTCTCTGAGTTTCAGGGAAATGATTGAGAGGGGCATTTGATTCTGTTGACTCAGATGTTTTAAAGTCTCTGGGTGTCAGCTGCAGTCACAAAGACCTGTGCTTGAGCACCTGGGAGTGAGGCACAGGCAGCACTGCCTCGGCTGTGTTTGTGCACTGGGAGTGCTGGCTGTGTGGAGCTGTTGGGACCTGGGTACAAGGATGGGCCCTGAGATGGCTCTTGGAGCAGAGAAGAAAAGCGCTGACTCCAGAGATGGACAGGCATCACTGGACTGTCAAGTATGACAAATATATAGAGAAGGGCACTAGCCCAGTGCTTCTAGAAAGGGATTATTTTTAAAATGTATGAATTTTGAGATATAGTTAACGCAAACGTTTTCTGCTATATATGGCACTAAGCCTGGCTCTTTCCACAGTTTTTTTCAGGTTGATTTTTTTTTACTGCAAACCAGTGAAGATGACACCAAAACACGAAAAACAGGTAAGTCGTATGTAAGCTTTAATAAAAAAGGATTCAAATCTGGCAGCTGTGGATTGAATCTCATTAAGGTTCACATGGATCAGGGAAAATTGGTTATATTCTTCATACTTTTAGTTGCCAGGATATAGAATATTCTGAAATGAGGCAGTGCCTTTTCCTTCTGATAAAGTCTGATGGAAGAATCAGATGCTCAGAGTAAATGACTATGCATAAGGGGCTCAGACACTGAGATGGGACAGAAGGATTTGGATGGAGTCTTCTTTTTATCAGTTTTTAGATATTTTATAGGACATAATGGTTGGAGCTGGGTCTGAACTCTGATTACCAGCTGCCTGGACCACAAGAATCCCACTTGCATGTTCTCTTCTGCTCAGTCCAATGAACATTAAAAGTTTCAACAAATTATTTTGTCTCAGCTGTTAGTCTCTTATCAGCCTTACTACACAGCATGCATGGAGTGAAGATGCCAGCACCTACAGTGTGAAAAGCCCCACGTCCTTTGTGGCTGATGCTTTTATTAACAGGCAACCTGATGGGATATGCTGATTTTCTTGGAAGCTTTGTGGAAAATTACTCTTCCGGGGTTATTGACTAATCAGATGTGTAACAGGAGCACAAGCTTATCATCTGATACAGTCCTGAGCACAGACTTTTGAATTAAAATACAGCTGAAATGATTAATACAAATAATCAACCAATGTGAGATTGTTTTTATTCCTCCTTCTTGTGGTAGATTTTCCCACCATATTAAAAATAGATATTTCCATGTCAGATTTTCTGTTTTCCTAGTAGGAAAATGTTAGAGACTTCTGAGAAGGACCTATTTTTTGTGGTCAAATTCCATATAGTAAGGCTTCTGCCTTATCCTTGTCTCTGAGGAATCCATTGCATTTTGCAGAAATACATCCAACAAGAGAAGAGAAGGGGAAGAAAAAAAGAAAAAGAAAACTGAATAGAGAAAGAATTCTTGTGTTTGCTTCAGCTGCCTTCCTGGGGTATTTTTCCTTTTGAGGCAGATCCAAAAGGAACATTTTGTTTTTCCATGTTTGTGTCTATGTGACCTCAGTGCTGTCCTTTTACTCTGCTGTCAACACTCATGTTTTTTGCATAGATCTGTAACCATGAGGGAGTAGGTGTAATCCAGGTTTGGGTGTCACTTTGGCGATTTATGTAATTTATGTGTGACGCTATCTACTTGGACTGCTCCTGTCATTGAGGACAGCAAAATACCACCAGTGCCATGCTTAAACTGACTGGTTTAGCCAGGAGTGAAAAGGCACATCCAGCCAGAGAAACTGCTCTGCAATTCCTGCTTGTTAAGTAGTTATGACTACTTTTGGGGCAGATTTGAAGATTCGGAATATTCATGAGGGTGTTCAGGCCAATGTGGCTGCTGGGATCCATGTCAAAGCTATAGCATTAGCAGTTTGGATAGAAAATATTTTGCCTTTGAATTTAGCAGCTTCCAGAGAGAAGGAATAAATGGCAGTGCCACATGTTCCAGTAGCTTTCTGTGGAGTATATGTTCTTCCAAGTGCAAGAGGCCTCCATGACCAATCCTGGACACTTTGAAGTGTCAGCAGTAAATTTTGATGTTGAGAGAATTGTTGCACTGAAGCATTACAGGACACATATAATTCTTAAATGCATTTATATAAATGCATGTATTGTGCCAGTCAATTAAAAAAACCAAACAAACAAAAAAAACCAACACCACAAACAAGGCAAAAAAAAAACCAACAAAGCAAAACTGAAAATATATGTAATGTGGCATAATAGCTAGAACTGCAATTCTGGAAAAACCAAGCAGCACTGGACAGGGGAAGAAGACACCTTGTACAGGATTGCAGCTGGCAAAAGGAAAACGTCCCCAAAACCTTAGCTCTCTTTGTACTGAGCTTCCCATGTTGCACAGCTGGACTGCAGTAGAGTTTTGTGACAAATTATTAAGTTTTCAAGTGGTCTGTGGGATGGACAGGTCAACATCACCTCTCCCAGGTGGACAGTGCATTACTTGAGAATAGACAAATCTATTGAGAATATCATCATTTTTATAGCAAGATGGGGAGGGAGTGGAATACATACAGGGGAGAAGGGTAATTGTTACCCAATACTGCTGTAATCTTGTGATTGTTTGTGACCAGTGAATGCAGGATGGACTGAGCCTACAACAGCAATCCTCAGAGGAATATTCTGCCCCCTAACTCTGCTTCAACCATAACATAGCCTGTATGGGAATATTGGCCTTTACAAGCCTACTTCTCTAGGGATGTGAAAGCATAAGCACCTTTTCTGGCAGTGGATCATAATTTTTACTGGGCAGTTAGGTCTGCTTTGATTAAATCAATGCTGTTTTCCCAGTGGGACATTGTGTTTCTTGCTGTTTCAGAGCAGCAAGATCTGTAATGGGAATTGGGACTAACACTTCCTGGATTCAAGAGCTTGATAGGGGAAGTAATCCTAGATCTTGAGAAAGGCTGTAAATTTTTGTTTTTTTATTTCTAGTTTCTTACTGTTTATCTTGCTCAATTCTAAACTTAGTATTGTCATTTTTTCAGTAAATAAAGGGGGAAAATAGGGGAACACCCACTCTTCTGGTGAAATCCTGGTGTTTCAAATCAAAGCTGACAATGACTGTATGTAATGGCTGCAGTTTGCTGAGG
The DNA here is from genome assembly GCA_013400915.1 of Pardalotus punctatus. Lineage (NCBI taxonomy): Eukaryota > Metazoa > Chordata > Aves > Passeriformes > Pardalotidae > Pardalotus > Pardalotus punctatus. The sequence goes on along the minus strand of VZTX01022139.1, from coordinate 381,219 downwards.
TGCTTTGCTGTTCTGCAGAGCATTTTTCCTCTTGGCTCAGTTCTTTACTGCTTAGACACTGCCTGTTACAGCATCTACAGCAGGTCTCCTTTCTTTGATAGGCAGAGTCTGAAGGGTTTTAACTTCCTCCATATTGAAACCCAGTGACTCATTAATTACAAGTTAAAAGTGTACAGAAGTTTTCCAATGTAGATTTTGTGGTGTGGAATGATTTGCAAGGTAAGCCATAGCTAACACACAACATATCTAATAGCAACCTTTAATCATAATTCTTTGGGATAATAAAGGTTTGAAAGAAGTATTTTACTTTGAAGACACTCTTGATTCTGTACAAAGGGGAGGTTATAGAAGGTTATTTGGAAATGGGGTAATTTGGGGAACCTGGGCAAAAGGAAGGTCAACAAGAAGTTGATAAAGCAGTAGATGAGAGGAAGGGGAGTGAGGTCAGATTATAAGCAGGCTGCCTGAGGTTGTGACTCCTGTGCTGCAGCAGTTGAAGGGAAGAGGAGAACAGTATCCTGTTTGAAGCTTGGCATAATTTCTCTTCTTCCACTTGCAGGACTGATGCGTTTAGTGCCCAGCAAAGGAAAAAACATATGTTGAGAAGTGGTTGCAGCTCTGGAGAAGAGTGGGACACAGGGAAATAGGAATTTGGGGAAGACAAAAACTTGCGACATAAAAAGATGGTACAGTGGGTCTGAAAGTATGCTATATATATATAAATACATATGGTAAATATTATAGACAGACAGGTGGAGAAAACCAGCCAAAAAATGGTTGTCTCTCCTGTGTTCAGCACATTGCTGATGATCTTATCAGGAGCAGAAGAAACTTCCTCATATCTTGCACTAGTGCTTTTGTAAAAGTAAAGGCATGACCCTCAGCTGGTAGAAATGATTAAAGCTCTGTTCATTTGTTCCTCTTGTGTCATGCTGGCATAGGGTTAAAAAGCTGCAGGGGAGAATTGGCGCTCGCTCTGGTGCTCTTCAGCAAGGAAAGAAGCAGCAGAAGTGGCAGAAACCTTTTAAATGTGCTTTCTTTGGGAAGGTGTTCATGATACTCATCAAAAGGGTAACCACCAATAATACAGAAAACACCCTGGTGGCCAGGAGCTGGGCTAAGTGACATAAAGCCAAAGGCTGTGTCCAGCCATCAGGCCACAGGCTCCCCATCTCTGAAGCAGTAACACCTGGAAATCAGAGAGGAAAATTATTTAATCCAGACCTCAAATGCCTCCATACAGAGTGCAGTGGCTGTTCAGGAGAAAGTGTATCTTCACCTTTCAAGGTTTTTACTGTTCTCCTGTCAGTCCACTGAAGGTTTGCAGTGGTTGTACACTGAAGTGTGTGTTAGGGGAGAAGTCTTGGCTGAAGAGTAAAGTTTTTATTTCTGATGACTTTGGGCATAGGAAGACACATTTTGAGAGCTTTCTAGTTCAAGATTTCTTGATTTATGCAAATATGTACTAAAAAAAGCATGTTTTTTACCAGAGACACACTCATTCCTCCCACAGTCAATTCCTATACCTGGAGATCTTGTGCAGTGCCTTCCTCTCAGAGGGAATGTATCTACAGCTTAAAGTGATATGCTTTTCTTTAACAAGTCTTTGCTAAGTGATTGGCTTAGCTTTTGGGATGGATAGCTTATTTAAGCAACTGGAGTAGGGCATCTTGTGCATTTGCTTCAGAAGTATCAGGTATTTAAGCACACTTTCAAGCTTTATATTTTAAAGGAATCTTTTTCCTCATAGTATGAATACAGATTTATCAGGATTTTTGGGTTTGGGGTGTTTTGGGGTTTTTTTTAGAACAAAAGTTTCAATCATTATCTGAGGGTGTTCAGAAACATTTAATTCTTTAGTCTCTTCCAATTCCCATTACAGTAATGTCCACAGGCCTCTCTCTCTCTTTCTCTTTTAGGATCCTTCTAAATTATTATATAAATGTAGAAATTACAAGGCAATCACCTAGATATGACAACTTCAACAGCAAATACTCTATATGATTGTGCTCCCAAAATGGGGAATTGTGCTCTACAGTGCAGCTGTGTTGCTTCCTTGGGCAGATTGATGGGCATACTGGAACAGAAATGCCCAGATGCTGCATCTTCAGCTGTACTCTTTGTCAGTGTTGATTACAAATGTGGGAAGAGCCTAAAATACTTGCCTCATTCTCCTTTACAAGTGTGACTTTGAATGTTAGGTTTTTCGTTTGTTGCTACCAACATCACATCTCCCAAGCATGAAACACGTATGACTTTTCACAGTATTACTTAACTTGAAATACTCCTTTTCAGCTAGCAGTTTGGCAGGGACTTTCCCAGACATGTGGTGTAGCTCAGATGATTCATTGCTTTTTGCTTCTCCATTTATAGGGTTGCAAAATTCAATAAAGCAGCAGTTCAGCTTTTAATCTGAGTCAGTAGTTTGTGGAACAGCAGAGCAATCAAGAGAGTCTTTAAGGCTGCCTTTGTTTTCTGAAATTAATTGCTTGATTTTGATTATGCACTTACAGGAATTTGTAACTGTCTTGGTGCGAGACCCCAGGATACAGAAAGAAGACTCATGGTATTCTTACATAGACTACGAAATATTTATTCACGTAAGTATAAAAGTATCAGCACAGGTTCTTTGGGCTCTTATTGTTGTTTCTGTCCCAGCCAGGGTTGTCTTTGAGATATAAATGGAATTTCTGCTTCCGGGATGCTGGAAGCTATTATTCTCTTTTTAACAGCTAGGATGCAGTGGAACAGGTAAGGTGAGTTGGCCAAATGCCGTGTATTAGGTCTGGCAGAGCTGGGGTTGAACTTGTTGTGTTCACATGTGCATTCCACAATGTCTTGCAACAGACAATTCTTAGTTTTTCTTATCAACCAGAAGACTGTTACAGGCAGTGATATCTTACTATTATAGAAGAATGTTGATGTTCAGGTATTCATGGGAAAACAACTTTCTTTTCAAGTAATGATCTGGTTATTTGTACATTAAATTCTCCTCAGTTCTTTTGCCAAGTTATTTGGTTGCTGCAATGTGGTTGTTTCCAGTGTACCTTGACATTCATATTATCCTAATTTAGTGGTATTTGGATGTGTGAAGTAACTGCATTTGGATTTATGATTGTAGCCCACCATATGTTAATGGGAGTGCACTTGGAATTATGGTGCTTTTGTGCCTTAAATCTGTCCTATACATAATTTTGTTTTCTTGATTGTTCTTTGGTGGATGATATGTGGAAGGCGTTATCCTAATTTGCCAAATCTAGATGCAAGGATTTTAATTGCAGTGTAAAAAGGGTATTTGAGAGGACCAAGTTACATGGTTGGTTTTTGGCACAAGACCAAAAGCATTTCCTTTCTGTCTGGAAGAGTTAAACAGCATATGAGAGCAAGCAGTTAAATGATGACTTACTAAATGTCTGTGTGGCAAGTATTTATCTCCTGTGTGGCAATCAGAGTTGTGAAACTTTTAAGTTTGCAGTGTGCTTCAAGTACTGGTTCTAAAGCAATTATATTTTTAATTTCTGGTAAATAGAAATTCTGTAGATTTAGCAGGGTAGGTGCTCTATTACTGTTTCATAGACATCAGTGCCCCTGAAGAAAAGTGTATTAAGGCTTTCTCAGTGATTACTAATTTGGCAAGATGTTGTTTAGACTCAGTGTGTCATGATTCAACTCCAGCAGGCATCTAAGCACCACACAGCTGCTTGCTCACATCCCCCCTACTCCACCAGCAGGATGAAGGGAAGAAAATTTGGAGGGTGCAAGAGAGAAAGCTCTTGTGCTGAGATAAGAACAGTTTAATAATCGAAATGTAACAATAACATTAATAATAATATTAAATAAGAAGAAATAAAATAATATTAAATAATAATAACAATACTAATAAGGAAAATAGAAAAAGAAATAAAACTGTAGATAGACAAGGGATGCAAATGAAAACACGTGCTCAGCACTAAGATACTGATGCCCAGCCAGTCCCTGAGTGGCAGCCCCCAGCCAAACTCCACACTAGTTTATTGCTGAGCATGATGCCATATGGTATGGAGCATCCCTTGGGTCAGTTGGGATCAGCTGTCCCAGCTGTGTCCCCTCCCAGCCTCTCATGCATCTCCAGCCTGCTCGCTGGTGGGGTGGGGTGAGGAGCAGAAAAGGTCTTGGCTCTGTGCAAGCACTGCTCAGCAGTAATAAAAACACCCCTGTGTTATCAACACTGTTTTCAGCACAGATCCAAAACACAGCCCAAGCTGCTGTGAAGAAAATTAACTCTCCCCCAGCCAAACCCAGCATACAGTGTTCTGTGATCCAGCATTGGGCATCTCTGAAGCTGTTAAGCATGAACTCAACTTTCTGCCACCATAATACCAGGGCTTTTGGAGACCCACTCCCTAGGTCAGTCCATCCACCCAGACTTGTCAGTGGATTCAAAGTATTGTTTCTACCCAGCTCTTAGAGCATTTGTCTTCTTAAACTGCGAGGTATCCTGAGTGCTCCTCTGTTCCACAAGGCTGTCATCTTTGTGCTCTCTACAATTTGCGTCTTATGGCTGTCTGGATTTATGGCTCCTGGCAGGCAGGGAGGGTGGGCTGAACTGGAGGCAGTTTTCTAATGGAGTCCTGTCTGCTATGTGGGATTTCATCTAAATGTATATACTCCATGGGAAAATTTGGCAAAAGTATTTAATCTCCACAAATTGTTTCTCTTTTGATGAATTGGCATTTTTCTAGTGAACTAATAGTATTCTGTGGGAAAATTTCCAAATGCTGCTACTTATGGAGAGCAATCACATTGGTTTCTTTGGTTTAAGTGGGACTGAACACGGGAAGAACTCTATGTAGCTGTTTGCAGGATCACAACTAGAATAGCCAAAGATGGTCTTTTTCCCCTGCAAAGACTGACATTATCTACTGAAACTTTCTTCTGAGGTCTATTTTTCCCATTACTGTAAGTTGTACTGTAATCCAAATAGCCTGCTTTTAAGAAAAAGGCAATGAAAAATATTTCCCTGAGAAGCAGTAGAAACTGTCACCAGTCCTGCCTGAGGTAAAGCACAGTCCTTAACATAAAATGAATTAATGTCAAGCTTTCCATTGGTGTCTCGGGCATTAGTATAGCATCTCGGATGTGTTTTTAATACCATGCCTGCACTTTAGCTTAAACTGATTTGCAAACTAAAATGTTTTTCATTTCCCAACAGACAAACAGTATATGCTTTACAAGGAAAACATCGTGTGTTAGACGACGCTTTCGAGAATTTGTTTGGCTCCGGCAGAGGCTTCAGAGCAATGCAGTACTTATGTAAGTAACTTTATATATGACTAATAATCTGTCAGTCATGGAGGGAAGGATTGTTTAATCTTAATTCTGAAAAGTACAGAAATCAGATCTGGAAAGTATCCTGTGTTTCTTACTAGCACAAGTTTATTCTGTAAAATGCGTTTTATGTGCTTTAAACCCAGAAGAATGTGGTTTGTACTGATAGCCTTTGTTTGGTGAGCCCCCCTCTAATTTGTAAGAGACTTGATCTGTATTTTGCTATGCACAGGTAACAGAAATAGCAATCTAGTGTAGGTGTTCGTATCTCCTCTCTATGCTTCTTGGATGTGCTTAGGTCTTGGAAGCACCATAAGAGTGCCAGCCAGATATGGATGCAGGCTTAACAACTGGACCAGACAAATCAAATTAATTTATTTTCCCCTCTGAGGTGTGTGAGAAGCCTTTCAGTTTCTCAAGCTTGTGTTCCCAAATTGATTTCAAGAGCTTCTGGAACATGACCCATGATTTTCACATTCTTGGCGTTGGCATTTGCTTACTGCATTTTTCTCTGCTGTTTTACATGTGGTTTTAACTGTGTATTTTCTTCCTGTTTATAAAGACAGCTACCTGAACTGCCGTCTAAAACTCCCTTTTTCAATATGAACAATCCTCATCACGTGGACCATCGCCGTCAGGGTCTGCAAGAATTCTTGGAAAAGTGAGTACAGCCTATCCTAGAGATGCTGGAATTTTTATGAGGTCATCAATTTCTGGTTAAAATAGCTCATCTCTGGTACGTGAGAGCCACCGTGTGGTCATCTGTACATGCTACACGTTTGGCTATATTTTTTATTTGCACTGTCATATTTCATACACGTGACTTCAGCTCTATTGGTTATAAGGAGACTTCAACTGGGGCTTTTCCACTGCATTTCATTGCATTGCTTATAGATAATAGGTTTGGATTTAAGTCACTTTGCAATTGCATACTAAGTTTGGGAGATCTTTCACTGTGATGTCTATTTCTAGCTTTAAATAATGAGCTAGATAGTCTTGTACAAAGAAAGCCTCCCCTTTATGTTCATGGAAAATCAGTATCTTTGTGAGCTAAACTCCTGGAAGTCTGAGAGAATTCATTAGTGAGATCTCCTAACACAGAGCTTTCCTGTAATGCAAATTACTTTGTTTACCAGTCCCACTAACATAAGCAAGCTCTAGCAGCTGTGACCATTTTCAGTCTAGCTGCAATCTGTATAAAATCATTCATCAGGCTTAGCTGGAGCCTGACCTGCACTACAAGGGAGCACTGTATGAGTTTCAGTACTGCATCCCTTAGTCCCACTGCTGTGACCACTTCCCCTTCTACAGGGGCTGAGATCTGTTGATGGAATTTTCTGCTTTTTTCTCTGCCATTCTAGTAGGGCCCTGGCACTGCTGGTGTGAGAGCAGGCTGCTCACAGCTGCTGGGGCAGGAGCTGTGTACATCTGCTGGCTGTCTTTAGCTGCTGCTCAGGGTAAGGGCATGGTGAAACACTGCAAGTAGAGACTATTAATCTTCTTTCCAGTCAATGTATTATAAGCCTCCCTAACAGACAACAAATCATTGGTCCCAAGGTATATTTGTTAGGCTTAACAGCTGAAGACAGGGAGAGCTAACTGCTGCAGGAATAGTATTCCGTATACAGTTATATAGGATCTGTGGCCAAAAGGTCAGCCAATAAATACTGGTTGAAGGCATGTGAGACAGAGAAGGGAAAGCAGAAAAGGATTAGAGGGGTTTTTTGCACCTCAGGAAAGAAAAGCAATGAAATGGAAGGGCTGTGCTCCGAGGAGCAAGAATGTGGTAGCTCAGGTTCCTGGGTCTGAGTAGTTCTATCTTAGCTGTGGTGCCCCACGGAGTAAGTGCATTTTGAAAGACACTCTCATTTTGAAATGGCAGAGGCCAGTCTGGTAGCAAGGTATGGTATATCAGCATCAGAAATGTTTACAACCGCTGCCTGTACTTCAAAAGGCAAAACAGAGAGGTAGATTCTCTTAAAACACATCCTCACGCTACAATTTTGTGGATGTCTGTAGCTTAAATGGGTACTGACAGCAGAAAATGAAAGCATGTGAAGCATTTCACCATACTGCTGTTAGCACAGGAGTGGGAGAAGAGGCAACTCAATTGCAAGGTAATGCTTTAAATGTTTGAACTTGAGTGCTAGAAAAGTGTCAGCTTTCTCTCAGCCGTGGGGAGTAGCTGGAAGGAATTTTCAGAGGCTGCGTTGAGACGAATTGGCGTGGCACCTCATGTGCTGTACCATTGCCCTCTGCTGGCTGGCCCCGCTGTGCTGTTGCTCACAGAAGGCATCTTCCTGTCGGCTCAGTGATGCTGCCATGATGCTTTTCCCCCCCATTTTATGGCTCTGAACCAAAGGTTGTGATTCTTTCTCTAAAATTGAATTTGTTGGACTCCATGACAAGTGTGAGTTTATATATTCTATATATGTATATATATTTTATAGGTATAATATGCATATGTATGTAAGATATATATGTTCTGTATATATGTATGTTCTATATGCATATGTATGTATGTACAATATACATATGTTACATATATATGTATGTAACATACACGCTTGACTTTACTGAAGTCTGGTGTGGCAATGCCAGGTGAAGCAGGACCGTTGTGATGCATTAGAAAGGGGGTATGACCCAAAACTGCAAAGCTGAGAGCTCCATTCACCCCAGAAATGGCAGCAGCCACTGTGCACAAGCTCACAGTCCTACTGGTGTTTCTTTGTGGCAGTGGGAAGAAATGGGATTCGAGCCTTTGTGGGTCTGTCAAGGGAGAGCTTCACAGGTAACATTTTTAAATGCCCCTATGTGATGCAGGAATGCCAGATGTTATCAGGATCCAAGACATCTCTGAAAAGAAAGTTTATGTCTTTCAAAGTCTTGGTTTGTGCCCTGTGCCTGCTGCTGTATGACCAGATTGCTGTAGTGCCTTCCCATGCAGGAGCCACATGCCTGAGAAGCAAGGATCCAGCAGCTAGAGGCTCTCTAGTGCTCAGCTTCTGGCCCTGGGAACACTTCCATATTGCCAATATGCGGATGGCTACCAAGTTCTCTTGTCCTTCCTCACTTCCCACTCCAGGGTAGGTTAGCACAGGGCACAGTGCGTACTTGGAACCTTTGTGAAGCCTCTTCATGCTGAGCAAGTAGCATAAGAATTAGGCCAACAGCTGGGAAGTTAAGCAAAGCGCTAGACTTTGGTGAAATCTGGGAACAGGTGTCCCATTTTGAATTGGTTTAACTGCACAAATGCAGGGTAAGATCTACTTGTCTTACAGGTTATTATATCTGAGTGATGAAGAGCTGTAAAGCTCACTTCTTGTCTGGGCATAATTTAATATTTCAAGAGGCCATTTGCATTAACGGAAGTCAGCTAGCCCCTTTTCAATTATGAATTACTCTGTAAGAATAAGGAAAATTATGTGTTTTTCCTGCTAAGTATCCTTGTCCTTTGAGGATGCCTGTAAATTCACAGGAGAAGTTTATTCTTAAACTAGAGGTCAAAATTAAAACACTGTCTTATAATTTTAGCTTCTGGAAGATCCTCTTTACTTTCATCCCTTTGTAGCTGTGCAGGTCTAACTTTGGGATTTAGATTGCCTTCACAGAAGATCATTTGGTTTTGCTCATGAGAAAGCTAATTAACAAAGCCATTTTGAATGAAGTTGAGTTCAATTGATGACTTTTTTTTTTTGATTGAATATAGTTGACTTCGAAAAAATGATGTGATTTAAGGAGAAGCATTACTCTTCAATTACTTTTCAGATATGAAGTTTATGATGGGGTGGAGGACATACTAGGAGTTTTGAGAAAGGAAACACTTGGATCCACAAGGGATTGAGGGCATCCACAGTGTCACTGCTCTGGAGGGCCATGTATCGGGCTTGCTTGGTGCTGCAGTGAGCAAGCCACCCAAAATTCATCTGCCTAAGGCAGAGCCATTTGCTGAAGGTGTCTGGTGGTTTGCCTGTTTCCTCCCACCTCCTTGCCTTTCCCGCTGCAGTCCCACAAGCAGTAGCAGGTGCAGGGTCAGAGCTCTTTTCTGGAGGTGTTTCCGCTGGGTGCCCTCTTGGCGATGTGGAAAGTGGGAGACTGGCTCCAAAAGGCACAGATGCCAGCTTGCCCTTGCCAGGGGCTCGGGCACGAGCATTGGCAGTTGTGGGGCAGGTGGAACCACTTTGGGCAAGTGTCCAAGGAGTGGCAAGTTGCCTCTTTCCAGTGGAGCCTTGCTAGTATTTCCTCTCTGCCGAGGGAATAATGTGTAGCAGGCGCGTGTCACTTAATCTTCTCCTAACCGCACGCATTATCACATACCCAACAGTTGCTTCACAGTTGCTTGATATCAGTAACATTTCCTCCTTTATAAAAGTGAAGGAGGAAACACAGTCTGCTTTTTTAGAGGAAACCGGGGCTTTGTTTATGCGGGCTGGGGCTGAGGGGCTGGATGCTCGATAGAGGGCACCACAGCACAGGCTGTCATCCCCTGCCTCTCAGCTCCTTGGGTTTTTCCCTTGCTCGCGTGATCTGATGTAAATGGCAGAGTAGATTTGTTGAAAACAAAATCGGAGTGTTAACCTTCCACACACATGCAAGTGTTCATCTGTCATTGTATTAGGTTACAGTAGATACAGGAAATCTTTAGTTAGGATTAAGTTGTACTGTTCAGCCATATGTTGCTTTTCTCCAGCAGAACAGTGTATAATATACCTAATAAAATCATGTTGAAGAAAACCAGATTTTGGACTTTGTCCAAATAAGACAAAATACATGTTTTGTCTCTTGTAAATATTTTTGCCATAACACAGGAAAAGAGAAATATTCCTCATATAGTATCCAGCATTTCCTCAAAAATGACATTATTTCTTCTGGCTGTGATGTTTTTCAGCCTTGCTTCTTTAAAGGTCTACAGATCATGAGCATTTACTGACAGCTTACAAACAAAGATTCACATGGTTGTGAATAAAAAACTATTTTATTATCTCTAATTCTAATGTAGAGCCTTATCCTGCAGCCCCCTTAATCACATAAGTAGTCATTATGCATGTGAGCAATCTGGCCAAGAGGAGTGAGATCTCTGACAAGTAATGACTACTGATGGGATCAAGACTTGCAGGGCTTAGCCTTTCGTTCTTCTTCCAGGCATGCATAGAAGGTCTGTTGTTCTCTTAAATATGCTCAGTCAGTTGATAGGAATTATTACTGTGAGCCGTGACTCTTCCATTAGCGCAACAGCAGTGAGTGCTGATTTACGTCACTGTAACCACAGCCCTGCCTGGCACTGGCTGCAATAAAAGTGTTGAAGAAGCACTGGGAGTGCTACTGGTTGTGTCGAGACTGCGCACGCGTCCAGCCTCTGCAAAGACATCCAAGTATTAATGCTGTGACACTCCTCCCTCCCTCTTGCCTTTTTAATTTGTTGGGTGGTGGTTTGTAATTTTGATTTTTTAGGTCCTTGAAACCAAGTCTACTTTTTAACAACCCTTCACACTGTGAGCCCCCAGGACAGTGAAAGCCCCAGAGAGAAACTGCTATAGCACCACTTAATACTACTAGTACCATCTGGTGACAAATGTATGGGTATTTTCTTGAAGAAAGAGTATTTTGAACAGGAAAGCGTAACACTTAAGGGTAGTGCAGAATTTATTTTTCATTCTGATTGCTTGAAGCCTGCAGTTAAAAAGCAGTCTAACCTGTTGGTTCAGAGGGGTGGGAAAAGCAGGAATAATTTTTCAGTTAAGAGAAAACAGAAATTCTTCAAGGGTACAACCAGGTAAAAGGTGTTTGTATATTTGCTTTCAGGATGGTTTTAAATGATTTTCAAAATACATTGAGTGTTTGGTCTCAGTATGAACACATAGTGAACACACACATATATGTATATATGAGTGTGGGTGTGATTAGCTTTATGAACATCTTTCCACTTCTGCACCTTGGTTTCTCTTCACTCCCTTCACCTCCAGATGGCACTATGAAGCAGAAAAGAAAATTACTGTGAAATAATGAGTCCAATGTAAAGTAAAATTGGAAATTGAATTATAGCTGCAGAAAAAGGACAGTAGCCTTGAGGTCCTGATCAGTCTGTACTCTTATCACTTTTGTTTGCTGTTCCATGTGTTAGGTTACTGCCGAGTTAATAACAGTGCTTTAGCAGTTCAAGGCTTACCAGAATTGTACTGGACATGAAATAAAGCTAAAATGAATTTGTGTCCAATATCATTGACATTAGTGCTCATTACTTCTCTGGTGTAATGCCTCAAACCATCTAAAATCAATTTTAAAGATTACCTGTTATTTTATAAAGAAAATAAAATACATTTCAAACAGCAACAGAACTGTAAGTGTAGTGTAATCTCATGAACAGTTAGTTACTCATGTTTTCCCTGGTTGGCAGGAAACTTTTGAAGGTACAGCAAGAGGAAAATCAGTGAAACTAAATCCCATTCACAGAATTTAATGACTTGGCTTTTTGCTGTGTTACTTGGCATTAGACACGCAAATGTTAGAACTGCAGAAATGTGCATCCCCTCATTGTGCCTGGGAGAAACAGTAACTGTAGTTACTCTACAGGAAACTTCAGCATGTTATTTTTCTTTTTGTTTTCTTTTGTTTTCTTTCTTTTTTTTTTTTTTATTATTTTAAGAAAAGGAGAATATTTACTCCCCAATTGCATAAACTATGAAAGTGGATTTATTGTCTGGAAGGATAGTTCTACTTTTTGTTGCAATGTTTGTCTTTGTTTGGAATGTGGGTTTATCAAGAGTCAAGGCTGAAATCCTCTTTTAGTGGCTGCTGAATGATGGCTTTTCAAACTGTAATCATGAAGCTGTTGCTGTCAAGGTGTGTGGACCTGTAAATTCTGTTTTGAATCATTTTTACACAGCCTTTGCTGGCTTTTAGACTACAAAGAAGTTTTTCTGTCTATTAACACATTATGTGTATTGATTTTACAGATGTCTATTTGCTATTAAAATTGTGAGAATTTGGATTGGATTTAAACGGCTTTCTCTAGTTATGAAAGTGTGATTATTCTGAACTTCAGCAAAATCTGGTTTTTCTGAGGCTGAATTTTACCTGCATCTGGTACATCATCAGGGTTGTTGGAGACATTTCCTTATTGGAAGGTGTCAGAGTTGGAGTTGTTTGGTTGAGACTGCGTGTGTGTTTACCTAGGCAGCTGAAATGTGCATGCACACAGGTATCTTGTGATTTCATGTAGATATCTCTTATTACTTATTTTAATTTGACATATCTTTATGGGCTTGAATGAAGCCAGAAATAATTTTGTGTGTTTATTAAACATTGTTGTAATGTTGGCCGCTTTAGAGAACAGTTTTCAGAATGTATTTGTGTTTAAAACATTACAGTCCAAACACGCCATTAATCTTATGCAAGAGAAGGAACTAATCAGTTACACTTTTCATTTTAGTCAGAGTACCTTTAAAATGCAATATTTCTTTTTGCTCTTACTAGTTCTTACATTAATGTCATCTCTTGTTTCCTATTGCACAGCAATGACTTTTTTGGTAAAAACTGTAACCTAAACAGATAGAAATAGGTAAATACTGACTCTGAGTAGCTTTGAGTTGTTTAAAAATATTTTAATAATTTTCTGTGGAGCATTCGTTGGCGTGGCCATAGCCTCTGATGTCTTTATTACATCAGTAAAATTACACACACAAATTTAAAAAGTTTCTTGTTAATCATTCTAGGATTTCCATATTAAAGAATTCTTTCTTTAAAGAAATACTGAAGAAAACTTGCATCTTTTTTTTGCAAAATAGCAATGATGATCCTCAATTCCCAGGCCTCAAAAAAGTCTCTCTACAACTTTCTCTGTTACTGGACTGTACTGTATTCTGTTTACTCTCAGTGATGTAAGTAAATACTCTGTGCTAAATTTATTTGGAGACTTAGTTTAAAATATATACAAACCAAATTTTAAAACCGATTTTTGAAAATAATAGCTGGAATAAAATAAAATTTAAGAGTTCCTGAAAACTGTCTGCAAGTAAATTAAAGTCAGTGTTTGGTATTGGTATTAACATTTTCATTCTAGCTTAAATATACACATATTTGTAACAATGTAAATAATTTTGGCTACTGGTGGCTCAGTTGTTGACAGATATTCCAACGTCCTGGTGTTGCACATGTATGAAGCCTGTTCTGCCTTTCCACTGTCTCTGTGCACACTTCTTTACTCTGCCAAACAAATCAGTGACTTGTAATTTTTATAAAAGTTTAGCTATTAAAAAAAAAAAGAGACCAAATTTTTGTAAGAGTATATGCTTCCAACTGCCTAAAAATCATTACTTGATCCATGTGGTAATAGCAGATGGTTAAATGGAAGACATGTCCTTAAAGTTATTCTAATAGCAGATGTGCCTAACTATTAGCTTCATGTTTTTACTCACCTAAAATTCGAAATAATGTAATAATAAAGTAACACACACCTAATAATTTTAATATGTTCATTGCCTTCTGTTACTGATTTAGGATTCATCTGAAAACTTTAAAAGCAGGACAACACTTAGAACTTGTTCTGGGAAAACACTTTAGATTATGTGTGTGTATGTGCAGATTATATATAAACATTTGCCTTTTTTTCCTTTTTCCAGGATCCTACAGGATGCATTACTGCTTTCAGATAGTAGGCTTCACCTCTTCTTACAGACTCAGCTAAGCCCGGAAGATATGGAGGCCTGTGTGTCTGGACAGACCAAATTCTCTGTTGCTGATGCGATTCACAGTTTTGCTTCTCTGAACAGACGTTTTCCTATAGAAGACGAAGAGAGAAAAAAAGGAAAAAATTATGCAGACTCTGATTCAGAGAGGTGAGTTTTGTATATCCTTACTTTCTGAGATTATATATCCATACATACACACGCACATGCTTCACTTTTTTGTTGATGTAATACTAAGATAATGAAAAAATTAATTGACTGAGATTTTATTGAGCTGTGACAGCTCATCATAGAAGTCTTCACACACACCTCCACACTGAATTAATGAATGCAGTAGAAATTCAATTATCTGCATTCTGATTATGTGAATTTCATTTAGTCAGACTTGAATTATTCGCGTTTAAATTATCTTGCTAAAAAAATATCCAACTGCACTCCAAATGGCTAATTAAAAGTCCAAATTTCCTGTCTCTCTTTGTGACTGGAGATAATTAAAGTTCTCCTCTGTTACTCAGGCTTTGAGTGTGTTGTGAAAACCAATTTCCTCCTTTTATTTTTTTTTTCTCCCTCCCCTCCCCTTTTCTGCAGTTCATCCTCCGGGCTCAGACCTAGTGATGACAGCATTTCATGTGGATGTAAAGCAAGCCCAGCTTCTGAAGAATCATGAAAAATCATTCCTGTATTGTTGTCTTAAGGACAGTACAGAGCAGTTTCTGCATTGTTTACCGGTTATGTGTACCACACAAACAGGGTTGTCTGGTAACGTGTACCTAAAAGACCCATCGTTAATGCAACCATGTCCTTACAAAATATTCAAAACAGTCCTTGATACTACATTTTTGGTGATTTTTAAAAAAATGTATCTTGATACAGGTCTACATGCTACCTATTTATGTTTTTGTGACTATTAAATTCTCAGTATTGGGTAAGTCATGCTCTTCTGACATACATGGCAGTTAAAATATTTTCCTCAGTGAGTGCATGTCTCGGATCTGAAAAATAAAAACAACTTAATTCCTCATCTTAAAAGTTGGTATATCATATCAGACATATTCAAAGCATCTTTCAGTAATTTGCATCAGAGAAGTTTCATCTTTAGAAGTCATTTGACATTGGTGATGAAATTACACACCGCACCAAAGTACTCACTTTTTAAAGTAGCTCAGCAACATCAGCAAAACAACACTCGTACAAACTATATGCTGCTGACAATTTGAGATATAAATACATCTTCCTCTGGTCCTTCTGTAATGTTTATGGAAAGACTGGTTTTATCACGTGTAAGTACTGAAGGCAAAAATTCTTGAGCATGGTTGCTTAGAAGTTTAGAAATATAAATAAGAATTACGTAATTTCTAGGCTTGCTGGAGATTCTCAGTTCCCAGGGAATTATGGATACTCATTCCCAGTGAAAATCCCGGATGAGGTCCATTGAAACCAATGGCCGAATTTTGCATTGACCTTGCTAGGGCCAGGATTTCACCCAACATGTTTAACTTTAGGCATCTATATTTGAAGATGGTGGTAGTTTGATGACTGTTTTAGTTCAGCAGCTGAAACAGGGGAGTATCTCCCTCTCTGAGATGATGATAATCACACAGCTATAATACCCTGCATGGATGTGGCCCTCTCCACTCTGTGAGTAACAGGAGCTACTGATTTCATTGTGGCTGTAGTTAACACGTTGGAATATTGACTTTTTCACAAACAAAAGGCAGGCTTGAACACAACTTCTTAACCACCAACACTTACTTTGGTTAAACGTCAGTTTTGCTCTTTATTGTTCACAGCAGCTGCGTAGTGTCTTGTCCCAGATTCTGTCAAAGGAATATGTTTCACTGTGGTGTTGTATTTATATTTGACATTTAACTGCTATTAAAAAGAGCTAGGGGGTCTGATCACCCTAGCAAAGCTCCCATTAACTTAAGTGCGGTAGTTACCAGCCTAGAAATGGATATAAATACATCCCTTCTTTTTTTTCTTTTTTTTTTTTAAAGAATTCTGCGGTTACTTTCAAATAAGGAGCATTTTAAACCTGTGAATTACAGAAACAATAGATTATTAAATAGCTAGTAAGGGGTAGCAAAAACATGTGTGGGCATGCTTTTTTAAAGCATCCAGCTGGGAATCTGTGTAATTTCAGAAACAGGTTTTAATAGCCTGAGAATAGCATCTCTTAGGTAACTACTTTTGGGCCACTGTATTTTGTTGATGGTAGCACTTTGTAAGATAAATATCCGTGTTTCTTTTTGCTCCGTCTTACTGAATTGCACAAATGTATCTATTCACTGTCACAGCTTGTGTGTGAGTTAGCAGCAACGCTATTTTTAATGTAAAAGTGATAACGTTTAATTAAAGCAACAAGTTATCACTAAAAGTAGCTTAAAAATAGCTGTTATTGCCAGGCAGAGATTTTGATTACATGATTTTTTGTTCTATTTTTTTTTTTAAGACTGCACATTACAAAAACAAATTGTTTAGAAAATTTATTTAGAAGATGGGAAAGATATAAAACCAAAAACTGGAATAATGTTGAGAAGGATATTAATGTTTTTATTTAACACAGTGTAGGTTTTTCTTTTGTTTTAAAAGACTGAGCTAAACTCTTGAAGCACTTTACAGTTCTGGGTTATTAACACATCCCCAGTACCTGACAAAAATTATGGATACACAAGGTTTGGAAAGCCTTTGTGGCTGATTTTATTTTTTAATTCTAGGAGCTTATCAGTACACCAGCAAGTGTTTTCCAAATTAAGATGTTTCTGAAATAAATATCTGTTTTCTCATAGCTCTGTTGTTCTGTAATTTTCTTCATCATCCTGTTAAAAATTCTAAGACTACTATAACTTTCTTCTCAGCTTTGACAGAAATTTGTTTAAATATTTATCTTTTGAATGTTGTTTCTGTAGCTAGTTACTGGAATTTTTCTTAGTTATGGGGGAGAGAAAGTACTCCATGCTCTCTAGTATGTCTCTTTCTTGTATCAGCTGTGTAAAGGCTTAAAAACATTTTGTTTCATTGGAATATTAAATGTAACTGTTACAAATTTAAATTTTTATTTTAAAATATTTTAATGTCTTTTGTTATTTTCAATGGTTTAGTAGTTTTTCAGCACTGTGACATACAGTTTGATCAGTTGATCGCTGGTATTTTGATTCTCAATTTTAGTTTAGAATAATGCTGACATTTCCTGCTAGCTTTTTTTTTTTTTTAAACAGGATAATACCTAATTTATAAATTAGAAGTAGTTATCAGATTACATTATATCTAATTGCAATAATTCCGCACTCAAAAGCTTTTCTTCATCTTTTGCTTACAACTTTATATCCTCATTTTTATGATAATTTCTTAAAAGCTTTTAAGTAATTAAATAAAACAAGTTACTACTTTCTAGCTCTTGTTAAATCTGACAGTGAAGTTTCCTTTATTTCAATATCAATATCCTAATCACTTTATGACTTATCATGTGTAATTTACTCTTCAATTATTTTTTAATACATGTAGATAAAATATATGTGTATATATATGTGTGTGTAGATATATATACTTACTTTGTATAAATACACACACACTCTTTTGTGTTTGGATTTTCACTTCTTTACATTTTCTACAAAAAGAATAGCAAAGAAACTCCAGAAAGATGATGTATTTGGAATGAAAATTGTTGATTACATCGCAGTGTATTTCTGTAAGCACTGAGGAAAATTTATACTCTACATCCCACACTGTGTAACAGTGCAAACTTCGGTGTCCACATCTCTTTTTTGACCGGTGATATACTGACTTGGTTTTCCAGATGAATATTTAAATCTTATATCATTATTATGAATTACTAAAACACAGCGTTTGTGGCTTGCTCTGTTATACACGGCATGGATAAGAAGAATAAACCTTGCATAGTCCTGTCGTTTCCCTATAATTGCAGAAGTAGGCTTAGGGCTAAGGACCAGGTGCTTTACGTTTCTTCCCTAGCTTTTACCAGGTTGCAAAAAGGTAAATAATAATTTCCAGTCTCAGGCTGATTCTTTTCACGAAAGGCCTAAACGCTTGAGGAAAGACATAATTATTCTCTGCTTCGGTGTTAAAAATGTGCTATAACGGGTTAAGTCACTTCTTTGCCTTCTGGAACAAAACCTCCTCAAAAATTAATTCAAGTGGCCTTGTAAACAGAAATCGAACTGTGGCCTTTGGGCTCGCTTTTGACTCGCGGGGCGACCGTGGATGCTCCGCACACGCGGCTGGGGGTGCCTGTGCGCCCGCCGGAGCGGCCCCGCAGGCGGGCAGCAGCAGCGCCGGCTGCCCGCGGGGCTCCGCCGCCGCTAACGAGCGGCGAGCGCGGGGGAGGACTGAAAAACGGGGAGAGGGGGAAAAAGAACAAAACAACCAACGCGGGAAAAAAAGGGGAAAGGAAGGCAGCATTCCAGATCGCGCTCCCCGCTGCGCCCCGGCCCGGCCCTTCCTCGCGCCCTGCCCTGCCTTGTCCCGGGGCCGCGGAGCGGAGCGGGGTAAGAGCCTTACCTGGGGCCGCCGCGCTCTCCGCCCCGCTCCGCCCCGCGCCCGCTGCTCAGGGAGCGGGGCCGCCCAGTCTTCATCCGGTAACTCGTGGCAACCGCAGCCCATGGCAACGGCGGAGGGGGAGCCGGGGCGGGGGCGGCCGCCCGCGCTGCCGCAGCGCTCCCTCCCTCTCTCCCACCACCCCCGCGGATGGAGGGCGGCAGCGCCCGCCCC